>OX457042.1:10866216-10878716 GCA_949752735.1 Lumbricus terrestris
TGCAGATTTGAAAATAAGTGCATGGACGCCGCCCATGATCGTCCAGCCACTCTCTAAGCCCTGGTGGGAACGCATGCAAAGAATTTCGAGATCAGTGGGAACGCCGCTGCCACCCAGTTTAAACCCTGTCTTCAGTTGACGAAACTGTAATTTCAAGTCAAATGGAAATCGATGTAGCGCTGTCTCTTCGTAGAGACACACTCTTCATGGGCGCCCATCGTGATGGAACCTACGCAGCGACCCTCAGGCGCTTAATATATGCTGTATAACCACAGACGGCGCTGAGGAGCTCGTGTGGCAGCCTGCTCTGCAACTTTTCTAGAAGGATGGGCGTTGAATTGGAACTTACAGTAGCTGGAAGTGTCTATAGGGGTAGGCCACGCGATAAGAGCCCCTTAGTTCTAAAGTGGTTCATCGTTGACTGTATAAAGAAGGCAGATGAACCACTTTAGAACTAGGGGGTCTTATTATTATTAAGAAAGTAAAGAATGCAGAAAAGGTTAAGAAGTAGAACAAAAGGAGCATGATGATGATGATGATGACGATGACGATGACGATGACGATGACGATGATGAAGATGATGATGATGACGACGACGACGACGACGACGATGATGATGATGATGATGATGCTTGTGTGCCCGTCGGTGAGTCCGTCCGTCCGTCCGTCAGTTCGTCCGTCCGTCCAGCTGTCTATGTTTCTGTATTCTGTCTTCCTGTCCATCCATCGGTATGTCTGTTTATCTGTCCATCAGTCTGTCTATCTGTCTGCCCGTCCGTCTATCTGTATGTGGGTCTGTCTGCGTGTATTTCTGTTTATCTGTCTGTCCGCCCATCGTTTTGTCTGCATGTCTGTATTGTGACTTCGAGGCACTCCAAGCACCTGTATCCGAGGTTCGTTGGTTCTGCTTCTGCTGCTGCTGATGCTGCTGCATCTCTTTGGAGTCTAATAAAGAAAGGACCGGTTTGGCTTCCAATCGGATCCAATCAAAGACCGTGGCATATAATTCGAGACAAGGCAGCAGAAGAGATAAGGAGACAGAGAAATGGACATTTGCAGGCAGAGACGAACAGACATAGACATACAGAGAGAAGCAGAGATAACGATAAAGACTGGGATAGTCGGACAGAGAAAGTATGGAGACAGAGAGAGAGACAGAGAGTGCTAGAGACAGACAGAGACAGGCAGACAGAAAGAGTTACAGACATAGACATAGCCAGACAGAGAAACAGAGAGAGTGAAAGATAGAGAGAGACATAGAGGCAGAGAGAGAGAGAGAGAGAGAGAGAGAGAGAGAGAGAGAGAGAGAGAGAGAGAGAGATTGGTATAGAGAAAGACTGTACCAGAGAAGCAGTGAGGTATGACAAAAATAGCATGCAGAGATGCATAATGTTATGCTAAGCGAAATTGCAGACATACAGACAGACATCCATGGAGGAAGAGGCAGCAAGAGAGTAGGCAAAGAGGCAGATGATTAGACAGAGGCAGCACAACAGACAGATACATGCAGAGGAAGGTACAGGGAGCGAATGGCAAAGTAAATGTTTGCATGGCATAATATACGTATATATGCATATTTATGTATATATTTGGGTGTATATATATGTATATATGTATATTTGTTAAATGTCACTTGTTTTGATTTTATGCATTCGACTTATATGCGAGTCGTCGATTTTGGACGTTATATTTTTCGAAAAACTACACCTCGACTTATACGTGAATCGACTTATACGCGAGTATATACGGTATATATGTATATAATTATGTGGGTTATGTGTATATATAGAGAGACAGATAGTCAGAGATATAGACACAGACAAAGACAGAGACAGATAGACACACAGACAGACACAAATAATGAACATCGCATCAAAAGCCAATACCAACTGTTTACTACATATCGATGTAATGAACAGATGCTATCGTATAATAATAATAATAATGCTGCTGCTGCTCTAATAAAATCGTTGTAATGTAAGACCACCTTCGGTCTTCAATCCGTCCATGGTTGAGGCGACGATCTCGTCACCTTGGCGCCACACAAATCTCTTCGGTCCTTAATTCGGTCGCTTCCTCCTGCATCTTCTTCTTCTTCTTCATTACTGGGGGCGTTTTATTGAGTTGACCTTCAGAGACCAGCGAACCCTGTAACAGCCAATGTGATGTGCTCTAGATTCATTCGAAGGGGACCATAGCCAGAGACAGACTTAGGCAGACGGACAGGCACGCAGACAGAGACAGAGGTAGGGAGACAACGGCGATTTTGACTGGAAAAAATTATCGCATAATAATAATAATAATAATAATAATAATAATAATAATAAAATACTTGTATTATCTTTATTATATTAGCTTTAGTATTAGTATTAGTATTACATAGTACTAGTATTAGTATCATTTTAGTATTGGAATTAGTTGTAGCAGTAGTATTAGCAGCAGTAGCAGTAGTAGCAGCAGCAGTAGTAGTAGTAGTAGTAGTAGCAGCAGCAGTAGTAGTAGTAGTAGTAGTAGTAGTAGTAGTAGTAGTAGCAGTAGTAGTAGTAGTAGTAGTAGCAGCAGCAGTAGTAGTAGTAGTAGTAGTAGTAGTAGTAGTAGTAGTAGTAGTAGTAGTAGTAGTAGTAGTAGCAGTAGTAGTAGTAGCAGCAGCAGCAGCAGCAGCAGCAGCAGCAGTAGCAGTAGTAGTAGTAGTAGTAGTAGTAGTAGTAGTAGTAGTAGTAGTAGTAGTAGTAGTAGTAGTAGTAGTAGTAGTAGTAGTAGTAGTAGTAGTAGTAGTAGTGGTGGTGGTGGTGGTAGCAGCAGCAGCAGCAGTAGTAGTAGTAATTATAATGATGCTAATAATAATAATAATCATAATAAATAGCTCCTAGCATAATTTCTTAGACTCCTGAAGGATAATAATTATACGTTCCTCCGAAAATAAATAGAGCATCAGCAATCTTCTATTCGCAGCTTCAGCAGCCCCACTGACTTGCATCAGCAACCGGCGGTCGTAGCATCTTCCTTGCATTCCTCAGTAGGCCCTCAATTGACCCCAGCATCAACTGTCCTCCGTCGCAGTCAAACAGCCTCCGCATCACAAGTGGCACCGCTCTCTCTGTTTCAACTGCATAATATCGCACACTGTAACCATTGCGGTCTGTCAACCGGATTGTTGAATAAACGAAGAAATATTATTAAAGCATGAAGTTATCACAGGAGTCAGATTAACCATGACAGCCATGAAAGGCGTCGATGACGTCATACTGCTCAGTTTACGAACGCCATCTGGCGAATGGAAAGTTGTGTGGACCTTTAGGACGGTGCGTCCGTGCATGTGCTCTTCGCGACAGAGTAATCACTTGTACAATGTACACCCTAAAGACCCTCTCATACTTTCTCATCTGCTAAATAGCTGAGCGAAGAAATGCATTTGTGACCGACTGATCACTGATCAGTAGTCCATATTTGTTTTTCTGATCAGTGGATCTTAGAAGACACTTGGATGCATCCTACAGATTGCCACAGCTGGAGAAAAGGGATCCGAGTCCCACTGGATGCAAGAGAGAAGTAGGCTATGTGGCACTCAAAGGAAAGTTCCAGTGCTTAAAGTGTAAGGAAGGAAGTGCCTCGACGCACCTCATCTTTTCCGGTTTGCTGGGTAAATAAGTGAGAGGACGGCATAGAGATTTGAAAATAAGTGCCTGGACGCCGTCCATGACCGTCCTGCCACACTTCAAGCCCTGAAGGAAACTGACTGCAGCGGAACGTTTGCAGACTGATGTTTACGCCCCTTCCGGGAAAATGGAAGAGGTGTTAGCCTACATCTCCTCAGCCTTAATGGGATTAGCCCACCCTCTGACCACACGCTACAGAAATTTATACCTCTATAATTTATGTACATAATAAAGCTTCGAATAACATAATGTAACACGACATCATTGCACTCTAATATAATATAATATGGATATGACATGGCATGACATGACACGACAAGAAATGACATGATATGATATGATATGAAATGATATGGTATGATATGATATGATATGATATGACATGATATGACATGACATGATATGATATGATATGATATGATATGACATGACATAGCATGACATGACACGACATGATATGATTTAATATAGTATTATATTGCATTGTATTATACATGTATCTGTAAATTTATAAAGCGCCTCTCACAATGCACACCATTCAGAGGTGCTCCCAGTCCCAGTGTGAAAGACCGGGAGAAAAGAAGGCAGTTTTAAGACAGTGAAAAGATGTGCTTCTGGTATACCAGCTAATGACGAAAAACGTGTCAATAGAGAAACCTGATTTCAAAGTGCAGGATCAATGTATAAATATAGTATAATAATTATAAGAATACCAACATAATATTCTGTTATTAACGTATGGCCGCCTTAACAGTTGTAATTTCACGTTAGGTAACGTAAGGCGCAGTATTTCATTCGTTCATTTTCATGGCGCTGTCTTTAATAAAACAACTCAGTTTGTACAGTAAACGAACCAACATAAAAAAAACACAGCACAGCGTAACATAATGTATCATAAAATAGTACGAAACAGCATTACATTACCATATGACTGCATCCAATTACACTCGCATTGCACTGAATCGCATTTATTTTAGTTCACATTTACAATAATATTCCAACGATGCCATCCATTATCATTGGCTACGAACGCGCGCTGCATGCATTGTCTTCTTAAGAGAAGCATCGAGTCGCCATTGTCTTGTATCGACGTCCTTATTGTCTTGAGTCGACTACCCATTCTCTTGAATCGATGCCCCTATTGTCTCGTGTCAACTCCCCATTGTCTTGTGTCAAATCCCCATTGTCTCTTGTCAATTCCCCAGTGTCTTGTATCAACTCTCCATTGTCTCGTGTGAACTCCCTATTGTCCTGTGTCAACTCCCCATTGTCCTTTGTCAACTCCCCATTATCTTGTGTCAACTCCCCATTGTCTCGTGTCAACCCCCATTGTCTTGTGTCAACTCCCTATTGTCCTGTGTCAACTCCCCATTGTCTTGTGTCAACTCCCCATTATCCTGTGTCAACTCCCCATTGTCTCGTGTCAACCCCCATTGTCTTGTTTCAACTCCCCATTGTCTTGTGTCAACTCCCCATTGTCTTATGTCGACGCGGCAGTCTAGGCGATCTATAGCAAAGATGCATTGTTTTCTTGGCTAATGGGGCTATTAATAGGCCTGCGCTCTAAAGCTACGACCTCATCCCGACCGACCGAGGACGAGAGGGGCTTTGCACGTGATGGCATGCAGCTGAACCGGTAGATGGACGACGGGCCTGGCTTCCACGTCGAATGAATGGCGTCCAGTCGACGGGGATTAGGAAAGCCACCGGTCATCTGTCGACATACGTTGAAAATAATCCAGCCACATATTCATCATTTCTCCTCTTTGTTGTGTGGGAAGAAGAGACTGCGTAGCACGCAGAGGAATATATCCGGATGAGATGTATATGGACGGAGGGGGGGCAGAGGGACGGAGGGACGGAGGGAGGGGATTTATGGATGCGGCGAACGAAAAAGTGAAATTGGGAAACTACAGCCAAGTTGTGGAAGAGCGATATTTATGAGCCAGTGAGCACGGTTTGGGTGAAGTGGGGAGGTGCTCGTGGGATGGGGAGATGGTTGTTGGGTAGCGGAGATGGTTTGAGGTTGGAGAGATTGCTTGAGGTGGGGAGGTGGTTGTGGGATAGGGAGATGGTTTGAGGAGGGGAGATGGTTTGAGGTGGGGAAATGGAGGTGGGTGGTGAAATGTTTGTGGGGTGGGGAGATGGTTGAATTGTAACAAGCTGGCTGGCATGAGGGTCAGAAAGACGTGGGCGTCATCGTCATCATCATCATCATCATCATCATCGTCATCATCGTCAGCATCGTCAGCATCGTCAGCATCGTCAGCATCGTCAGCATCATCTTCATCATCGTCATCATCATCATCATCATCATCCCCACCACCACCACCACCACCACCACCACCACCACCACCACCACCACCACCACCACCACCACCACCACCACCACCACCACCACCACCACCACCGCCACAATCATCATCGTCATCAGTGTTACAGACGACGTTCGCAAGTCCAAAGCACTCAATCATTTGCTAAGCACTTCTTACTATTTCACCGCCTGATACTCCATTGTTACCTGACGATACAATGAAAAGTATCAATCGATGCCACTCTGTCCCAAAAGAGAGTCACCATCTCAAAGGAGGCTGCGTAGAGACCACTCCTGAGACCTCTGTCCCAAAGCCCTCTGATTATTTTGGCCTGACCTGTAGACGACTTATCCGCAGCGCGCATGGCGCCAGCCGCACACTAAAACAAACGTTGCCATAGCAACATAATGCGGAAGGAGACCGCATATATATAAGCTGTGCGTCGTCCAAACGTTATGACGATATCAATGCGCGTCACTCCGTGCATAACCGTTACTTTCTCGAACCGATTGAACTCTGTGTGTGTCGTCCGTCCAGTACTAACCGTCTCCATCGTCGTCGTCGTCGTCGTCGTCGTCGTCGTCGTCGTCGTCGTCGTCGTCGTCGTTATCGTCATCGTTATCGTCATTATCGCCGCTAACGGCGTCTTCCTACTGCTGGTCGAAAGAGCAATGATATCGCGCTCTTGAATCCAGTTCAACCCTTCGGCCGAAGTGTCTCCAAGACGAGATATCTCTATATACGCCAAATGAGGTCGTTTCGGAGACGCTGTGTGCCTGTTTGTATGTCTGTATGTATGTGTACGCGTGTTTGTATGTGCGTGTTTGTATGTGTGTGTATGTGCGTGTTTGTCTGTATGTGAGTGTGCGTGTTTGCATTGTGTGTTCGTGTTTGCATGTTTGTATACATGTACGTATACGTGTGTATGCATCATTGGTGAACTGGCTCTATATAAATTGTGGCGGGGAGTCATGGCAACCTGGTTTCAGCTCGTGTGGTCCCAAGTTGCAGACAGGAATCAAATATATACGCCAGTGCATAAAAGTCTATTTTACTCGTTTGTCTTGTCTTGTCTTGTCTTGTATAGGCCTACTTTACTCGTCTACCATGCATTTATTAGTCGCCAGTATCCAATTAAACAAAAACTCAGTCGATGTCGCTTTTGAAAGTCCATTATACAGAGCAACCGCTTTAAGAGGATTCCTCAACCCATATTACAGGCAAGTAAGTGTAAGTGACTTCTAGCTTTAGCAATTAGCAATGTTTTGGCCATAATGACCGTCAAGTGGTTTCCGCAAGGGTATCACATTGTCAGTTGAAGAGAGGACGGAGTTTAGGAAGGCAACCAAAGATGCATGGAGAACGTTAGACTGAGACACGAGGATCTCGCCGAATAAGACGTGGAGGCTGGAGCCATTCTATCAAACAAAGACTCACTGTTGGCACTCCGCACACCAACTGCATGGAAGCGAAAACTAGGTGAGGAGGAAGAAGAGAGAAGATGCTTATAGCAGTATCGATCGCAAACTCAGTGATTTCGGGGCAAAGTCGTTTATAACGAAAGCAAACATAGGTCCAGTTATTACGAGAGAAAGACAGACAGACAGGCAGACAGACAAAGAGACAAACGAGCAGAAACAAAACGCGATATAAAGAAGAAAAGAAGAAAAACAGAAAGAAATCTGAACAGACAAAGCAACGGAGAGAAGTTGTCTGCAATTTCTGGCGAGGTCGTCCGCCTAAACGCTTGGCTCGGTCTGATCTATGACTGATCATGCGGGAGGATAATCGATCTGCGGGGTAATTTACGACGGGACACCCTGCTCGTCGCATCGCTAGAGACAGCAGACAATATCAAGCGTCATCTATTCTGCGTAAAGACGCGCCGCGTAATTGCCGAATGGCTGGCCTCTCGTAAGGCCACGCATATATATATTTATATATAATCTTTATATATTATATGTATATATTCTCTATGTATATTTACATACATGTGTATGTACATGTATATATCTCATATATGTATATATCTCATATAGATATGTGTATCAACGTGTATCTTATGATTATGTTTTACACGCATTCTCTGGGAGCTTGCTCTAATATACATTATATAATATATAATGTATGTATCGGCCTGTATATATTTATACATATTATATATACGAGTGTTGCCATCGCATTATATCCCTGTGTCCATAGTGAAATTATTGTATGGACTCCACGATTACTTATAGTTGTCTCTCATTCACGACTTTTATGTCTATTCATGTATACTCTATCGGTCTATATATTATATGCTGCTTATATCTATAGATCAGTGCTTGCTTGTATACACTTGCGCACGCATATTCTTATTTATGTTGCATGCATGCTTATAAGAAAGGCTGTGTTTTTTGCTCATGGGAGTGGCAGACTCCGGGTGCTTAGCTATATATAATTACGGCGTATATAATTACTATATAATTATACACATAAATATTATATATGCCCTTTGTCTGTGTTTCTTTTCGATCTGTTGTCATGCAGTGTGGCATGCATGCATTATGACTGTATAATTGGTCCATAATTTTTTTACATTAACTGTAGAAATTCTTGTGAAACTTGTGTCGCTACACTGTGAATCTGCGATCGATGACTATTTATTACTTGCGAAGATGTACAAATGGACGTACATACATGTATGACGTCAGAGAATTAGAATTCCGTTTTCTCAACTTTCGGCAAAAGTTTCACAATTCCACCCTTCCCAACAAGACTCAATGAACTTTATCTTAAGAATGTTTTTTAAAACATGTAATATCAAACTCTACCATATGTGTTAAGTATAGCCATACGCCTACATGTAGTGTTTTCCTGAGTTTTTTAAAATTCAATTCAATTCATTTATTGCAACCATCAACCATAAACAATAGACATAGTATAACATGCTTCACACAATTAATCGGATGGCAACAACTTAAGGAAGGCCCTAAGGGATGAATAGGCCTATTGCGCTAACAGGGACACCTATTTTCATGTGCAATTTTAACAGATGGCTAGACGAGTATAATACATAATTTTATACCTGCATCTCAGTCGCAAGTGTACGATTTTACTTGCAATTCGGTACTAAAAGCATCTCATCTCCATGACAACAGTTACTGCCCTCAGCAACACTCTATGCTCTCTTCCTCCCTTCTCCTGCTCCTCCTGCTCCTCCTCCTGCTCCTGCTCCTGCTCCTGCTCCTGCTCCTGCTCCTGCTCCTGCTTCTCCTCCTCCTCCTCCTCCTCCTCCTCCTCCTCCTCCTCCTCCTCCTCCTTCCATCTTCCATCGTTCCCAACCACCACGCTCCTAAATCCTTCCCTTTCTTCCCAACATTTCCGCCTGCGCATGTCCGTATAGTGCTACTGTGACACGTGTGTATAATTGTTATGTATGTATAGGGCCTACATCTCTTGCCACATCATGCATATACAACAATAGTAGGCCTAATTGTTGTTGGCATCGTTTTCTTCGAGTCGAACGCAGACAGCATCGCGTGCATCGTCCGGGATTCTGCTCATGACACATAAACCTAGTGAGACATGATGGTATCACGGATGGTGGCAGATAGACGGGTATATGCACAGACAGACAGACAGACATACATATTACATACATACAGACATACAGACATACAGACATACATACAGACAGATAGACAGACAGACATACATACATACATACAGACATACATTCATACAGACATACAGACATACAGACATACATACAGACAGACATACAGACATACATTCATACAGACATACATACATACATACAGATAGACAGACAGACATACAGATATACAGACATGCAGACATACATACAGACAGACAGACATACAGACATACAGACAGACCTATACAGGCAGGCAGACAGATGTGGGGACCGACAGGTAGGCATGCAGACAGAAAGTCAGACGTGCTGGGATGGAGAAGATAGAAAAACCGTTGAGACAGAAAGAAAAAAGATAGATTTAGAGAAAGATTTTTTAAATGGAGTGAGTGACCAACATTATGAGAAGTGACACTTTTCTAATCTCCACACGCAGAAAGACATTTGAACACAGACGAAACCGTCTATTACATGTATGTCTTTGTTTGTCTGCGTTTGTATAGGCTACGTATATATGTATGCGTGTGTATGTTTTCGTATTTAAACCTGTTTTATGTGTATGTATGTAATATATGTACTTGTATGTGTTTGTATGTTTAGGTATATGTGTTTGTATGAGTTTGTCTGAGTTTGCATGTATGTGCTTGCATGTTTTCGGATGTGAGAGTGGTTGTATGTGCATGTATGTGCTTGCCTGTGTATTGTGTATGTATATGCTTGTATGTGTAACTGTGTATGTATGTATTTGAATTTGAATGTATGTGCTTATCAGTGTTTGTATGTGTTTGTCTGTGTCTAAGTGTGCTTGTCTGTGTATGTATGTGCTTGTACGCACGTGTTTGTATGTTCATGCATGTGTTTTTACGTTTTCGCATGTAGGCCTAATATGTCTTCTTTATGTGTATGCATGTGTGTGTGTGTGTGTGTGTGTTTTCGTATGCATTTGAATGTTGGTTTGTGTGTGTGTATATTTGTCATGTCAACCTCCAGTTTGGTTGACGCGGCGAAGATGATGGAAAACATGCAAATGATGATGATGTCAATCACTGAACGATGACGATGACTGTCCAACATCACCTGCTCCATCCATCCATCCATCCATCCACCCATCCATCCATCCATCAATTCATCCATCCATCCATCCATCCATCCATCCATCCATCCAAGAAGACCAACTGAAAACCCACAGATGCAACGACCATTGATGCTCAACAATTCTGCCTACAGGCATGTCTGTTTGTTTGTCTGTCTGCTTGTCTGTCTGTCTGCCTATCTGTGCCTGATTTCTATAGCTGTCTGTCTGTGCTTCTCTCATATCGATGATACAAAAAACGTATCTGTGTGCATGTTTAAGTGCGTGTGTGTGTGCGTGTCTGTGTGTAGCATTGCTGACTTCTGGGATGAAGACTCATTAGCGAATCAATCGCGTCCAAATCTATTAGTCTCAGTTTCTTTCAGTATTATAATCTTATACATATATATGTGCTTGCATACGAAATATATACATAATATGTATATTATATGAATATATATATATATATCTGCACATAGAGTTCTATGCAATAGAGATATACGAACGGTCCAAAAAACTACAGAGAACTGAGAAGATAACATAAAGATAACATAAAGCAATACATCGGCGTAGAAAGTGATTAATTAATTAATTCATTCATTCATTCATTCAAAGCATTTATATAGCGCCCCTTAAAAAAACTACTCAGAAACTACTCAGAGGCTCTCCCAGCCCAACCACAAACAATGAAAAAAGACTTGAGAGATTTGTAGAACCCAGCTGGAGCTGCTGGATGGACCACAAGTAGAGAGCGAACGCGCTTTTGTTTGTGTATGGAAGAACAAGGAGAGACCGAGATTGTGAAGACACAGAGACAGACGGACAGACGGACAGACAGACAGACAGGCAGACAGACAGACAGACAGACGGACAGAGACAACGGTAAAATGGAAGCTACAAATTACAATTGCGCATGCATTGCATATAAACGCAATATACACGTATACGTTGACAGTTGACACAGACACTCGCAAGTAAACACGTCCACACGCACATACATACATAAGTAGACCCTGGCACACATACCTGTAAATACACACATACATACATACACACATACATACATACATACATACATACGCACATACATACATACATACATACATACATACATACACACATACATACATACATACACACATACATGCATACATACATACATACATACATACATACATACATACATACATACATACACACATACATACACACATACACACATACACACATACATACATACATACATACATACATACATACATACATACATACATACATACATACATACATACATACATACATACATACATACATACATACATACATGGACACTCACACACACACACACATATGCAGACACACATGCACAGGCACATACACGCATACACACGCACAGAGTCATGTTTCCTATGTGTGTAAGTCCATGACATAGTTCGTCGGTGTCACCATCATGCCTCGTTACACTTTCTCCGCCACTGCAGCCCTACACACACCGACAATCGTCCCTCTCTGCTTTACGGTCCGTATTATTATCGGCACCCTACCGACCAACCATCATACTTTATCCAGCCACAGGCCAAACTCAGACCACAGTCATCCACACACCACGCACGCCGACGAAAACATACACATGCACAGATACACACCCACACCCGCAGAAACATGTACGCATACACACACGCACAATCACACATTCAGATACACGCATAAACGCGCACATACGCGCACGCACACCCACAGACTCACGCCCAGGCACACGCCTAAAAAATATGCACGCATACACGGTTACCCTCCCCCCAATCACATCTCTTATTTCCATA
>OX457042.1:10883716-10891216 GCA_949752735.1 Lumbricus terrestris
GAACTTGGGTTTTCTTGGGTTTTTTCGCCCCTCCAACTTGGGTATTTTCATTTTTTAGAGTGGCAACGCTGTTTCGAAGGAATGTACAATGATACAAAATATGGCCGCATTATCATGGCACACGACATGCAGACGTATATAAAGGATTGTGCATGAACACGAATACGTCCGAATAACTACAAAGTGGGAAATAAAAGCATGATTATTACGGCAAGAGGAGGTGGCTAGGTTGGACTTGATCGAAGCAGAGTCCTCGTGGACATCATCGATCATCTTGCATATCGTGATCAGTTGACATCTTGGATCCGGACGATAATCGACAAACGGGGCAGATGACGTCTTTATCGAAAGAAAACGGCGCGCTTAAAAGCAGACGACAGTGGCGGCGCAGTGATAGGCCTGCAGTGATACGCCGACGCGACGCGGCGACGCCGTTTACGACGCGCGCTGTGAAGTCTTCAGCGATAAAAAAAAGTCTACGCTAAAGAGTTCGACGATAACAATACGTCACTTCCGCTGTTCTGACGTGGCGGCGAGTTAAAAACTGAAAGAAATATGGCGGAAATCAAAGATTAATTGAGTGGCAAGGAAGATAGAGCGCTCGCTTCAATCTAGCTGAAGCAGCTGGAAACTAGGTCATAGAGGCCAGCGGCGCCCGCAGGATTTTTTTTTTGTACGCACAGAAATTTTCGAAGAGGGCCGAACAGGGAAAATTTTTCGTTAAGTCGCCGAAAAAACTGATGACCTTTTTTTTTTTTTTTTTTTAGTCATCAACCGAAAAATTTCCCAAAACATACCTTTTCTATCCACTGATGACCTTTTTTTTTTTTTTTTTTAGTCATCAACCGAAAATTTTTCAAAAACATACCTTTTCTATCCGCCGAAAAAACTGATGACTTTTTTATTTTTTTTTTTATTTTTTTTTTAGTCATCAACCGAAAATTTTTCAAAAACATACCTTTTGGGTCATCGCGCTGTACGCACTTACCTATGTGCGTATGTCTGCGGACGCCGCTGCTGTACGCACTTGCGTAAGTGCGTACGCCTGCGGGCGCCGCTGATAGAGGCAACGTTTATTGTGATTGGTTGGAGAATAGTCGCACAATTCCTTGATTGGTTGGCTTCAAGTATGACAGTTGGTTGCTACGGTTTCGATTATGCTTCGAGACATAGCCTATAGGCCTATACTGCGGGGAACTAGGTCACGCAGTTAGTGTAGATTGTGACTGTTTGTCTCTAAACGTAACAATTGGTTGCTATGGTTTCAATTATACTTCCGAGGCTGTCGAGACATAGCCTATTCACAATGCTGCAAGGAGCTACATGTAGGTCACACAGTCAGTGTAGATTGTGACTGTTTGTCTCTAAACGTAACAATTGGTTGCTATGGTTTCGATTATACTTCGAGACATAGCTTATGTTGCAGCTTACACTATGCTGCAAGGAACTAGGTCACACAGTCAGCGTAGATTGTGATTTCGTTGCTCTAAACGTAACAATTGGTTGCTATGGTTTCGATTATACTTCGAGACATAGCTTATGTTGCAGCCTACACAATGCTGCGCGGAACTAGGTCACACAGTTACTGTAGATTGTGATTGTGCGGCTCTAAACGTAACAATTGGTAGCTATGTTTTTATTATTATTATACTTCGAGATATAGCCTATAGGCCTATGCTGCGGGGAACTAGGTCGCATAGTCAGTGTAGAATTGCTTGTCTCTAAACGTAGCAATTGGTTGCTATGGTTTCGATTATACTTCGAGACATAGCCTATGTTAAAGCCTACACAATGCTGCAAGGAACTAAGTCAAACAGTCAGTGTAGATTGTGACTGCTTGTATCTAAACGTAACAATTGGTTACTATGGTTTCGATTATACTTCTAGACATAGCCTATGTTGCAGCCTGCACAATGCTGCAGTAAACTAGGTCACACAGTCAGTGTAGATTGTGATTCCTTGGCTCTATAGACGTAGCAATTGGTTGCTATGGTTTCGATTATACTTCTAGACATAGCCTATGTTGCAGCCTGCACAATGCTGCAGTAAACTAGGTCACACAGTCAGTGTAGATTGTGATTCCTTGGCTCTATAGATGTAGCAATTGGTTGCTATGGTTTCGATTATAATACTTCGAGACAATATAGTATTATTGATGGACTCGTTTTTTAAAAAAGTTTCTTGGTTTACTTGAAGTCTGCAGTCGTCGTAAGTCTGTCCGACCTCAAGTATTTCAACTGAAAACTCTCTGCAAGGAATGACATTTGCTAAAGTCAAGATGTCGTAATACCTACGATGCTAAACATGCGGGAAATAAACAATAGTTATTGTTATCACGTACTATGTCGAAGTTTTCCATTTGTGCTAATGTTTCCAGATTTGCTGCAGAAGCGAATATAAGAAATGTGACACCTTTAACCCTGCTGCTGTGTAAACAGCTTATAAAACTGAAGAGACAACTAAGCTCAGTGATCAGACAACTAACACTACAGGGTGCGCCAAAAAAGACTCCCTAGGTTTTTGCCAATATCTTGGCCAAAAGTAAGAATTTTGAAATGAAATTTTACTGTCTTAAAGACAATTCATATTTACACATTACGGCCAGATTTCATCAAAATATTTCAAACAGAACAAAGGTTATACCACTTTTAGGGAGGCCACCCACCGTTTTTTGACTATTCCAAAACCTAGGGGTGTCTCTTTTTTGGCTCACCCTGTAGGCCTACTTGTTTTGTCATTCTCGCTATTATCATCTACACGATCAATTCCAAGGCAAGATTTTGTATTCTGACAAATACATGTACAAATGTACATAAAACAGGCCCAGGGTGGGACTATTTTGGTGTCTTGTTGAAATTGGTCTCATTGTTTTCATTTTCATTTTCTCATTTCTCTATCGGTTTTTTTATTGTTCCGCCACTTTGCCGCATAATAAAGCTGCTCATTATGAAGCAGACAATTGCCTTCGTTACTTGTGGCTTTGTAATCTTCCCAATCTGATGGCTTGTGTCACATTCATGCTGCACACTGCGGAAAATCGATGACAGCCTTAAAGAAACCCAGCATTGATCATCTCCGTGGGCACTTTAGTTTTGAAAAATTCTTATGGGATGGAGCGGGGGGTAAAGGTTCCTCAGCTTTCTGTTGGCTACGGACCATTGAAGAAGAAGATGATGAGGAAGGTGACGGCGATGGAAGAGGAGGAGGATGTAGATGCGGAAGATGAAAATGAAGAAAGAAAGAGAAGAAGATGACGGAAAAGAAGAAGTAGAAGAAGAAGAACAAGAAGAACAAGAACATGAACAAGAAGATGAAGGAAAAGAAGAAGTAGAAGAAGAAGAACAAGGAGAAGAAGAAGGATGAGAAGGAGGAGGAGAAGACAATGAGGAAAAAGAAGAAGAAGAAGAAGAAGAAGAAGAAGAAGAAGAAGAAGAAGAAGAAGAAGAAGAAGAAGGAGAAAAAGAAGGAGAAGAAGAAGGAGAATAAGAAGATGAAGGAAAGGAAGAAGTAGAAGAAGAAGAAGAACAGCAACAACAAGAACAACACGAACAAGAAGGAGGAGGAGGAGGAAGAGGAGAGAAAGAAACAATTTAAACCTATTATATTAGCTGTCACAATTATTCTCAACACTCCACTGCATGCGTAGCAGCGTAGCATCCATCGTCTCAGGTTTTCATATTATTCACCTGAACGTCTGCAGTATTAATAGCATGGCCAGGTTCAACACCACGGAGAGTGAGCGCAGGAGAAACAACACTGTGCAGAATAAATAATTTCAATTGATTACATTTATCATGATTGATGGTCTATATACATGTATTACGCACTCATTCTTGCACTTTTAGTAGACGCACCGAAAGACCCAAAGGGTGGGGAAAGAAATATGTATATTAAATTGATTAGTATGCCTAGTACCACTGTATATATATATTCGTCTTATAAGATACTCTTATTGAGATTCTCGCTGACACACCGCAGTCAGTTTCAAATAAGAAATGATTCAGAAAAAGTATAGCAATTCAATCAACTTGGAGAAAGTAAGAAAGAGGGGCAACGGTCGAGTATCTGTAAAGTACTCGAGAAATGTAATTTCTTTCGTCCTTAATCGGTAGTTCAAAACTGTGAGGACGAGGACGAAGATTGTACGGCCTATGGACTTAATTATACTCATAGCATAGTAGGCTAAGCCATTTTATAACAACACAGTAAGACAAACCAATTGCAAAAGATGGACACAGGCTTACTCACAAGCGTTGCGTTGAGTCAGAAGGGTATTCAAAAGGAGCCCCTTGTCAAATTTCCAGAGGATTCAGAAAGACGAAGAGAGCGAGCAGACCTGCTGCTTCTAAGGAGGGAAGGGGTCGTTTAGGTCGAGTGGAATTATTATTGGAAGGCGGAAGATCAGATGAGTCTGGATGGATAGGATCTCCTGGAAAAGGTGAGACTTCAATTTTGAGTGAAAATCCGGAGGAATGATGGATGGGGGATCCTACGATGCCAAGGACGATGGAGGACGTGCGGCAATGATGGTGGAAGAACGGAGGGGGAAACACGGACTCTGGAGAGGGAGATCGTTCCAGAGTCGTGGCTATGGTTATAAATATGTATATAATGTATATGTATTAGTAGATCTTCGATCGCATGTATTATACAGAAGCAGGACTTGGGCCTAAATAGAGAGTGACATCCTCTAACGAGAAATAACTCAAGAAAGCCATGTATGCGTGTATATATATATTATATATATATATATATATATATTGGTATAGTATACATAAAATATTCATGTATATCTGTATATGCATGTGCGAATGCATGAATACAAACATGTTACTGTATATGTATATACATATGTATTATGTAAATGTACAAGTTTGCAAATGTATATGTTTGCATATGTATAATTGTATATGTATATAAAATACTATGTTATTTGTAAATGTATATGTATGATATACATAAACATTGTATATGTATGTGTATATGTAAATGTATATACATGTATCTATATACGTGTATGTATATGTACATGAATATGTACATGTACATGCATGTATAATCTATGTATATGTAAATGTAAACATACATAGCTATATATATATGTATATGTACAAGTAAACATACATAGCTATATATATATATAATTATAATTATGTATATATGCGAAAAGTCTATTTTTTCAAGTATATACGGAACATTAATAATGATTGCAATCGTAATTTATGATTAAGGTTAACGAAAAATCCGACCTAGCAACGCAGTAATTCGTCCATGCACTGACCCAAGTCTCTTCGTCATCTGTCATCTTCATTAGAAGGATTCGAACAGACAGACAGACAGACAGACAGACACACAGACAGGCAGACAGACAGACAGACAGACGAACGGACACACACACATACACATATATATATATATATATATATATATATATATATATATAACAGACACAAACGAAGGGTATACACACCAATGCGCTACTCAGAATATTTCTATTGGCTGACGGAGACAGTGACTAGTATGCCTATATAAAATTATGTTTCTTTCTCAGTATATACTTCAGTGTGCATTGTTACATTTACACATGAACATTCACATATGTACGACTGCATGTATGTATGTATGGATGACTGTATGAATGTATGTGCATGTTTACAAGCATGCTTGCTTGCATGCTTGCTTGCATGTATGCATTGTATGTAGTCTATATGAATGCATGCATGCATGCATGCATACTATGTATGTATGTATGTATGTATGTATGTATGTATGTATGTATGTATGTATGTATGTATGTATGTATGTATGTATGTATGTATGTATGTATGTATGTATGAATGTATGTATGTGTGTATGTATGTATGTATGTATGCATGTATGTATGCATGCATGTATGTATGTATGTATGTATGTATGTATGTATGTATGTATGTATGTATGTGTTCACGTATGTATGTATGTATGTATGTATGCATGTATGCATGTATGTATGTATGTATGTATGTATGTATGTATGTATGTATGTATGTATGTATCTATGTATGTATGTATGAATGTATGTATGTATGTATGTATATATGTGTGCATGCATTTATTTGTGTCTACATTTATGCATGCATACAATCGTGAATGAATGTATGCACTTGTACTTATGTATGTATAATGTTTGTACGTACATGTACATGTATGCTGTGTTTGGCATTCGTAAATCACGCTTATTTATATTCTGTCACACAGCAAATGGACTTTTATGGCTTCGAATAAAACGCATAGCATTCATATTCAAAGAAAAGATATCCAGTTCAAAATATATATTATATGCATTTAATGGCTATAATAGAAGACTCGGTCACAATAATATCTTCAATATCTTTTGATTTTCGTGCGTAGGTCGTTCGGAGCTTAAAAGGTCCTTGTTCTCGATTTTGTAGCGACGATCAATTCGACATCGCAATTCATGTATTAGTACGACGACAACGAAAAGGAATATGAGGAGGAGGAGGAGGAGGAGGAGGAGGAGGAGGATAACGAGGAGGAGAAGAAGGAGAAGGAGGAGAAAGAGAAGGAAGGAGAAAGAAGAAGAGGAGGGGAAGACGAAAAGGACGAGGAGGTTAAAAAAGTGGAGAAGGAACAAGAAGAAAGAGGAAGTATATAAATATTATTATTGCCTATGGAGCAGAAAGATGGAGGAGGAAGAGAAGGCGAGGAGGAAGAAGAGGAAGCGGAGGGCCACGGAGGAGGAGTAGGCAAAGGAGGAGGAGGAAGAAGAAGAAGAAGAAGAAGAAGAGGGAAAAGAAGAAGAAGAAGAAGAAGAAGAAGAAGAAGAAGAAGAAGAAGAAGAAGAAGAAGAAGAAGAGGAAGAAGAAGAAGAACAGGAGGAAGAAGAAGAAGAAGAAGAAGAAGAAGAAGAAGAAGAAGAAGAGGAAGAAAAGAAGAAGAAGAAGAAGAAGAAGAAGAAGAAGAAGAAGAAGAAGAAGAAGAAGAGGGAAAAGAAGAAGAAGAAGAAGAAGAAGAAGAGGAAGAAGAGGAAGAAGAAGAACAGGAGGAAGAAGAAGAAGAGGAAGAGGAAGAAAAGAAGAAGAAGAAGAAGAAGAAGAGGAAGAAAAGAAGAACAGGAAGAAGAAGAAGAAGAAGAAGAAGAAGAAGAAGAAGAAGAAGAAGAAGAAGAAGAAGAAGAGAGGGCAAGAGGAATTGCCTCTTCTTCTATTTGACGTATTCATGACCTCAGATATACAAGCATCATTTATATATATATATATATGTATATGATTATATATAAATGTATGTGTATATATATATACATATATATATATATATATCACGAGATGTCACGCCATTCCGGACAGCACCCGTAAATCATCGTTAGGATACGCACAAAGGCCAAGCAGCATCAGCATACATATATATATACATATACATATACATATGCATATACATATACATGTACATAAACATATGCATATACACATACATAATTTACACATGCATACACATTATACA
>OX457042.1:10896216-11079973 GCA_949752735.1 Lumbricus terrestris
TGGACGCTTTGGCTTACAACAAAGCAAGTTTATCGGCTTGCTAGAACTTCCCCCGTACTCTTGGGTTCCTTCCATCAAGGCTCGCAAACTCTCTTATTTCGGACATAATATTATCATCAGGCTCCCTCAGGATTCCTTGGAAAATGCCATCATGCTGGGTCACGTCGAGGGTTATCGACACCGTGGGGCGCGGTGGTGTAGTGGCGGCGTCGTTGCCTTGAAGTCGAGTTCGAGGTTCGAATCCACCTCACGTCGCCGCGTAGGGACTTTGGGCAAGTCCTTCACTCGCAATTGCTCAGCGCTTCGGCGTGAAACTCCGATGCAGTGTCCGCTCTGCAGTCGGGAGCGCCTCTGAGTAGATAGCTTGAAGGGGCGCTATAACAAGTGCACATACATACCGTGGAAGAGCGCTTATTAACTGGACTAGCTGAATAACCCGGCGTTGCCCGGGAAATATAAGTTTTTGTCCCCAGCCACGCCTGACCCCGTTCCGACTTCACCATTCTGACCCCGCCTTCCATCGACCCCCGCGTTAAGGAGAAGTAACGAACCTCTCCGCTAGGTGTAGGCTACAGGTCTGGTCGATAATCGAAGAGCAAAACCCGTTAAGTCCATTCGACACGTAACTGAGAAAAACGACTTTTTCTGAAAAGATACTACCATTCAGCGCAACGTGCTTTTTTCATAAATTGTTCTTTGCCACTTAGATAAAGGAAGTTTTTTTAAATCTACGCTTTTTTTATTCCGATTATTTGCAGTTATATTCGCATTATTTACGTCCACAACATTTTTGCTACGCGGTTTGGCGAGATGTGACGTTAAGATTTGAGCTCAAAATAATGACGTCATGAGTTTAGTGAACATAATTATGCGTGTCTAATATATCGTTTTTATAACAGCGAAATTTAAAATATGGAAAGATTTTTGGATGGCGATCTTTATGATTTTCTCGTGTGGATCAGAAGAAAAAAGCCGAGAATAATCCTCGCAAATATTGTCGATAGAAGTAAATATCACGTGACCTCAAACCATCATGCCATTGGCTGTAGTTCTCTGGTAGTCAATGGAGGCCTTGTGGAGGCGATCAACGTGAATGGATTTTGAATCGCTTATCGCGTGCAAGTTTAAATGTTGACATCTCGGGACTTATAAAGTGAATTGGCAGCCGAAAATAGTGGCGTTTAACTCCAAATGTGGGTAAGAATCGATTGCAAAAATTTTTTTTAAACGAATCGCTGTAATTTTCGAGTAGGCCTCCGGGCAAAATTGGTGCATCCCACACACAGAAGGACAAACTTTGAGTTTTATACTTTAAGATAAACAACATTCTTTCCTGGTCCCACCTTTCTGGATCCTATCTTCTCGCTGCCGCACGCAATAGGCGTCAGTGGAGAGCCCTAGTCCATGCATGTGACCAACCGTCGCGCGGCGACGTCGGTGTTTGACATGACATGACATTTGCATATATCCGTTCTTCATTTCACTATTCACTGCATATTAGCCCCTCCCTCCGATTCAAAGGTGGAATTACCAGAAGCCCGGATGTGCCCTTTCTATACTTTCTATTCGTGACGAGCGTCACTATAAATAGCTTCCTTCTTCTTCATTCCTATTTTTCTGACGACTTACATCGACTTTCAATTAGATTTCGATCGGAGATGGATCCGCAAATTAGTTTGACCGACTTTCGTCTGCAGTTTTAGGCGTTCGTTCATATATTCCGTGTTGCAATTGAATCAGTGCGCGAGTCGTAAGTAGGGTCAGCTTCAGTCGCTGCTAGTTAGACTCAAGACCCGATTTGCCGACTTAGAGTCTTAGACGATGGCGTCAGATCATGTCATATACGCCGACCCGATGCGGTTTTTGCATGCCCTTCATGCACTGTGCAGAAAATGATAAGCAATACCGACAGATCATTAGGCTACATATCAAAGCTTAACAGAACGATGTGTGCATGAGGATGTATCCTAAATTGGAAGAGCATATACACGCGTACAAATATAAATAGTATATTATGAAAGGCGGTCATGTCTCGGAAAAGCGCCTTAAATTTAATCATGGGCTAATATCGTGAAAGGTTTCTCCATCGGTATTTGTAGGTTTTGGGTCGTGATGCCGTGACGCAAACGTGACTCTAAGTCTATTATATCGGCGCTCTAAGATATCGTGGCTGCCCCTAATGGCAAAGACAAAAAATTTATTTTAAAGAGAAGACACGGCGTGACGTCATAACGGCTTTTGATCATCTCCGTTTCACAATTCTCTCCGTTTGTGAAGAACGAGAAACAAGCATTGTTCAATGTCATCGCGAAATGAGCGGTTGGGCTACTTTTCAAAGCACTCGCGACATAAAAATTTCATTATCGCGACTTTTCGGCTACTTTTTGACGTGATCTTGCGACAAGGCATTTCCGAAATCTGGCAACCCTGGAGACAAGCAACGATATGTAAGAACTAGGGTACAACGAAAATCACGGTCAAAAAGTGAAAAAATCACGGCACATTTTTTCAAAAATCGAAAAAATCACGGCACCGTGAATCACGGTGCCGTGAAATTTCTGCAGTCACAATTTCTGTATTACGTACGTTGATTTTAAAGTTTTAACTTCAAACTAAACAGTGGTCGTGAGACTCATGACAGACACAGTTAATTATCAATCAACTTACAGTGATTGCTTATGATTTTTTAAAGTAAGTGTCTAATATATAGTGTGTCAATTGTCAGTATGTGGTATAAATCACTTATTCATTGTCATCATTGATAGTAAAATTAATAGAGAATAGGCTTACCATTAATAGCATCATTCTTGGTAGTCTGTCTACTCTATGAGTACTTTAAAAAACAAATCTTACTATATCCATAGGATAGTATTGGCCGGTTTAACAACTAGCCTATGATACGTAGGCCTACTTAATTAACGCAAAGAAAGTGCCGAGTTTAACAACTATGCTACCTACTTAATTGACGCAACGAAAGTGCTCAAAATATGTCTTGTTAACAAAATCAGTTACTCCTCGTAGATCCTGAAGCGAATAATCTAGCTCTGCTTCGCGTTACACACCATCAAAACCTGAAGGGCTAAATTGTCGTCAGAAAAACGTTGACGCTGCGGCGTGTTGACCATATTGTACTGACTGACACTTCGTTCAGCATCAACAGAGTTACATGGCACTGACAGATATCGTATGGCAAGCTCGCACAGGTTTGGAAAGCGCTCACGATTCGACAACCAGTATGTCAATGGTTTGACGCCAGCAGCAACCTCTGTGACAGCCCGTCTGTACCCAGCAATTTCATCGGAAATTTTGCCCCGTTTATCATTGCTGTGAGGTATACCTTCAAAGAAGTCATTGAATGTCAGACATTTAGCCTGTTGCGGGTCAAAGAGTCGAACTGCTTGCATGAAGCGAAGACCAGGCTGTGTAAATCGCTCTCCTCCTGTAGGGCAGTAGTACTGCATTAATTTAAATGCAGCATCAGAATAGGCATTCCTCTGCCAAGCAGGCAGATCACTGGAGTCTGATCGTTCAGAAAATCCTCCCAACAAATCCATAATTCTATTGTAGACAAGATGTATCTGCACATGACGACCTTCGCACCAAGTCAAAAGCTGTACAAGAGTCTCAGTGCTTTTGGATATGAAATCCACCTCCAATTTCATTTGACTGTCATCACGAAGCAATGATTTAAGTTCGGTCAAAGCATTCGTTTGTGCTGAAATTCCAAGTTCCTTCTCAATAAATCCATGATAGTGATTTACATATCGCGCATGATGGTTAACAGTGTGGAACCAACTGTTCCACCTTGTTACAACTGGAACAGGTGCCAGTGGGATACTGTCAGTGGCAACACCTGTTTGTTCTGCCAGATATTCTCTGTAACGTTGCTTACGAGATGAGCAGTGTACAAATATGGCCTTGAAACATGCAACCATACGATCAACTCCAGGAAAGTTTTTCCTCCACGTCTCACCCACTAGGTTCAGAATATGAGCATTGCATGTCATATGTACGCAATATGGAAGCAATCCTTTCAGTATTGCCACAGTCTTGGTCATGTATGCGGCATTATCCGTCACTATAGCACTAACTTTGTCAAAATCAACAGAGTACTTTGACAGCGTTTTTACAACAGCCTGACTCACCGTTGTTGCGTTAGTATTTTGCAAATAAACCAGATCCACTGTCAGCGCCTGCATTTGCGTATCTTGGTCATCGCTATCAACAGGCAAAACAAACAACACATGCAAAACAAAGCGGTCCTGGGAGTCACTTGCTTCATCAACAACTATGACCAGAGACGAGGCTGAGGCGACCCGCTCGTTAAGCTGTTGTTGATTTAATTCAAACACTTTAGGTAGATATTCATCTCGCAGATGCTGCGACATTGGCACTGTACCCAAATTTGTTACATGCGTCTGTAGATATTCGCGCAGTTTTGGGTGATCTAGTTTGTTCAGCGGTATATTGGCTGCGGTGAAAGCTTCCACAAGCTCAAAATGTGCAACGTTTCGCGCGTCCCGTGAATCACTAACTTTTTTAAATGCTCCTGTAATTGATGACTGCTTCTTCTGCCGTTCTGCTGACGACTCATCAAGGCGCCTGCGCTTGTCAAAGTGAACGTATGTCCCGATATGTCGATCGATTGAACCTTTTCTGGTATGATCTAACGACACATTGCAACACGTGCAATAGAGAACGCCATCGTCTGCGTGTAGTACGCCTTTCGGATACTGTTTAACACGTTCCGCACACGATATGATTTTAGCTACTTTCATGGTAATTTCAAACATCCAATGTCACTATTCCTAGGCCTATTTAAGAATAATGTTACTTACTGTCACTAATGTTACGCAGTAATACTAGTAACTTAGTAAGTAGTAAACTAGTGATTAGCATTGACGTAGTCTTACTAGTCTGAGTCTGCACTTTGAAAGAATTTGATTTTGAAATTAGCATCAACGAGTATTTATAAATGAGTCTTCACTTGTCAGCGACGTCATTCATTCCCCAAAACAGAAATTCTTAATTTAATTTAATGGCTCTGTGCTGCTTTTGGTCGTGGGCGCCAGTTTTGACGTGTTTAGCAACCACTTTTAACGTGTTTTTACAAAAAAGTGCTGAAAATGTGAAAAATCACGGAAAATCACGGCAAAAGGCAAAATTCACGGCAAACGGCGAAATTCACGGTTTCCGTGATTTCCGTGAATTCGTGATTTTCGTTGTACCCTAGTAAGAACATTTCTTAGTATGGGGTCCTATGGATATTAAGTGAACGACATCAATAAAATTGCTTTTTGGGGTCCTATATGGATATTAAGTGAACGACATCAATAAAATTGCTTTTTGGACCAAGCGCGTAGTAAGACATTATCGACCCATGATGACGTTGAGGGTACCGTAGTACAATGTTCAGCTGCCACCAGTGATTGTCGTTGTTGTTGTCGTTGCCACAGTTTAACGACCCAAGTGCTCTAAATCAAGACGCAGCCGCAGCCGAGTAAACAACTTATCTACAGGCTGATCCCCAACATGGGAGCTCATCTGCGTTGTTTGATCTGGGACTTGGCTGTGCTGGCATGGGCAGTTAGAGGACGTTTTATGGCCGATGCCAATCAGACAAAGGATTCCAAGTCGGTCAATTGTTTCCCTCGAAAGGATTCCTGGCCGGTCAAGTGTTTCTCTCGAACTATTCGGACTCGGCGCAGGACTATTATTATTATTATTTTCCAATAAAACTATGTATTTGCGACAATTGTGTAACATCATATCATCATCATCATTATCATCGTCTGTCTGTCTGCCTGTCTCTCTCCTTCGTCAGGCCGTTGCACACATTGTCGTATACACTGTGATGAATCAAACATAGACTGTGGAATTGACTTGATAGCGGTGCCGATTACTTTTGCGGATACCGATTATTCCGATAATTTTAATAATTATTTTAATAATCGGCCCGATTATTAGTACGGTCGATTAATTATTATTCGTTTTAGTCATGCTTAATTCCCATGGCTGCCAAAGCTTAATTGAAGGCACTGCTAACCTTTTTATAACAATCAACATTATATTATAGGCAAATACACAAACACAAACGTTTACATAACATGCGAATCTGTGCTTACACAACACACACACACACACACACACTCACGCACGAACACACACCCACACTCACGCACACACACACAAACACACACACACACACAAACACACACACACACCGAGGCGTACACACACACACACACACACACACGTACACACATACACGCACATACACGCACAAACACACACACACACGCACACACCGAGGCGTACGCACATACGCGCATATACACAGAATTGCAATCGCGACGAGAGACTCATTTCTTGTCAAGCGTCGTTGCGACCTGTCTTTTCCCTGCAGCTAGATCCTCATGACAACAGTCGTTTCTGCCCGCCACACCCCACCCCCACCCCCACCCCACACCCCCCACACCCACACCCCACCCCCTTCCCCTCATCGGCGCCAGTCCAGCGGCGGGCTGTGTACAGTTCGACCGGGGACCTTGTTTATCAAACAAAATGTCCGCCGTTGCGGGCGCCGCCTATCGGGATTGGCGCTAACGACTTCCGGCGATGATTGAGGAATTTTCACACCGTCGTCGTCGTCGTCATCGTCGTCGTCGTCGTTGTCGTCGTCGTCGGTGTTTACGCCATATACTCAGTAAATTACTTAATCAATGCAACGAAAAGGTTTATTATCGGCCATTGTTGGTTGGTTGGTTGGTTGGAGCGACGATGTGGCGGCCTGTCGTGGACGGAAGGAAGTCCTTAGTACAAAGACCGGAAGGAAGTCCTTAGTACAAAGACCGGAAGGAAGTCCTTAGTACAAAGACCGGAAGGAAGTCCTTAGTACAAAGACCGGAAGGAAGTCCTTAGTACAAAGACCGCAAGGAAGTCCTTAGTACAAAGACCGGAAGGAAGTCCTTAGTACAAAGACCGGAAGGAAGTCCTTAGTACAAAGACCGGAAGGAAGTCCTTAGTACAAAGACCGGAAGGAAGTCCTTAGTACAAAGACCGGAAGGAAGTTTTTTGTACAAAGACCGGACGGAAGTCCTTAGTACAAAGACCGGAAGGAAGTCCTTGGTACAAAGACCGGAGGGAAGTCCTTTGTACAAAGACCGAAAGGAAGTCCTTAGTACAAAGACCGAAAGGAAGTCCTTAGTACAAAGACCGCGTCGTTGCCGGATAGAGTCGAGTTATGTGGACGTCTCTTTCCGCTCGGGACCGTATAACTGACGCCGGTGAATTGGATACATTTAATGGACACGGTGACATAATCGTCGTCATCTTAATAATATAGAGAAGGCAGTCTGTGTGGCCCGTAACCAGACATCATTGTGTTCTACTGTAGACGGTAGACCTATATATTCTTGGACAAAACGGAAGTTTAAAAATATAGCCAGTGTATAAAATAAATTATTGCCAAACTCCGCCACTACTCTGGCAGTGCGAGTCCCAATCCTGGAGAGATACATAATCAATGTGTGGCTAGAGAAGGAGAGTTGTGGATCAAAGTTATATACCAAGATGGTGGACTGAAGGACGTAAGAGATGGTGAGTTTGGGGAGAAGGAATAATAATTATGTTGGGCGTCGACTACATGGCATATAAAACGCAAGAAAGTGAATTTAAATGGTGGATTAGAAGGTTTTCAGCTGAAACACAAGTTGCAAAGATCCGTCTCTCTTTCTCTGTCTCTCTGTCTCTCTCTGTCTCTCTCTGTCTGTCTCTCTCTGTCTCTCTCTGTCTGTCTCTCTCTGTCTCTGTCTCTGTCTCTGTCTCTGTCTCTGTCTCTCTGTCTCTCTGTCTCTCTGTCTCTTTCTCTCTCTCTCTGTCTCTCTCTGTCTCTCTCTGTCTCTGTCTGTCTGTCTCTCTCTCTCTGTCTCTGTCTCTGTCTCTGTTTCTGTCTCTGTCTCTGTCTCTCTCTCTCTCTCTCTCTCTCTCTCTCTCTCTCTCTATATATATATATATATATATATATATATATATATATATAAATGATTATTAATTTGGCGGCTTCCCTTTTTCTTCTACCGGAATAAGCAACGCGAGAGATTCGTTGTCACGTTCCGCTCCGTGTGTTGGAATATATCTGAAGACTGCGTTGCCCTGCAAACAAAGCTTTAATTAATGAGTGAATCAATGTGGGCAATTAAATATGACATTGTGTCATTATGTAGCCTACAGGTATACGCACATGTGCTACGTACGGTGCATGTGATTGTGCACGTATATGTACATTTGTGGAGCGCGGTGGTGTAGTGGTGGCGTCGTCGCCTTGAAGCCGGAAGGTTCGAGGTTCGAATCCACCTCGCCGCGTAAGGACCTTGGGCAAGTCCTTCACTCACAATTGCTCAGCGCTTCGGCGTGAAACTCCGATGCAGTGTCCGCTCTGCATTCGGGAGCGCCTCTGAGTAGAGAGAGCTTGAAGGGGCGCTATAACAAGTGCACATACATACATACATACATACATTTGTACATTTGTGTATTTGCGAACGTCATTTGCAGTTGCACATCTAAGGTATGCAACTGCATGCGTGCATGCATGCGTGCAAAACTGGCAAAATTAGAGTTGAGTGCATGCTACATCTGACCAATGCCATGACTAGTCTGCAGGTCACCGCGGAAATGGAAGCCAGTGCAGTACATCACTCATGTACTCTGTAACTTGGCCAGATTTTGGGATGATTATGACCAATGAGATGTGCCGCTTAGAACCCGGCCTATAGGTACCCAGTCCGGACCGCTGGATTGGCAAAGGCTACAAAAATAATTACGTAGACATGCACGGCATTGCACGTGCTTGTCTGTGTATGCAATACATGTTGGCCTATAGACATTATGTCCAGTGCTTAAAGTGTAAAAAAAGAAGTGCCTGGACGCTCCTTAACTTTCCCGTGTGTGCTGGCCTCCGGCCACACTTTAAGCCCTGGAAGGCCTGGATATGTGGCTGCGGTTTCGTTTTCTAATTTGATTTTGCCAATAACAATACATTATATAGCCAAGTCTTGCACTATACTTATATAGAAAGAACATAGACGAATTCATTTAATGTATATATATATATATATATATATATATATATATATATATATATACATAATTATAGTCTATAAGGTTGATGAGCGTGTGCGTCCGACCGCTGGTGTCCTGAGTTGCCACGGTAAAACGTTAAGATAAGTAGCTTTTATTTGACAAGGTCGCGCCATAGTAACAGTCGCCCATGGCAACACAATATAATCATCGCATCACTGGGTTCCAGCGTTCTCTTGATGACTGTCGGCTCCTCCAGTTACTCCTCCTGCACTCCCCCTCTTCCTGCTCATTTCCCATTCCCATTCCACCTCCCTCAAACACTCTTTTCAATTCCAACGCGACCATATTCACGCTACGCTGCATGATCGCATTGGCATTGTCAACGAACGACAGCGTTTTAATGGTCGTGTGGGTCCGTTGACAGCTGGCTCTGTTGTGGCTCGGAGAAGATCGCGCGAACATCGATATTAGTCTATTTCGATATGTCATTCTGTCAGTCGGTCGATCGATTGGCTTGTCAGTTAGTGATAGTTGTTGGCTCCCGGTTCTTCTGTTAGACGAACTACAGGCAGCCACCTACTGTCTGTAGTTGTGCATCTGGTATGCATGCATATCGTGTGTATGTATTGTATGTACAGGATGGGGTAAAAAAAAGCCACCCTACGGTTTTTTTGGCCAATATCTTGACCAAAAATAGGAATTTCGAAATGAAAATTTACGGGTTTTTTGACAATTCATATTTACACATCATGGCCAGATTTCATCAAAATATTTCAAACAGAACAAAAATCATGTCAGTTTAAACCCCGTTTCAAATAAAATAAAAAGTTTCATTTCAGTAAATTTAACACATGAACTAAAAGTGAACAGGCGCAATATAAATTATGATTAATTGATTGATTGATTGATTGATTGATTGATTGATTGATTGAGTTTGCTGCATGTTATTGTTGCATCCTTATGCCAGTCTGTGGATACTTGGAATGGAAAAAAATTGAACTAAATTGTCAACCAAAGCATATAAAATGATATCATTATGTTAATGAGATAGTTACTTCAGTCCACTCGCTATGGCAGTCGCATAATTATGCAGAAACAACTGTCACGTGACCGATATTCGTATTCGGTCTGACAGTTACTAATCGGTCGAATACCGAATAGCCACTTGGCCAGCTATTAGACCCTGAAGTAAATACAGAGCAAAACTAATGCAGCCCTAGTATGTACGTGTACGTGTGTACCTATGGGACAGCCTAGTGAAATACCTCGGGTTGATCCATATGCATGCATATAATTTTAAATGGTAGCAAATAAACAAAAAAATAAATACATGCATGCATGTATGTATGTATGCATGTATGTATGTATGTATGTATGTATGTATGTATGTATGTATGTATGTATGTATGTATGTATGTATGTATGTATGTATGTATGTATGTATGTATGTATGTATGTATGTATGTATGTATGTATGTATGTATGTATGTATGTATGTATGTATGTTCACATGCACTATGCATGTAGACAATTCATATAGCGCATTTAGTTACCTTGTTTTTCTTTCACGTATCTTTCACATCGGGTGCTGACAACTTTTCGTCCGTATTAATACGGGTAAGTCCTGCTCTCTACGATTCAGAGTCGAACATTAATTTATGCAGAATCGCTTCTCGAAAAGCAATGTCTCCGTAACAAGCAGACGGTTGCGATAGTCACTCTCAGTACCGCAGTATCTCGCTCAGTACCGCAGTATCTCGCTCAGTACCGCAGTATCTCGCTCAGTACCGCAGTATCTCGCTCAGTACCGCAGTATCTCGCTCAGTACCGCAGTATCTCGCTCAGTACCGCAGTATATCAGTATCGCAGACTCTTTCTCAGTATTGCTGTATCTCGCTAAGTACCGCTAAGTACCGCAGTATCTCTCAGGATTTCGCTTAGAAGTAATAATTGGTTTCTACAGATTCGTGCTGCATTGGTGAGAATCTGCGCGATCGTTTTTAGACCAAGAGGACTATTTTCGTCTGATAGTCTGTCCCTTTAGTCTTCTTAAGATCGCACGAAAATCGCCATTATACCATTGCGCCACTACGAGTATATTTTAAAGATTGCGATGTGATACCAGAAAGTATCACTGTTCGATTGATCTTTATACTTAGGGGTGGAGTGGTTGGTTAGTGGAACGGCGACTCATTCCGTTCATGCTCTTCCGGTTATAGACCGACGAGGGAGGGGTTCAGTTGATGGTTTTCCGACCAAGGAAGAAAGTTGGTCGAGAATGTCACAGCATTTATTATTCTTAAAACTCAGAATGTAAACAAAACCGCGATTAGAACAGACAGCCGTTTGGCCAACCTCTTGGCGGAGTCCGTCCGTCCGACTGTTGGTCTGTGCGTGCGGGCGGTGGCCGAAGCCTGCGCATGCGCGCGCATCAACAGCAGCAGCAGCAGCAGCAGCAGCAGTAGCAGCAGCAGCAGCAAGTCACGATGCATGTTTCTGTGGCTGATGATGATGATGATGCTCATTGTCTGTACAAGACGACATCCTGTTACTCGGCGCTAAATTTTTATAGTTGCTGTTGTTTATTATAACTATAATTTTTCCCCAGGCACATAGTAATTATAACGCATCGGGATTGCAAACAATTAGACTGGCGTCGTTGTTTTCTGAACGAATGGCTAATCTTCGCGGCATTCGCAGATGGTTTTGTTGGTATTATGATAATTATTATTCTTTCAACCGAGGTATAAAATAATCCCTGAGGCTGTAAGAAGCTATATTGAAGTGTGAGGTAGTTGTCCTTGACCCTGGTGGACAGGGTTTGAAGTGGGTGCCCACACATTCGGCGTTCACACTGCTCAACCAAACCACTTTAACCACTGCCGGTGGGCTACGTGAAGATACCCCTGAAGGCTATGGCGTTGATATCTGAGTGAGTGCATTATTATTATTGGTAGTAGTAGTAGTAGTAGTAGTAGTAGTAGTAGTAGTAGTAGTAGCAGTAGTAGTAGTACTACTACTACGTGTGTTTACGTGTGTACTACTACTACTACTACTACTACTACTACTACTACTACTACTACTACTACTACTACTACTACTACTACTACTACTACTACTACTACTACTACTACTACTACTACTACTACTACTACTACTACTACTACTACTACTACTACTACTACTACTACTACTACTACTACTACTACTACTACTACTACTACTACTACTACTACTACTACTACTACTACTACTACTACTACTACTACTACTACTACTACTACTACTACTACTACTACTACTACTACTACTACTACTACTACTACTACTACTACTACTACTACTACTACTACTACTACTACTACTACTACTACTACTACTACTACTACTACTACTACTACTACTACTACTACTACTACTACTACTACTACTACTACTACTACTACTACTACTACTACTACTACTACTACTACTACTACTACTACTACTACTACTACTACTACTACTACTACTACTACTACTACTACTACTACTACTACTACTACTACTACTACTACTACTACTACTACTACTACTACTACTACTACTACTACTACTAGGTTACTACTATTGATCATGCATCTAACAAGCGTAACTTTCCAACGACCAGACATTGTTTAGTGCACTGAGAACTGACGTGTCAATTACATCCCTTCACAATAAACGTTTCAGAGAAGGAGGAAAAGGAGAAGGAGAAGGACGCTCGAGACTACACTCTCCATGCAAACGAGTCGGCTACCGTGATAGACTGCAGTCACATTGAAACCGCAACAGAAAAGTTCGACAGGTTCAATTTCTAAATTACTGCCATTCAGATTATACAGCCAATGCAAGTCTTCGATTCTAATTTACGGCATGGCTCTCAACGCTTTATGGAGTCATTCACCGCTCGCCGCTTAATTTCTGCTAATAGATTTTCTCAGTGTAAGACCGACGTCCATTTGCCTCAAACGGATATTTTCATAACCCGTTTAACGTGCTTTATCAGCGAGACCGTGTGCGCTGGAATGGGGCACAAAGCTGCAGTATAAGTTTGATAAATTTCTGTCACGACCCATTGGGATGAACGCGATTCGGGCCTCTGGTGAACGCGGTGCCAACAGGGTGTGCATGGAGGCGGCAGCGTGGGGCCACAGAAAAAGTCTTTCGGATAAACAGACACTCAGACGGACGGACGGACGCACAGACGGACGGACAGACGGACGGACAGACGGACGGACAGACGGACGGACGAACGGAGAGATATAAATAAGACGGTGACAAGCATGACAGGCATATTGATTTGGATTCAAACAGGCAGACAGACAGACAGTTAGACAAACAGACAGAAAGACAGGTAGACAGACAGACAGACGCAAACATAAACAAATAATACGCTCACACACGTATTTATAAGTATAAAATTATTCTTAGAATATTATAATGTATTGTATGTATTTATGTATGTTTGCATGCACGCATGCATGTATGTATGCATGTATGTATGTATGTATGTATGTATGTATGTATGTATGTATGTATGTATGTATGTATGTATGTATGTATGTATGCACGTATGTATAATTTTTGTAAGCATATACAAACACATCACACATATATACTTATTATCAGCTTCTAACGCCATACTGATTTGTAGGCTATGAGTACGAATAAATTTTCTCCGTGTAGTTCTCGATCCGTTTTCATGTCCGATGTGCCTTTCATTGTCATGACTACAAGTGAGGTTACGTCCTTGTTTCGGTTAGACTGCCTATCCATAATATACTATCCAGCCTATCCATAATATATACTATCCAGCCTATTATATATGATAGTCTTGATCCGCCTTTTTTCTTTCTTTGTTTCTAATATTGCTTGCAGTGAACTGTGAACAGACAGTAGCCTAAGCGTTGGTAATGGTCAACCGTCATTTTAACGTCGTTTTGGTTTCCTGTCGTTAATCATTAGGTCGAATCTTCTGCTACACCTTCAGAAAAGAAAAAGATTTTGTGTCTTAACAGTTAAACCGTTAAACTTCAATTGAACTTGAACAACGCTGTTGATAATAATTATAATTACGTGTCGAGCAAACTACTATTATAGATTAGGCCTATCAGCTTGCCACTGACGACGCCGCTGTATAATAATTGTCGTAAATATATATATATATATATAAAATTATAATTATATATAGACATAATATGAATAATATTATGAATATATATTATATATAGGCCTATACAGAAAAATATTATGCTGCATGCTTTCATCGATCTGTATATATATAGATATATATATATATATATATATATATATATTATCATCCTCTTCTTCTGTTGCGCTTCTCTAGCGAGAAAACTAATCATTTCGTCAGCAAATCAGGGATTAGGAACTATTCACTGTTCGCTATTCACTGTTCACTATTCACTATTCACCATTCACTGTTCACTATTCACCATTCACTATTCACCATTCACTATTCACCATTCACTGTTCACTATTCACTATTCACCATTCACCATTCACTGTTCACTATTCACCATTCACTATTCACTATCCATCCTTCATCTGCGTTTGATTTCTGCGCCTCAACGTCAATTGCTAATACGCCGGTTGAGATTGATTTGCGTTTTTAACACGACGACGTTCATTTGCATCCATGGTCGTCTGATAGAATTATCATAAGTATTATTGTCGTTTTACCTCTGAAGTATGAATATAATTTTGCTGTGATTTAATCTAGTCAGTAAGTCTATTTTTATGGCAAATATCTATAGGGTAGCCTATAATTATACACGTATTTACACTATTGCTTGACAATCTTGTGTGGGTGCGTGGGTGCGTGGGTGCGTGGGTGCGTGTGTGTGTGTGTGTGCGCGCGCGCGCGCGTGAACCATTACCAGACAGTCCACAGACTGACAGACAGTCGAGAGCTATGGATAGATATTAGACAGATAGACAGACAGACAGACAGACAGACAGACAGACAGACAGACAGACAGACAGACAGATAAACAGACAGACAGACAGACATTTAGACAGACAGACAGACAGACAGACAGACATGCAGACAGACAGACAGACAAGCACAAGCACACACAGATACACAGCGTTGTCTTTCGTGAGTGAGCGTGACATGACTTGGCTTATATCATAACAGACAAACACCCACAAAGACAGTGTACTATACTCTATTCTCCTATACATATTATCTTTTGTTCGCAGTCTACTGGTCTTTAGGTCTACGCTGAAGTAACAGACGACCGGACAAAGACAGGAAGCGACCGGATTCGCGTCGAAGATTAACTCCGCTTGGCGCCCTCTCTCGGTCGTCGTCGTCGTCACCGTCGTCGCCTTGGCAAAGTCTCGCGCGCTGGACGAGATCGAGATTCCGGACGAGACCAGATTGAACTATTTGTCTTTGATTCTGACGTTGCGGTCATTGAGACTTGCTTTAGAGCAAGGTCGAGAGGTCACGAGGACTGGAGAAAGAGAGAAGATTGTATTGGGTAACTTACATACAGCCGATTGGTAGAGTTCTGGAGCTCTGTGACTGGGACGGTACGGGTTCGATCCTGTGGTTGTTGTTCTCTGTCCTTATAAGCCATTGATTGACTGAACAATATTGAATGTCTTAGTTTTATTCTTTCCTTTCCTTCCTCCTTTTGTTTTCTGCTCTCAATTTCTGCTGCTTCCTTTTGCTCCGTCACTTTTTTAATCGCTGCATGCTATGTGCATGCTCTGAATGAATGAATGAATGAATGAATACTCTTCACGAATGCTGTAAATGAATGAATGTTCTAAAATCTAAATGAATGTATTCTCTGAATTAATTATTTGCATAAATGAATGCAATGAATGAATGACCGTATGACTGAGCGGATGACTGAAAAGATGAATGAATGAATGAACGAACGAATGGATGAATGAATGAACGAATGGATGAATGAATGAATGAATTGATGACTGAAAAGATGAATGGATGAATGAATGGATGGATGGATGAATGAATGAATGAATGAATGAATGAATGAATGAATGAATGAATGAACGAATGAACGAATGAATGAATGAACGAACGAACGAATGAATGAACGAACGAACGAACGAACGAACGAATGAACGAACGAACGAACGAACGAATGAATGAATGAATGATGAGAGTCGGTTGAGTTGCAGGCGTTCATTCAACTGACTTTTCCCACTTAAACTTGGAGGCAGAGGTAATTCACTCCAATGACGTAACAAGTTCAGAAAAAAGTATTCGCAATGTCATCGGCAAATGGCGGCACGTATGACCGATGACGTCAGCTTGCATGGTCCGTCCAAAATGCGGGCGCTGCATAAATCGAATCGATTGCCTACTTCGATCGACCTGCGAATGGGATTTATCGATCGGCTGGTTTCTGGATTTCTACTCCAATCTCTCACTTCCATGTTTTCTTCGTTTTTCTTCCCTCGAGATCAATTCTTGAATCCGCAAAGTAGCCGACTTGTTTTTAACTGAAGAAAATAAGTCGCAGCATAAAAATACTCGCGATGACTTATGACTTATGCGTCAACGAGCGATCGAACGAGCGAGTGAGCGTGCGTGTGTGAATGAGTGATTGATTGAGCGAGTGAGTTATTCAGTGAAGGAGGGAGCTTATGAGCGAGCAGGTGAGTGACTGAGTAAAGAAGTGAGCGAGTGAGTGAGTGAGTGAGCTTGTGACTCGTTGTGAGTGGGGAAGTGAGTGAGTGAGTGAGTGAATGAGTGAAGGAGTAAGTGAGTGAATGAGTGAGTAAGTGAGTGAGTGAAGCGCCATACATATATACAATTATACATACATACATACATACATACATACATACATACATACATACATACATACATACATACATACATACATACATACATACATGCATGCATGCATGCATGCATGCATGCATACATACATACATACATACATACATACATGCATGCATACATACATACATGCATGCATGCATGCATGCATGCATGCATGCATACATACATACATACATACATACATACATACATACATACATACATACATACATACATACATACATACATACATACATACATACATACATACATACATACATACATACATACATACATACATACTGCATCAGCCTGTGGTAAAGCTGAACAGGACAAGATGATCGTTGCTGCCATCCTATCATCTACAGGCGCAACAAGTCTTTCTCGGTCTCTGTATCAGATGCCATCCTTCGTCTCTGCTGTTGCTGCTGCTCATCACAGACGATTGGCACCACCCACTGCAGCAGCAGCAGCAACAGCAGCAGCAGCAGCGGCAGCAGCAACTACAGCAGCAGCAACAGCAGCAGCAGCTGCTGTAGAATCGATTGACGCTGTGCCAGACTAATTGAAAATCGTGCAAATTAATCGCAAGACGAATTGATATTCATCGAAACAACTCTCATTATATATATATTATATATTATATATATTGCATATAATTATGCATGTGAAATAGTGTATGCCTATATATATGTGCATTGTGTATCCACGTGAATATTATATAATAGTAATGTCGGGAGCGCCTCTGAATTGTTATTTTAAGTGGCGCTATATAAATTTGACCAATAGATATATTCAGACAGACAGAAAGACAGACTGAGACGTGTAGATGGATAGATAGACAGACAGACAGACAGATAAGACAGACGGAGACAGACAGACAGATAAGACAGACGGACAGACAGACAGACAGACAGACGGATATATATATATATAGATAGATAGATAGACAGACAGACAGACAGACAGACAGATAGATAGATAGATAGATAGCGGCCCCGTGTCCCATGTGCATAGGCCTATTCATACAAGATCTAAATTAGTGTTTTCTTACACAAAATAAAGTTTCAGGCCTATGTATTACTCAGGGTGAGAATTGCCGGGGGCTTGGGGGTTTCAACCCCCAGTCTTTCTTAGAGCTCCATAGTAAAGTCTGTTTTTCACACCCAAATTCCAAGTGGATAATGGCCCAATCCCCCCCAGTTATTTTTCCACAATTATCACCCTGGTATTACTTGCAATGACGCGTTTGATGGTATTCGTTTAATTCAAAGCATGACAAATCCAGATGACAAACCGCACCAGGCTACAGGTCAGAAATGTAAAATAATACACAGAAGTAATAATAAAGATTAGTAATAATAATGCAATAAAATTGCGGCAGCCATGATCTGGCACCCAACCGTCACGTTGTTAATGTCAAAATACAGTCGATGTTGAATTACTGTAATTGAATCAGGATTAGCCAAAAACGGCACGTCAGTTATTAGCCGCTACTATATGAGCGCTACTGACGCTCGATTCACGATGGTGATGTGTACGAAGAACTGCCAGTTCATTGTAGGTCTAGCCGATGCTACAAAGTCTATCCATTCGAAGTATGAAGTGCCCGATAAAACTGTAGTCCTGATTTAACAGAATTGTTGATAGAGTCTATCTTTATACTCCACTTCGGATGGCTTGCGGGAGAAGTGCGTGAAATTCGGATCCGGACAATTCGTTTTTCGTTCTTACCGACCCACGTGACGTGATGCGGAGATGATGGTAGATTCGTAGATGGTACAAAATCGTCGAAAACATAATAATTCCACGCAATTGTCCAGACAAACATTACAGAAGCGAACTAGGACACTTTATACCAGAGGTCTCAAACTCAAGTCAGTATGTGGGCCGCATTTGGAAATTTTGATGACTCGCGGGCCGCAACATAAAAATATAGGCTAATCGTGCACGTGAAGCTGGAATTAGTTATGTCTCATTACAGCATACAATACTGTTATGATGTAGCCCTGTAAAATTCACATAATATTATATTTTAAGTGTAACTATAGCCTAATGGTACTACAAACAAAATTGGAAACCATTCTATCGCAATTATCGAAAAAAATGCGTTGGCGTTATAATCGAAGAAATTATGCTGTAATCAAAATTTAAAATGACTAATTTTTAAAAAGTATATACTAAGCAATGTTCCGAGTAATTCAACTCGAATTTAGTTAGGCCTAGAGACTCTGAGTGTTCTTAAGTGTTCTAAATGGTCTAAGTCCTCTGAATCAAAGTCACCAAAATTATAGGAATAAACATATATGGCCTACCTGTTAGTGTCATTGTTCAAAACGAAGCATATGGAAGTTAACTTGCAAAAATAAGCACACGCTGAAGTTACAATAGATACGAATCGACGATTATTCCGGGGATACTATAATATTATTATTTTGCGACGCCGGTGTCACGAAATAGAGTATACCCCGTATTAATTGTATCCCCCCAAATTAAAAAAAGTCGAAAAAACCGCTTCCGCGTGTGTTTTTTTGGGCAAATTAATTTTCATCTGCTTTATGTTGAACAATGACACTAACAAGTGGGTTTATTCTTACTATATAATTTCTTTTTCCCTGTTTTTAGAGCACTTAAAACTTTTAAAACACTTAAAAACACTCAGAGTCACTAAATAAATTCGAGTTGCCTTTATCTGAGCATTGCTTAGGACACTTAAAACAATTAGAGTCACTTTAAATTTTGATTACAGCATAATTTTTTTTATTATGCTCATTTTTCAAAAAAGGGGATAGAATGGTTTATCCCCCCGGATAGTATAGACCGGTTAAATCCATCCGGGGGGATAGATTAATTCATCCCACCGGATAGCTTTCAGGGGGGATACTCCGTTTCATGACACCGGCATACAAACTTTGCTCTGCATTCTTCTGCTTCGGCGTTGCATCGCACTGAAGGTCCACTAAATCCAGCTGCATATAGGCCTATGCCTAACCTATATCTGCTGTTGTGGACTCAATGTCCAACCAAATGGAGTAGAAAGCAGTTTAAACATTGGTTGAAATCGTAAAAGAACTGCAAAATTCTTTTATGCCGATTTCTAACTTAAAAAAATCAAAAACCAGGAAGCTGTTCGCGGGCCGCATTAATCGGGTTCGCGGGCCGCGTGTTTGAGACCCCTGCTTTATACGATCAAATAGACGAAACATTTGCAATCATACAGCTTAAAATCCAAAGAAACCGGCAAATTCTCTCCGAGCGAAAATCGGCGTAAACCGGATGTTTCGCTATATATAGAGAGATCCCGACGCCATTTGAATATTTTGAGAAATTTGCTCAAAATGCCGCCGTTAAAATTAAAATAAATTATTGTGACTGAGGAAATGTTCAAAATAAATGTGTAGGCTACAGTTGCAATTTCTGAGTATATATAGGCCGTATTGCAATTTTGGACATTGCGTATACATGAACATTGCACGCATATGATAGCATATTATACATTTATAATAATAAATTATTATGTAAATTACATAATGCATGTAATTAGCTCATGTAATTAGCTGTAAGTAACTCATTAGCCTGCACCAGCGCTTCACAATCATTTTTGGCGACGGAGTGCTTTTGATCGGGGAAAATTCTTTGGCGGAACCCGTATACCTTAGGCCTACATAAATATTCTCGCACAGACCTAAGCAGCATCTGCAAAGCAGATAAACATATCAAAAAGCTATCTATAGGCAGTGCTTAAAGTGCAAAAAAGAAGTGCCTGGACACCTCCTTACATTTCCAAGCTGTGCTTGCCGAATCAGTGACAGGACGGCACTCAGATTTGAAAATAAGGGCATGGCTGTCACATAATTATCTGGATTGGCCTTCCTGTTGTATACCGCGCTTAGTGTCCAACTGTCCGTGCAGGGGCAACTTCACTGTGTTCCTTAAGAATCTCAAACTGTCTCGTTTGGCCGTGGCTGGGTCGGGAGCGCTTCTGAAGTTCTGAGTAGTCCGTCTGCGAGACGCGCTATATAAATTTCAGAAATATCATAGCATAACACAACCTCTTAGGCTGAGCCGAAGTATTATAAAGATTGCACACAGCGCATGCGCAATAAACAATGACGTCATAAAGACAATAATTGTAAAAATTGCGTCATCGAAACCAATCTCGCTTGATGACGTTGCTAGGCAATAGACTTTGTTGGTCAGTTGAGTAGTATTGTCGGACGAGAAGAGAAGTGAGAGATAGCTTGAGGGAGAGAGAGGTTCACGAGAAGGATAACCTTCGACGACAAATCAGACGGTGTTTAGCGATATAAGAAAGGAAAGAATCTCTTGATTCCTCCTCCGACAAAGATCGAAGATGGATGCAAACAGAAGAATTTCCTGCGATATGATGCTAGCCGTCCGAAATCGCAACCTCGACCAATTCCAGTCTTGCATGGACCGGGGATTTGACGTCCGGACCTTCGTCCGATCGAAGAAGGCGTCCAACTCGATGCCTTTCGTCGAGAAAGTAGCGAGGTCCCGCTTCTCGAACGCCCTGCGGGTCCTTCTCGTCGATACGAAGCCGTGTCTGATCAGCCGCGACGACGCCGTGCGCGCCTTCCATGCCAGCGTCAAGTCCGGCGCTCCAAGGACCATCATCACAGTCTTCGTCGACGCCTCCATCAGCGGTAACCTGCTCGTGCTGAGCATGGCCGACTGCTACCGCTATGCCATGGAGTACCACTGCTCGAGGCTTGCCCGACGCGTCGTCGATGAGCCCGGATTCGACGCCAACTGCTGCATCCAGATGTTTGCCGGTGCGTGGGAGAGACCCCTTCATTCGGCCGTCAAGCGGAACCAGTACGAGACGTCGACCCGTCTCCTGCAGCTCGGCGCTCAGGTCGATGCCCCCAACTGCTACGGTGTCACCGCGCTGATGATGGCCTGCGGTAAGGTCAGCTTCGACTCCGTACGACTTCTGCTCTCCCACGGCGCCGACCCCAACTCGGCCAACGGCATCCAATCCAACTCGTGGCCCCTGGCCGCACCAGAGTTCCCCGGATCGATGTTCAACAAGCCGAGGATACCCGTCTACCCCCACTTCATCACAAACCTGAGGCGCTGGCGACTGACGAACAAGGCCGACAAGATCATCGCCCTGCTCATCTGCGCAGGACTTAGTCCGCAGCCTGGCAACTGGCTGGAGAGGACGTCCGTTGTCGTCCACATGTCCCGCGTTGCCGGTCAGGCTCTGTGCACGCTCTGCCACAATCTGCCGACGCTGACTGAGGTAGCCACCGTTCAGGGTCGACAGCAGATCCGGAGGAAGATGAACGGAACAGGAAGTGCCGGATTCAACCAGTTCCTCGAGACTCTCTACCTTCCGAAAGTCATGATGGACCAGCTGAAGATAGATCTCATCAACTAGCTCCCACTATATATCATGGACCGTGAACTACGCCGTATAATAGTATAGTATACGCTCATTCATAGGCGTGCAGTTCCTTATGATAATGATTATCAATTAATTCTCGATTACATTTCTTCATTTCATTCTACTCTACACGTTACTCTACATTCCGTTTTAATGTCTGAAAAGGCGCTATCGTTTGAAACACTAGACACGAATACCACAACAAATCATAAACCGGGCCAGTACAGCAACCTCACACTACACCACACTACAAACAAACATTTAGTCGACTACATATCATTCCAACACTCCTTCAATTTGTTTGGAATGAATAGCATGCCAAGTTTGAACCGATTACTCTGCAGCATTGTCGACATTTTTAATAACTTTTAATTTGTTAGGCTAGACTTACACACTTAAAAGTACTATGATTACACACAATAGGATTAGACATTTTAGATTTCTTTAAAATTTAACATGAATTTTGGTATAAAAGTAATTGTTGAAGGACACTTTGTAGTCGCGAAAATCTTCTGTGGTTAAACATTTTAGATTTCTTTAAAATTTAACATGAATTTTGGTATAAAAGTAATTGTTGAAGGACACTTTGTAGTCGTGAAAATCTTCTGTGGTTATGACAGTGGTTCGTTGTGCTGGTAATGCAAGAATAAAATATTATTATAAAACTATCTGTAAGTCTGTTTGTTTTTACTTCGGGTAAAGAAAGATGAGGTATATGTAATGAAAGTAAAAATAAAGAATAATGCAGGAAAGATAAAGGTAATGAAAGGTAAATATATAGGCTAGTCAACGTATCAATCAATCAATCAATCAATCAATCAATCAATCAATCAAATATTTTTGACTACCTGGGGTACACGGGGAAAATTTAGGATTTGCCCCGCTCCCGGCTAATCTACTTCCCTACCCCCGAGGGACCACATCTGCACTCCTACTGCCCACCCACCATTTTCCCACTCCGACCTCGACCGGTACGCCACCCGTAAAATTTGTGTTTTCTGAAAAATTTCCTCCCCCACCACCCCCACGTAGATTAAGGCTACCAAGAAGTCAAATCAAATCAAATAACATATCAAAATTGAAATAACCATTTATTAAGGCAGCAACCGTTGCACATTGAATACAAACAGAATAACAACCATCAATGACTAGTTGCATCGAAAACATAATGAGCATTGAGCACATCGTAAAAACAAACGGGGTCATATCCGATTGTTTGTGCGCTTACACAAAAGGTTATGGATTGAAAAAACTTGATAACGGAAAGTAGTTGCAATATTATATGGGTCAGAGAAGGCTTGTTTAATTCATCGAACAGCCATAACAAATTCCACGTAGATTAAGGCGTATACCAAAGAAGTTTCGTTGAATAGTCAATGCAACATCGCAACTTAATAGTAAGGTTCCGCGGAACTAACTTTGGGAAACGCTGGTCTACACATACACGTGCAAGCGCACGCACACACGCACACACATGCACACACATGCACACACACACACACACACGTATATATTTATATATTGACCGGCGTCCTGCAACCAATCCCTCGCTCATTTGGCTCCAATGTATAATTAACCTTCGTCTTCCTTCTCCATTCTCATTTTTTTGCATCTTCGATTCCATTTGTTTTTTATTCTCATATTCCTTCTGATTATTTATCCTGCTTTCTTCCGAGTCTTTTATTGTCTTCGGTATTGTCTGCGTTTACCTTATCTTCACCGCATCTGCTTCCCTATTCTATACTGTCCTTATTTATAATGCTCGGGTTTTATTCCTTTATTATTGTCTTAATGTTCCATTCTGTCCTTTATTCTGTCCTCCTTTCGGTCCTCCTTTGACAGCACTCGTCTCTTAAGTTATTTGCATAAAAATGTAGATATTTTCTTAACAATAACATTCTCATCTTTACTTAGGTTTAATATTTTTTCTGCTACTTATTTCCTTATAAAACTGTATTCTATTATCTATTATTATTATCTATTATTACCAGTGGCGGCGCCAGGATTTCAGTTTTGGTGGGAGCTAAATTTTTGGAAGAAATTTTCCGTTTTCAGTCACCAAAATATCTGATGACTTTTTTTTAGTCATCGACCAAAATCTTAAGAAAAATTTCCATTTCGGCCGTCAAAATTTCTGATGACCTTTTTGTAGTCATTTGGTCGAAATCTTGGAAACGTGGTCCTTTTCCGTGACCGCCAAGCTGTCTGCCAAACCTCGTGCGTACCTTTGCGGTTATTTGGGGGGGGCTAAAGGGGGTTAATCGTCACCAAATTTTTGTTCACGTGGGAAAAAATGGATGGCCTTTTTTTGGAGGGCTTAGCCCCCTAACTCCCTAGCGCCGCTACCGATTATTACTATCTATTAGGCCTATTATTATCTATAATTGTTCTATAGCTATTTTCCTTAATTATTGTTAAACCCTGTAGCTCTTTTCCTTATTCTTCATCTCGTTTTCTTCGCTCTTGTCCCTAATTCCATTCACTCCTTGTCCTGCTATAGGCCTATTATCACCGCTTTTTTTATCCCGCATTTCTCCCCCTTCTCATTAGCCTCTCTCGTCCCCTGCTCGCTCCTTTCCGCCTAAGCCCCATTCCCTCCTGCGTGAGCACCCAGTAATAGTTTAGACTCAATGAATTAAGCTCATCTGCAGACCATCAACGGAATCCCATCCGGGAATCACGATGACTCCACCGGATCTTGTTCCGGATTGACGATTGTTGGTTGGGAGACTCCGGACTTCCGCTTCCACCCGGAATTACGTTCGTAATCCTTCGTAAATGGAAAACGACGGTCGACCGACGTCGCGACCGGAAGCGGAAGCGGAAATGACGCATGCGCAGTTGACGAGATTTTGACGAAACGGGTTTTGGCTGGCCACCTTCAATCATATGCAATCGACGACTGGGTCCCAGAGGCTGTCTGCTTCCGCGGGGTCCTGACCTGGTCAACGATTTGAGAGTATTAGCCATGGCGCTCGATAAGTCGTGATGGGAATTCCCACAGTGGGGTAAATGCTCCAATCACCATTGATTAACCCCGTGTAGATTGAATTTTAACTTGTGTTAATTTGCTTGTTGTCACATTCTTTATTCTTATATTACATGTAGTTGCTCTGATAGGCTTGTGTTCTAGAAGTAGGCTAATCTGGTTTAATGCCACAAAATTTGCTGTTGTAGCATGCACTCTGGTTCTTCTTACAGAGAACCAGATTCTGACCATGCAGCACTCAATTTTGTTCTTGTGGGCTACATGTAGAGACTCTGATGTTTGCTTAAGCGACTAGATATTGGGGCATAGGCCTACAGATCTTTCCTTGGCATCAAAGTCTGCTACTACGTGTGGCATTCAGAATTACTAATACAGAATTAATAATTATGGCACCATTGTAAAATGTAAAGTTGCATTCTGCTCACTAATTATTCTTAATGCGTCGTTTGCCCTGCTTTTAAACCTGAATCTGTAGCAAACTGATCAATCCTGACCAATCGTCAAAGGACCTGCTGATATTTACAATACCAGCCCAAATTTGAGCCTTGAAAGCTGATTCTCAATGAGCAGCTATCCTAAAATATCGCCAATGTTTTCTTTACAAAAATAATTATTTCCCAACGAGCCAACTCCCACTTGTGAATCGGGGACATTTACTCGGAAAGCAGTCTCGATCGCTTAGAGCCGGTGACACGAAACGGAGTATCCCCCTGAAAGCTATCCGGGGGATGAATTAATCTATCCCCCGGATGGAATTAACCGGTCTATACTATCCGGAGGGATAAATCATTCTATCCCCTTTTTTGAAAAATGAGCATAATAAAAAAAATTATGCTGAAATCAAAATTTAAAGTGACTCTAATTGTTTTAAGTGTCCTAAGCAATGCTCAGATACAGGCAACCCGAATTTATTTAGTGACTCTGAGTGTTTTTAAGTGTTTTAAAAGTTTTAAGTGCTCTAAAAACAGGGCAAGAGAAATTATATAGTAAGAATAAACATACTTGTTAGTGTCATTGTTCAACATAAAGCAGATGAAAATTAATTTGCCCAAAAAAATACACGCGGAAGCGGTTTTTCGACTTTTTTTAATTTGGGGGGATACAAATAATACGGGGGATACTCTATTTCGTGACACCGGCGACTCGGTCGCTGACCGCATCCCTCATTCCCGCTCCTCCCCGCCTCCCGCCCACCCGCTGTCCAATCTTGGTCCGATTCCAATTAACCCCGCGTTAGTGCGCTCCGCTGGATGCGTATGGTGTGTGGCGATGGAGACTGCCGTGGTGGCGTAGAATCGATGCGTCATCGCAGACGGCGATGACGTCCCGGATGTGACTTACAAATTGGTCGTCGTGCAAATCTTAGTACAGTAAATTTTCACAAATTTGTGGACGGACCAACTCATTTAGTATTAATTTCATTCTTTTGGCGAAAAGGTTAGTACTATTAGTAAAGAATTAGCAGTTAAAATGCAAAGTACGCAGAACATAAGGATTTTGTGTAAAACGGTAAAAACGTTTCGGTGAGCGATATTACGCGATGTTAAATACGGCGCCGTGTAAACATTAGCAAATCGGAGAAGAATGACGCTATTATATGATCATTTTTATTACTTTTAATGTGTCCTTTTATCAGTTAATTTGATGTAACGCATAAATGGTAACTTTATAAGTTTCGCGAAGAAAACCACGGTGCGGACCGAATTCCAGAAACTCGTATACCCCCAAATACCAATATTGGCCGTATTCCCGAAATCTTTTTTTTGACGCGACACTGTGCTGTCAACCAGGGCCATAAATCTGTTTTGCAATGTGGAAAAAGAAACGGCCCGTGGGAAGTGTAATTAATGCAGGTGCATTGAGCAAACTAATATCTCAAACGTCCACGAAAATGACCGATTCCCACTGAGTAGCCTACAGTCACATTGAGTAGACACACTATACTGACACACAGTATAGATCAGTTTAGTCGCTCACACTGTTGCATAGGCCTATAGTGTTTGACTGTCATGATATTTAGAGTACAAGTTAGAATTATTAGAAGGAAATTCGGATTTTTCTTCATACGATAGAGTCGAATAGACAGTTTGCCCAATGTGACTGAATAATTATTTGGAGTTGAATAATTATTTGAAGTTGAGATTAATGCTGTGATTTCAAAGTCGTTGTGGATAACAATTTCTGATGTTGCATCCATGTAGGTAGTTACTTTATGTTGCAGAAAGCATATTGAAACTTTCAAACATTACAATAAAGATTGGAAATGGCCACATGAAGTATGCTAATATAGCTGTACTGCAAATCCTAAGACAACTGTTTTGGTGTCTGGACTGTCTCGATAACTTTCTAGTTTACTCTGCATTGTTTTAATATCTGATCGAATAGCGAATAGTTTAGTCACAACTGACATGCATTATAGAGCAGTATTCAGAAAGCATTTTTGTGTGATACTTAAAAATATACCATATTTAGTGTCATAATTATGTTTGTATGTGCACTTGTTATAGCGCCCCTTCAAGCTCTCTACTCAGAAGCGCTCCCGACTACAGAGCGGACACCGCTTCAGAGTTTCACGCCGAAGCGCTGAGCAATTGTGAGTGAAGGACTTGCTCAAGGTCCCTACGCAAGGCGACGAACATATCCACTACACCACCGCTCCCCACAATAATTATATATGTGTATGTAAGTAAAAAAACATACAAGACCAAGGTGACACTCTAGAAACTACTGCAAATACACTGAATGGCTTATAACTAGGTTTCATTCATGTTGTCAAAGTGACACACCAAGAATTGAACTTAAAGTTGATACTGGTTGCTTCATAAGCTGGTTATTGAAATTGTGTAAAATTGATGTCAAAATAGTTTAACTCTGTTTTAAAAACTGCTTTCTTTTGCAGAATTCTCTGTACATCGATGGCAAAATAGCGGATGGCTATATTTAAATCATGTTTCAAAGGTTTTGTTCAGCCGTGAAAAATCAATGCAACACAGAAGAAACACCATCAAAGTTCATGAAACTGAAGAATGACTTCAAGTACATTGGTTTCTTGTATTGGATATCATTCATCTACCTCTGAAGTTATATGCTGATGGCAAAGTCACTGAAAAGGTCACACTACTGGGAAGGAGGGAAGTAAATGCTCAGAAAAAATGAACTTTGTAACTGCCTTGCAGAATGAAACAAATGTCGGCAGAGATCAAGCGAAAAAAACAGTCTTCAACAGCTTGTGAAATCGAGAACAGCTTGGGAGGTGTCGCATAGTCAAGGGAAGTCCAGGTTGTTGGACTAACCACAGAGAATAAATGCCTCTGCATTGTTGCACAGCAAGTGAAAGGAACCATTAAGTCACCATGGACAGCAGAGCGCAGTGCGGCCAGTAATACAGACCTACACAGACCACCACCAATCTTTTTCACTGAATCTTGTCGGTCTTGGAAGCGTTTTCAGATCCATGAGTTCCGCTTGACTCTTCAAAAAGTCGCCATTATGAGACGTGGACTATCTAAGAACTCTGGATGCCACCAATTGGAAAGTGTCTACAACGACTTCATCACCAGTATCCTTGACAGGCAGGTCCTCTTTGTGAAGTGACCATCCACAAGAGACCATCGACCATCCGATCCCTGGTTCGATGATGTCTGCCGAGACCAGAAGAAATGAGCATGACACCTAGAGCACCCAGAGCGCCATGTCCAGTGTTAAGGCTGAGGTGGCCTGTTTGTGTCCGATAAAACAGTTTAACAAAACACTAAATCAGCCACAGCGAATTTGTCTCCTATTTTGTTCAAACCGAGGTATGTCACATAACAAGAATTGTTTGCAACTTCACATAAACAGTCCGAAAGAAATGATGGTAGCCACCAGTTCAGTACCACACAACCTAATCTCCATCATCTGTAACTGATCTCGCTTGATAGTTCAGTTTGTAAGGAACATGTCATGCTGAACTAAATACTAGATTCTCACAGATTGATTGCTTCATTGTGGAATTGAAGCGACACTAACTGAGAAGTGGTTTTTGAATTGTTAATTGAAATTTATTGTCATCAATATACACAAAATCCTAAATCAGTGTAAAAAAACTCTAAGCATTGAATCAAAAGTACATACATTCTTAAATTTATAGGTTCTTAAATTCATAGTGATATGCAAAAGATCAACACCTGTGCATGCAGAGGAAGCAAGCTCACCATCGTGTAATACCATTGACCTGTTGACATGTTTCAGAAAAAAATACTTTAAATAATATATGTCTACTAGACTTAAACCATTGGTCATGCTTTTTTAGTTTGTTTCAGTTGTGTTCGTTTCATGCATTACTGCACTTTTTGGACTGTTTACTAAGTACTGATAAATGTTATCCAGAATAAAAGGATCAATTCAGCCTCAACGGGTCCATATGACCATTTGGTTTGAACATCAGTTGACTTGTGCACCAATCATTTGAAAGTCATTGAGTTTGTACTGATTGCTGTTATTTTGTGTTTGGTTTATGCTCTGTCAATTAAAACCATGGAAAACAATATAAAAATACTGACAGTGTGCAGAAGCTTGAAGAATGTCTGCCCATTGGCAAGGCTCAGAATGTATTAAGGCTGTATTGGCAGTTCAACGTCAAGAATTTCACATATCAGGTCTTTGAATTACAATTACTGCCATGATAATGCAATTATAATATTCTTGTATCTGATGCTCATATATAGTGATTTCAGGACTTCTCTATAGCGCATCACTAACAATCAATAAGGTGCAAGAGTAGCTGCAAATGTTTGGCTTCTTGTTTGAGTAGTTATGCATATAGAGTAGTTCCAACTAATTAATACTAGTTTTTTAAAATAAGTGAAGTAAAAATTGCCGTGACTTTTTAAATGTTTCAAATAAAAAAGTTTTGAGTACTGTGTTTCATTTACTGTTTTGCTTCATGTTAAAATAACTGCATTTCATATAATTTTTTGGTTTGCGCTCAACTTTTAACAATGAGAAGGCTACAAGGCATTATTTGCAGTCAAACTTTAAAGGAAACCGTATGGAAATGGAATTATGCATTAAAATTGGATTAGCACCCATCATTGTCCCACTGGAACTGTTAAAAGAAAAAAATGCAAATTTGAAATACAAGAAAAGCTGTTCAGCTTTTGAACAATTGGGTTGAAAAGCTGAAAACCTTGCTAAATGTTCAAGGAAGTCATTCATTGCAAATGTTGTGGTGAATGTGAATGTTGACACAAGTCAGAACATGTGTCAATGTGTCAAGGAAAACAAGTGAAACACAAAATGCACATGAAGATCCAATTTTGCAATTTTTATATTCATATAATTATGCAGTCATCACAGTGAACAAGAACAGGTAGAAAGTACTAACAGAAATACTTAAACCTAATGAGACACCAGAGTCTATAATATTAACATGTGATCATCTATCTCATGTTAATAGCAGCCAACACCTTGGCAGACCCAGCCCTGGGTTGTGATTTTGGCAGTTTTAGAGACGAATGGGAATATGTTGGCACACTATCGTGTGGGCATAGATAATGAGGTCCATGCTTACGTTGAATATCGGAAAATTTTGCGTGCAAGCGTCATAACGCTAGGGTATACAGTAAATCACGTATTATCGCTCACTTTTGTTTACGTCGATCGCATACAAATTTTGATTAAATATTACAAAGTTTCCTTAGGTTCTGCGTCCTTTGCATTTCTCGTGTGCATTTAAGATATAGTTACCTATCAAATGCTGAAAAAATTATAGATTAATACTAAATGAGTTGGTATTATCGGTATTTTACTGGACTAATCTATAAACATTGGTAAAAAGTTTTTGAAATCTAATTTAATATGGAGTGTAACATGTAGTACAGCAGATTTGCATCGTGTACCGGTAACAACGTACGTACTACGTGGTAGTGTTTATAGGTTAGTGCAGAATGAAAATTCATACCTTTCTAAATATATTGAAAGTCCAGATTGCTGCACAAAACTGGGTCAGATATATTGGTTGACTGACGACTATAGGCCTCTGGCCCATGCACCGAATTAGAAGATTTGGTCATTTATGGGGGCAAACTTATAATATCCGGGACAAAATGACGACACTAACCATATTCCTAACCCTAACTGACCCTCACGGCGCCTAACCTGATCCCAACCGACCCTCACGACCCCTAAACCTGAACCTAACCGATATGTCTGTCCCGGATAGGCCTACTATAAGTAAGCCGTTTAGGGGCTAGTTGTTGAAACAGTTGTCAATTTTAGTAGGCCTAATCGTTATCGTAAACTCGAAACTTCTACAGCACCCACAAAGGCTAAGCAACGGGAACCAGCTTATTCACAGGCGCTCATTCAAAACAAAGTCGATAGGCAAGGATCAAGATCCGGAGAGTCAGACGAGGCTTTAGTCGGCTATGGTGACTGATGTTTAGACTTTAGAGTCGGAACGGTGTGGGAGGCAGAGTGAGGTGGAATAATCAGGAGGGGGTCTGTGAAAAAGTAGTGTAGTTAGACAAGTAAAAATGTAGCTGGACAAGATCGAAAACTGTTGGATATCGATTTCTAGCTTACGACGTAGTCTATCATAGGCTTCCTACATCTAACAGGCTAACTGGAAATCTGACCATGTGCTTATGATACACGGGGGGCCGTCGGGGGTCCCGTAGCTCAGTGGAGAGAGCGCTGGTTGATAAACTGAGAGTCATTAACGCGACCCGGGTTCAAGCCTCACTCAGGGCAAAAATTTATTTGAATTTTCTGTTAGCTGCCAGTGGCGCTTTCTGTTGTGTTGTTTGCCTCGGGTCTGTTGAAAATAAGATCGCCCCTCCCACTCCTGGCTTGGCCGAATCAGGAGCGTTCCACTACTTAGGCCATTGGTGTTAAGTTACCGAACCTGTTGTAGCCGACCTGCGCGTCGTGCAAAGCAGGCCGTATTTCGCATAACTTGTACCTGTAATCGTTCTGCGGTTTGTCAAATTGAATGTCAATAAACGAAATTATTATTATGTTTGCAACAGTTTGCTCCATATATACCGAGAAGAATCTACAATAAATATTAGGGTGGCCTCATATATTGAAATATTTGCACACGAATATCATAGTACGCTATATATAAAATTTTGAGCTCCTGGGTGTGGACCTACAAATTATTTTAAAAATTCGAAAAAATTACACAAATATTATCATCCTCATAGGAAACTTTTTGACTGGTGAGACCTAAGAATTTCAAGAAAAATTGTTTTTTGGGACACCCTAATAAATATATATGCTTATTTTAGTTATTTATTGAAGATAAGAGCCTATCTATATTGAAACGTTGACATCCGAAAGAGCTTTGCAGTTATGGATGAAGGAGATTGGCATATATGCTACAATTCTAACACGATGATTGAATGATTGATTCGTGCAACCAAACGACATAGGGTAAACCTAAAAAGCTGGTTAAAAAATCATCCATAATTTATAGGCCGACTGAACAAGAATCATTGTCTGATTTCTGGTGAGGGATAGCTTCAACTGGAAATGTGAGATCTCATAGGACGACGTCAGCTATAGACAATCTGACAGTTGTATAATGGGCACTTTATCATGAATAGGCCTATCGATGGACGTCAGTTGGGGCTGACAGACGTAGAGCTAACTTATAGGTGTCTTGACCCTTCGTGTCATATGCGACTCATGTGACTGCCGGATACACTAATGTGGCTGGAGAGTTCAGCCATCATTTCGTACACATAAGCAGACATAACACAGACACTGGGATGACCTTTCACCCATGTGCGTCCGCGGATATTTTTGCTGGAGGGGCAAAACGTATAGGCCTATTTGTCACGGTTAAATTTGTTTAGCAACATGCAGCTAAAAAATGTAGGCCTAATTAAAGTAGGAAATATATATCTATAGGAACGTGGGTGTTTTTCATAGCTTAGGCTTATATAGGCTATGTTTCTAAATATAAATTTCTGAGTTTCATTTGGGTATCTTTATAGTAGGCCTATCATTAGTGCTGCAATGTAAAGAAATCTGTTAAGTAGTAGTTTTAAAATGGGTCAATTTTCCGGGGGGTTGAATGCCCCTCTTGCTTCTATGTGCGGGCGCCCATGCTAGTTCCGGGAGCTCCCTCAGCTAGCACTGTGGTTCGCGCAGGAGGTCCTTCTGACATCTGTATCTTCGTTATTTGTCTTAAATTTTGTGGATCTTTCGGAGGGCCTGCCATGGAGCTCTGGAAGCGTCTATCACGGTCTATGAGTTGTCTGCAATGCGGAAAGTGCTTTACAAATTCTTAAATAGGCCCACAATACAAAATACAATGCATATGCCCATAGGCGCAACCACCCTATGGGACCCACGGGACGCGTCCCCCAACTTTTGAGTGGTCCCCTAACTTTATTATTATGCCCCCCATCTTTTAGGACGTGATTCATTTGGTCCCCAACTTTTAGGACGTGATTGCACCTATGCGTACGCCTACATACGCAAACATCATGCACAAACTCGCGCGCGTGTGGGTAAAACTGAAAGACAAACTGAGCTTTTCATCTGTTCAGAACTTCAGAGACATCAATTTTGTTCTAAATCACTAGCATGCAACGCAGAACAGTAATACGAGACTGACGGGCAGCAGACCCACCAAACAGATCACTACTACGGTATCGATCCAGAGCGATGCTTTCATCGCTTGCATGTGATGAGAAGTAGGCTAAAAGACTGAGCGACCTGTATCTGCATCGTATAAAATCGAATGCCTGCCGTCGAATGTTTAATAACATCAACTCTGCCCTGCAGTGTGAGAGTGAACTGCAATACTGTGTCCTGTCCAAGCTCGAAATGAAATCACTGAGAATCCAATTACGTATACAGCGCCATCATCGGAAGTCGTTTCCCAACCATCTTGCGCGTCCTCCTCTGAACGTCTTCCTCCTGCGCCTCCCATAGGCGGAGTTTATCAGGGTCTAGGGGGGGGGGGGGGCTAAGCCCCCCAAGAAACCTCATTGTCATGCTTTTACCGTGTAAATGGTCTATTTTTATGGCTTAGCCCCCTCCCCAAGGACTTCCAACTGATGACTAAAAAAAGGTGATCAACTTTTTCGGCCGGGAAATACATAGTAAGTTTCATGAGATTTGAGCTTGACTAAAAAAAGGTAATCAACTTTTTTCCGGCCGAAACGGGGAAAAATTGTCTGGATCAAGTTTTTAGTCCCCCCCCCCCAAAAAAAAAACAACCGGAAACCAAACTCTGCCCATGGCGCCTTCTCAAAATCATCGTCCGTCTAGGCTTACAGCTCTTGTTTCTGCTCTCTGATTGCAAGAGGATCGTAGGCTATTTGCTGGGCCTCATAATAAACCGCACCTACTTGTTTCAACAATTCACTAGGCATGTAAATTCAGGCCCAGGCCTACACGTAAATTCAGTGCTTAAAGTGACTGGGTGGTCATGGACGGCGTTCACTCGTTTCCGAACTCCTACAACTTTCCAGCGCAGTCTGGAAAGTTAAGGTGGCGTCCATGCACTTCTTTTGTACACTTCAAATAGTTCACGTAACCTAATCCATGCAGAGGTTCTTAACAGGTGTGTCGTGACGTATTGGGCCGTAGCCCTAGGTCAGTGGTTCCCAACCCATGGTCCTTGGCCCGCCAGGCCTATAAAAATGGCCCTCGGCCTCTCAAGGAATTCACCCGGGTCCACACTAGCCGAAATGCGGCCCGATTACGCCGACTTAGTCCTACTTCAGCAGTAGGCTATAGCGGACGCAGGGTGAGAATTCGTAGCACTCTGTTTATCTATTGTATCACAATCTGTCAATCTGGACCGGACACGACGATGTTTACTTTATACATAGCCTACATAACATAGTAAGCCTATAGACTTTTGCGACCGCGACGATGAAAACTCTAACCTATTAGGCCTAGGGGACAGCTGGAAAAAAAATTCGTAAGGAAACGGAAATTTAGCGAATCAACAACTAATGATGTGGATTGGTAGATGCCCACTCAGCCTGCTTACGTATACGCCTACTGGGGAGCGGTGGTGTAGTGGGTGTGTTCGTCGCCTTGCAGCCGGATGGTTGCTGGTTCGATTCCACCTCACGTCGCCGCGTAGGGACCTTGGGCAAGTCCTTCATTCGCAATTGCTCGAGCACTTCAGCATGAAACTCCGATGCAGTGTCTGTGCTGTAGCCGGAAGCGCCTCTGAGTGGCGAGCTTGAAGGGGCGCTATAACAAGTGCACCATACATACATACTGCACTTACAAAAACTGGATCCTCGTTTTAATATGAATAATAATAATAAAATTAGTTTATTCAACAATCCGGTTGACGGACCGCATCCGGTTAGTGTAGCCTACAATTATGCGGTTGAAACAATTTACAAGAACTCAGATCAGAGAATACATAAATCTTAACTACTAAACAGAACAGACAGCCTGCAATAATCGGCATTAATAGCAGCCTACAAAGCACGTCTGCCCTATACGGGGTGCGAACTCGTTACCTCTTGCTCTCCATGCCAGCGTGTTATTCAATGCGCTACCCAGTGAGCATAAATTCCATTAAAACTTAAGCCTACTTAGGCCTATAAGGCTATATATATCTTAGTTGGTAGAGTCATAGACGACATAGAATCAGATCAGTAGAATTTAGAATAAAATTGAAAATCATTGAGCATTCGATGTCAATATTTTCATCCATTAAAAACAATTTAATTTAGAACTTTAGATAAATCAACTAGCTTAGCTGTAACACTTTTTTAATTTAAAAAATATTCATTTACATGACGACTGCATGGTGTATTTCTAAATTTTGTTGCAGGTTTATGAGTGTCAGGCATGGACGTCTGTGTCTGTGCCAGTCTGCTTTGTCAAGTGCCAACAATTAATTACTATATGATTGATAAGATGGTGCTGCTGTTACATTATCTAGTCTAATGCAGAAAATGAACCACGGCTTGTAACACGTCTATTGCACATACATACAGCTATAATTGTACAGTAGAAGATATCAATGTTATGCAGGTATCTGAATGTTTAACATAAATGAGGTTTGTTTAAACTAGACCCTAAATAAGATTTAATATGAAAGAGCACACTGCATTGTACTTTTATTTCAAAAGCAATGATAAGACTGAAAATGAGAGAGCACACAACATCGTATTTATTTTAAAAGAAATGAGCGGTTCTGCATAGGCTGTCTGCCTTAAAAGCCTAATCATCTACAAATGCTGAAGAAAATTCAGATAGGTCTGCAAAATAGTGATAAAAATTCGTTTACTCTAACAAGTTAAAAGTCACAAATGCAAAACTCCGAGTTATATCGAACCCTAAAGCAAAATGTAAACCAGAAACCAAAGATCAGTACGTGAGTCAACAGATAGTCAGCTGCTTGGCCATGCACATGATCGAGTAAAAATGAATTCAGTTGCATTAATACACTCTTGTCTACATGTAAGAGTAATACTTTTCACCTAAATACAAACTTGAAAACTGTTCCAAAAACCGGACAACTGCCTCATACTTCTGGCTTGACAATCATAAGCGTAACATGTGGGAGAGCAAATTGGCATTTATTTACCCAAACATTCGAGTGTTCATGTTTTTCTAGAGAAGGAGCTCATGATGTACATGTCAATTATTCAGGATTTCTTTGTTTTGGACAAAAATAGAAGTGTGTGGCTTCTTGCCACCCCACCGGGAAAGTTTCCCTTACGCCTATGTTGACAATGAATTGACAATTCCAAGTGTGCTCTGGGAAATTGAACCTTTCACAGTAAAGTGCTGATGGAAAACAATTCAGGTTTTGCCATCATCCATCATTTGCATTTTATTAAGCACCACCATCTCATGACCATTTAATCTAGCTGCAAAGTATTAATTGATGATGCTGATGAAACTATTAAACTATTTGCGCCGGTGAATAAGCTGGTCTCCCTGACGTGGCTTTTGTGGGCGCTGAGAAATTCTCGAAGATTTACATTATTAACAAGTGTAGGACTTGCTCAAGGTCCTTATGACCTGTAATTATCTTCAAAGAGACTTTGACTCTCCATATTACCTGAAAAGCGCTCTAACCATTGGCTGGTGTTTCATAGTCGGCTACCCTGTTCCCGGACAATGTGAATTTAGTCAACTGTAACATCCTCGGTCCAGTCATGAATTATAGTTAACAGGACAAATGTGAATGACTTCCAATCAACTGGATTTTAAGGCAATGCTGGCACTATATAAATTCATGCCAGATATTAAACAATGCAGAGAGCAAAATAACAGACAACAGTTTCACATATCTAGGCCAATTAGGTCTATAAGTTAAAGGTCATTCTCCAACACAATATAATGTCATGTTGCAGAAAAGCTGCACAAATGCCAAAATGTAAACAGCAAAACATCTTGCTCAATGTACATTCAGAATTGGATTTATTTTATAGAATGACTGTCATCATTAGAGAAAGTTTGATTTAAAAGCTTTTGATAAAAACAAAGACAGAGTATATCAAGCACAGATGCATACTGATGTCAGTTTAAACACTAAAACACTTGATGCCTACGTCTTTTTTGATACGCCATATACTTGCTATAACACTCCTTGGTACCATATCAAGAACTGCTTTAAGAACAGTTCTGTTACAGGGAGTTTATTTTTCATTCATACAACAATCACCAAATTTTATAATTTGTTTTAGAACAGAGCAAATTATAATGCGTCCCCAGTGTTCATCCAAAATCAAATCCAAAAGCCACCATTTTGCAAGAGCTAAAATACTCTCAAGGTATTTGTGAAAGAATAAGCAATTCTTTTAAACACCTCTAATCTACAGGCCTGCATAAACTATGACACAATTACATTCTCACATGATAGTACAACACTTAACCACACATCGAAATTTAAGCATTTTAACAACACATATTAATAAAACAGATAAATTAAGCAATCTTATACAGCAAACATGGCTGCAATTAAAAATATCCATTGTGCAAAGTAATCGTTCTCATAATAGCATATTCAATAAACATCGAAACACTCGAGGTGATAAAATCCATATGCAATGCTGTTCGCCAACATTATAATTCGACACAATGAACCCAACAAGGCTCAAATATTTGTCACTTCACTGTTACTTACCGAAACAAGGAACACCTAGTAAATCATAATTCAGTCGAAATTAGAAGCACTATTGAAGCATATCACATCCATCATGCATAGAAGAACTACTAACTACATCCAAATAGCAAAATAATAAAGCTAATATCTGACGAAAGTTCCAATAATCTTCAAAGATTTAGACTCTAGAGTTTACACATTCTGAATAGGAACAGCTAAATTGCCAAGTACCTTTCAGGGTTTCTTGCATTATTACTCGACTGAAAATCGGATTTTAATACCCAGCTTCGTGAACATAAAAGATGGTCAGTGTCATGGCCGAAACAATAACCAACTTGTAGGCGCTGTTGAAAGCCAAGCTAATGGCCGACGATGGTCCCCAAATAGAATGGGGTGCTGAGAGGGCAGCAAACAGACATCCCGCGAATAACCCCAGTGACAACGCATCCTGCCATTTGCGCACATACCAGTGCGTGCTGAAAATACACAAATAAATATTGTTAACAGCATTTCTGAAAGACTTGATGAAGATATTAATAAAATGTTGGTTTTGATCATAGGCAAAGAGTGGCATGTACATCTTCAGTAATTGAGGAGGGTCATTGCTCATACCGCACAAAAACGCAGAACAGAATATCTTAAAATATTACAAACATAACAGAAACAGATACAAAGAAGCAAGACACAAACAGAAATCCACTAAGCAAAACAATGATTTATTTATGTACTGCATTTTTATTTATTTATCTATATGGCACCTGCAATGGAACAAAATACTAAGAATGAAATTCAAAGATCAGAGGAAAGAGGGGAGCTTTATACATACACAGATACCAAACATTGTCTCAAGTATACATCTCTTGTTTAGAACAATCAGGAAGCCAAACATGGCTATTATAGTTTTTAGCTGTCATCTTCAAAAAAGCAGTCCCATAAGCAGCCACATGTGGAGATTTTGTAATCCCAAATTTAATTTATATAGAACCTCTTCATGAGAAGTTAATCAGAGGTGCCCATGAATTTTTATCGACTTCATTTTCTAAGTCTCAGCATACTAGGGCGCCTGGTTAGTCCTCTCCCTCGCCATCTTATCTTCCCACCAATTGTGTACAGTCAGTGTGTTCGTCACAGTCAATTTGGCTACAGAGTAGCTAGAGAAGAAATCTTTAAATAGTTTTCAACCTTTCAGGCATGCATTTGAACCTCAACCTTCCATTCACAGTCTAGTAAGCAAACAAACCACTACGCTAATAAAACACCCGACAACTGATTGAATAATAATAATTTAAAAAATAATAATCTTCGTTTAATTTCAAAGTGTCATGTTGAGAGCGCTTCTGGTTATCTCTGCTGTGAGAAGCGCTAAGTTGCAAATATATTTATATTACATTACATACTGACACAACGCAAAATGATTACAATTCATAGTTTGATAAATGATAATAAATTATCACAGGACTCGAATTTAACTGTCGGCAGCCAACAGGAATTTCATCACATCCTACTACTCATTCCGAACTGATTTGGAGGGTAGTGGGAAGCGATGCTGCGTCCGTGCGCTCTTCGTGCCAGAGTGCTAACCATTACCCTTAACCCACTTCCTAAACCAGTGTGATAGGCCACATTCCCAAGTTTGGCCAAGTCTCCGAGTACATGCGGGATGTATTCCACTGGCGCATTGCTTACAGAATCTCTGTCTTGGTCCGGCACTGTTTTGAGGGTTTAGCCCCTTTATACTTGAAGGAGCTATGCTACTCCACCACGCAGGTTCAGCGCCGCTCCTCTCTCTGCTCAGCTGCACAAGCGGAACTTATTGTTCCCCGCTCACAGACTGCAATCAGGCAGTGCTTTCTCCGTGGCTGGCCCTGCTACCGGGAATAAGCTCCCTGTTATCCTTCGCTAAATACCTATTGATCCTTCTGCCTCATTTCTTTCTCTTCTTAAGACTGTCTTATTTGATCGGGGTTGGACTGGGAGCACTCCTGAGTAGAAACCTTGAAGGAGCGCTATATCAAATTACCAGTAAATAAAATAAATATGTGATCTGTAAACCGAACCATCAGTTTAAAACAAAGATTGACTAACCTAATGATCCACTGTATGACAACAGCCAGCGCAAAGTCGGCAATGAGGGAAGGAAAGAGGTAGCGTTCTTCAGGCTGTCTCCACGGTAGAGCCTCCGAGTAAAGAATGAAGCTGATTAACTCGCCAACAACTGCCGCCACCAGAACTGCCAGGTTGACTGTGATCTTGATTGCCATCACTTTTGTATGAATTCACAGCTTTGCAATATGCGATGATTGAAAAGCTCTATAACGGAAAGGCAATGTATAATTGACAAAACGTCTTGATGCCAGACATGGAGACCTAATTATTCGTCAGCAGAAAGAAAAAGAAAATGCAGTCATTACATGTTTGTTCCCAACTTGATGGGTGCCAGTCTAAGGTATCTACACAAATATAAGCAAGTAAAAAGACATCCTTTATACAACCAACTACTAAATACACTTTGGTGCACATGAAAGTTTTAAGAAATTGTTAATGAATCATCCTTATGAATAATAAATCATTCTGATTGTGGCTCTAATTATAACAGGATCTTGAAGCAGAATTGTCATAAACAACACAATGGCAATTCAATCATCGACTCAGCAAACAATTCTTCAATTTCACATGATGCTTAATCGGCCATTGATCTATATGCAATTATTACGTACGCCAAAATGCTATTTTCATACACCTCCATGTTGCACCTCGTACAATTCTGTGTACAATCCTCCATGCATCCATACAAATATAGAGCTACTCGACTCACCAACCAAGCACCAGCACACGTACCAAGTCACCCATAAGACATTTATTTTACCGTAGGCTACTATTTATTTTATTCATATTTATTCATAAAATTTGCTAATTTACACTGCCATGTTCTTGAAGAAGATTTTCGTAATCCAGGACGTGTTGTTACCCCCAACAACTATAATCGCGTTTAATTCGGATTCTAATCCGTGCTGTGCATCTGGTTACAATTACATGTTACATTCCTCACTGGGTTACTTTGTGTGCCGCAGACACGTTTTCACCGCGAACGTTCGTCATTCTATGGCCATGAATTCCGCACTATGCTAGGCCCACGCATAGCCAGACTTAACGGTTTGCAGACTAATAATGTAGTGCGTAGAAAGAAAACCGATTTATAGCTAGAAAAACGAACAGAGAAAAAATCCAAGTGATTAATAATCGTGAACAATCCACTCATACCTTTCAAATGACTTCCTTTCAATCTAATTCAGTCCCTCGAAGCCTCAGGAAGTCTAAAAGCGAAATTGGAAGAGCTTATGAATAAACATGACGTAAGATGCTTTTAATAGACCCTGTTTATCGTGTCTATTAAGTGCAGAGCGAATACTAGGCTATGTACAATGAACCCTCATAACAAATTCTTCTATGTGCGTGGAATATTTGTAGTTAAGCAGTTAACTACGCACGCAGTACATTGCTAGAAGATTGTATTAATGTGACCGCTAGATGAACCTAGTATTTGGCAAAAATAGCACTGCCGAAAAACAACAAAACATTGCCTTACCAGCTTGTTGACCAAAATTTTAACAAGGAGGCACGCTGATAATTATTAAATATAGATTTCTAGCCTGTTGGCCTAGAAAATGCAAAAACTGGAACTTCTTATTATGTAACTAGTTTGACACGTGACTAGTGTTTGGGCGATAATCGGAGTCAAATTGCGCATCTTGTTTTCACAACAAACGCTTTCGATCACATGCTTTCGATTAATAATTATTATATTAATCAACGAACTGATATTAATGAACATACATGAATAATTATGTCTGTGAACTAAAGTTCGCCATGGAACTTAAAGCCCAACTTAATAAAAAAAAAGAATTGAAGTGGTGCGACATCTGTGTATTGGCTAATAAGCAATGATTATGGCGCGCCGATCATTAAAAACATGTATCAGCTGAGTTGATTTTATAGAGCAAGCCCATTATGGCCGTCACTACACCCCATTTTGTGTACGCGATGACAATTTTGAGTACATAATTTGTCTTTTTTCCTTATCTTCCTCTCCTTTATTCGAGAAGGGTTCAGAGTAATGGCAAATATACTCTGGCATAAAGAGCGCACGGATGCGGGTTCGCTTCCCGCTACCCTCCCCATAAGTCCACTCAATCTTCCACTCAGCAGTTAGCATTGATAAACTGAATAGGACGTGATGAAGCCTCAATGGCTGCCGACAATTAGATTCGACTCCTGGAACAACTTGTCGTCATTCGCTCATTATTGATTGTAATCAATGTCAGTATGAAAAATAAAGATTATTATTATTAAAAAGTACATTCTGAACACCATCAAAATGTAGCCTATACACTTTCGAACACCACATCTACCTGTACTAACCATTCTGTCTGTTTGCCTTACCCTTTTAATTTTGACCTGGAAGGCTGGAATCGATTTTTCCGACTGTCGAATATGCTTTGACTGAGCACCTGTGAAAAAGTCGACTCCCACGACTTTACGTACTTGGGCGCTGTGGAAATTTAGAGATTGCGCTATCGATACATTTTAGCATCTTTATTATTTATTTATGTATTTTATTTATTTATTTATTTATTATTTATAAATCTTTTTTACTTGTTGCGTAGTTTTTGCAAGAACTATTATATCGATAAGCGCCAGCCAGTTCTGGTGTACTCATACGAAATATAATGTCTTTGGTTGATCATTTGACAATAATAAACATCTGGAAATATGTCTTCGCCCGAGGCCGATAATTTCTATTTGTACTTATCGAAAAATCCAATACGATTTGAACCAGTCAGTAGTGTGACTTCAGTATTTTTTGACGATTCAAACAGACAGGTAGCAGAAAAGACACTGGCGTAGACTAGTTCTTATGTGTTAGATCTACCTTCGTCCCTCCTCTTTTATAGCGCGTTGCTTGAATGAGTGATAAATGGGTAGATAGAAGGACAACTTTGACAATTTATTATTACAGATGAACCGAATAATCCATAAATAAAGATTGCAAGACGTTTTGCACTGAGACTTCTTGTACTTGAGGACCGTGTCAGGCTATGAGCAAGTGGTTGTATTAATTTATGGTTTGGGCAGCACATACCATTTTCTGTCTATCGATCAAATCAAATGTCTGTAATTAATTCATTCTGAATTTTGTATAGCGCCTCTTCAAGATACGCTCTCTGCACTAGCCTAAAATGTGGTGTTGAAAAACATTATGCCATATAATTTCATCAGTTTGATAGCAAAATAATGCATAGTAAGACGAAAGAGTCACCATTGGTGTGCTCACGCACACGCATGAAAACAACCAACGGATTCCTGTCGACAGTTGACAAATGACAGGGATGAGATGTTCAAAACCTCTCAACCAAATCGCATCGATACGGTAGAGTGACAGCAGGTGACAACATTTGCAAGATGATGCCGACTAACGCAAAAGAATGTGATGTATTGCAACATTTGCTGTTGCACTTCAATGATGCTCCTCAACAACGCAGTTTGCATATCAATGGTTACTCTGACAAATTTGGGAGATTTTCATTTACATTTACAACTTGCATTGCAAAAATTTACTTCGATTGTTGTAGTGATTACAATGCCTTGTGTATAAGTAACTGATGCTGTGGAAGTGGCCGATTAGTAATAGTAACACATCCACTATTACGTTACTATATCATTGGAACTGCTAGCTTCCTGCATAGCCTCTGTTTTAATCAAATGTTATGAAAATGTTACATGTGTCTGTTCTGAGTCGGTTTGTTTTGATTGTAGGTGTTTACCGTGAGGTCAAATGGCGCTGCTGGTGTCGTCGTCAAGGGTCCCGATGATAAGTACTGCAGCACATTGAGGTTTTATACTTCTATCTTTTGCTAAAATTTTGATATTAGTTCCTTAAATCAGTCATGTTGCCCTTGAGATCAAGTGCACTCGACTTTGTTTGTAAAGTCTTGAACTTGGTCTTGGTCTTGAAGTTAAAAGTCTTGACTTTGCAAGACCGAGACTCGACTGTTAATATGAATGTTCAGTGATTATTCAGGGATGTTTTAAGGTAGTCGTTTGTAGACACCAACTGTCAACTGACTCAACTCTACTTGATTTATGAACTAATATAAAAGCTAGAAGGTCTTGATACACCATATGGGAAGTTTTCAGATAAGATCCTTGATTTGTAGACTACATTTACATTCAGAGTGCTTGAGAGAATGCTGTTTGCACCAGCAACTACAGCACCTATAAAATACAGCAGGCATTTGACTTTTGTGCCAACCTGTATGTTTACCTTTATAGATTTACTTATTTTGGTTGTGAATTTCTAGGCTTGACGACCGTGGCGAAATAATCTCCGTGAAGTTTTCCTACGATATGAAGATTCTGGGAGTTCAACGATCAACAAGAGCCGTGGTTCGTGACATTTTCTTCTATCTGTTTTAGACATAGACATAGATGAAAGACTTTTTTTTGATCCCATTACAATTATACATGCATGTAACTAAGTATAAACATAATCAGAATTAAGCAAATTCACATAAAGAGTAGGCAGAATAACAACGAGGGAGCAATAAAATGTAAAATTTAATCAATCAGTGGTCATCATCATTGCCATTAGACAATGAATAGCTTATTTTGTGCACAGTGTGCTTTAACTAAATTAATAAAAAAAATCATTTACTTTGGAATCAGTGGCACCACTAGACTCAAAAGATATTTAAGACATAAACATTGCCAGTCATTGTGGTCAATCAGTGGTCCACTGTGGTAAATCAGGGGTCAGTCATTGTGGTCAATCATTGTGGTCAGTCATTGTGGTCAATCAGTGGTCAGTCATTGTGGTCAATGAGTGGCCATCATCATTGCCATTAGACAATGAATAGCATATTTTGTGCGCAATGTTCTTTAACTATTAATAATTTTTTGTCATCCAGAAATTTTTAAACCTTGATTATATTTCACATATTCTGAATGACTTCTGGATTTTTGACCTTTGGTGATATTTCTGAATAACCTTCTGGGCGATGAACTTCTGGACAATGACCTTTGTGACTTTTTCTGATTGACCCTCTTGACATCAGTGCACCATTGGCTATGCCTTGTACTATATAATAACATTTAGTAATTTAACAGTTAAAAAGTATCTGTGAAGATTATATATATGTAAATGTTGCACTATATTTTGTTTATTTTCTTACAGGATTTTATAAATCTATTTCCCGGTGCAGACATCAACGAATACTCACAGACTTGTAAGGTATGAAATTTAAAATTTAATATACTCTTTCATTTAAATATATAAATTCCATGCATAGTAAATTCATAATTTTATGTTATTTACTTGGAAAATTGCTTACCATTATACTTTTATTCCTGATTTCATGGCAGATTTGTGACTCTTCATTTCAGGGGAAAGAAACAAAGATCATTGGATTTTGCTGGACCAGCCTTCAAGAGATTGTTTACGTCACGGATCATGGTCTCGAACATTACCAGGTGACGCTTGATTGAATATCACCATGCAGTAGATATTGATTGTTGTCCTGGATGATTGAGATCCTCGGTGGCCGAGTGGGTTGGTAGCCCGCTCGCCGCGCCGGCGGCCCGGGTTCGATTCCCGGTCGGTCAGAGATTAATTTCTCGGATCTTTACTGCGGGTGGCTCGGTCGCAATATAAACGTGGAGTAGCGGTGGTGAAGGATCTCACCCTCAGGGTCGAAGCCATAACACAGCTGCTATATAAATTTGCGATTACATTTTACATTTACATTTGTCTGGTAGTAGGTTAATCATTTCTTTCATACGGCTATGTATATGACTTATGACTTCTGTTTTTGCTCCCCAGATTTTTATTTAGTCATAAAATTATAAACAGGAGTGGTAGATAGGTTGAGAATAGATTAAGCTGTCTGTCTAGAATGATTTGTTGTAAGTTTCAATTCTGTTCAGGTAATTCCAGAGAAGAAAACGTTGAAGCTTTTGAAGACGTACAGTCTGAATGTCAACTGGTTCATTTGGCTCGTACGTACCGGTATTTCCGTTAGTTGTGAATGAATTGATTTAAAAGTGTCTGGATGGTTGACAGACAAATGCATGAATGATTACTATCATTTTTGTAGCTATAAATCAGTGTATGAATGAATGAATATCTTGATGGATGGACAAAATGATTTCACTAATCTTGAATGTTAAAGTCGTGGATTTCCATTTCATAAGATATCAGTCTTCACATAGGTTGAAGCCCCATTGGGGTTCCAGTGTTAGCTTCATGTACTGTTGTTAATGAGTGTGCATTACAATAAGACCTCATTCAAATGAGTCTATGAATTATATACCAGTTATACTGCTTTTGCGAAAGGTTGTCGAGATTTCAAGGCTGCAGAAAATAAGAAGTGATGACATAAGACAGACACCTGTCTTATGTTTGTGCACTTGTTATAGCGCCCCTTCAAGCTCTCTACTCAGAGGCCTTCCCGAGTGCAGCATGGACATCGCATCGGAGTTTCACGCCGAAGCGTTGAGCAATTGTGAGTGAAGGACTTGCTGTGGATTCAAACTTGCAACCCTCCGGCTACAAGGTAACGAATATACGCCACCACGCCCCACGAAGTTATTGTGCCCAGGGTGAGGATAATAGACTAAATGATTTCACAAACCTATGGTTTGGTCATGCAGAATTCTACGCAACTCACTACATGCAAGATTGGAAGGCAGAAGCAAGCAGGCCGATGAAAACTGCACAGGATAGATTATATAAATAGATGATATAAATGAGGACATAGCATCACTGACCAGTGCTAGATTCAGGGATCAGCAGACTTGGCAGATGATTGCAAGGACAATGGAGTTCATTTATTTGCATCGATCACCACCAAATGGTTGTCAGGAGATGATGATGATGATGACGACGACGACGACGACAATGAGGATGATGATGATATTACTTATGAAGATTACTCCATATTATCTTTTTCCTTAAATACTCTATGTGATGCATGTGTATGCTAAAGTTTAGTTGAGGTCACCATATATATTAATTCAATCGATAATTAATTTGGTGTCCCTTGCCAGCACGATTTTTTAATCCCTTTAGGGCCCTGATTTCTGTAACAATGATGTGTTGATATTGCAATGATTTGTGAACCTTGTTTTATTTGGTTGCAGAATAATACTTTTTGATTGATTGATTGATTGATTGATTGATTATGATGTTGCATTAGTCAGAGTATTCTTTACTGAGTCACTTGTTAACGGTTTCTTATGCTGAGATCTGAGTGTAACTGGTTTCTTTGTTCTGAATTCTTTGTTCTGAATTCTTTGTTCTGAAGGTGGAAAGCGCAGTGTTGCTCGTCTCATCTGGAACGCTCGGTAACACTCTCTACCCATTCTACTTCAAGGTGTGAGCAAATAATGAGCAGCTCTGCTCTGCAATCCTCATTATCTTCTAGCACTACAGAATGCTGGCTTGCTAAATGAAGTGCCAGCATCTAATGACCAGGCATATAATTCTATTAATGGTGCTGTCAGCAATGGTGAGTAAAGAAGTAGATCAAGGTCCTTAGACATTGAGCACCACATGAGCGTTTAAAAGATTTGAACCTGTACTCTCCACTTTGCAAGTTGTGTGCTCAAACCAATCTCCTAATTAACATGCGATCAGTTAAAAACAGGGATAACGTTATTTATTTATTTCTCCATTTCTGTAGCACTCCTTCAAGCTCTACTCAGAGGTGCTCCTGACTTAAGCGCGGACACTGCATCAGCGTTTCACGCTGAAGCACCCGAGCAATTTCGAGTGAAGGACTTGCTCAAGGTCCCTACAGCAGCTTGAGGTGGATTAAAATCTGGGACCCTCCGACTCCAAGGTACCGAACCCACCGCTACACTACCACGTCCCACGACGATTGCTTTATGTTGTAAAGACAGCGATTTATCATTTCGGCAGATTCAGCTTTGCTTATTAATCGGGTCAATCAGGAATCGCAGGATTCGCATTTCAATTTAATTACTAATAATAATAGTTAAAAATAAACAGTTAGTTGATCTTTGCACTGTAGATATAATTAATGTTTTGTGTGGCATGTTTGTTTAGAGCGGTGCTGTGGTCAAGCTGCCGAAGTTTGAAGTGGAACTGTTGACAATCCCGAAACCTCCGTGTCTCACTCTGAAGCAGAGAGACGTAACGTTGGCAACGATGTTAGTGTGTCGCTCATTTGTTCCGCTTGATCTTGTTGTTGTCTTCGTATCAAATCTTTCTGCATATTAGTCTAATGATTATTGCATTGGACCGTCAACTGGGATCTCACAGGTTCAAATCCCTCTGTTCAGAAGACTTTAATTTTGCATTTTTTAACTTAGCAACGTTAGGTTTTAATTTCAGCACATTATGTGACGTCATCGTTGATGTACTCCGGATATAGCAGTTTCCTTGTTTTCGTTCGCCATTTTAAGCAGTCACGTTTCCGAGTGTTTCAATAAATGTTGTAAAATCAAATCGAATCGCATGGGCCTAAATGATCGTTAGAACACCCTCTGTTCCTTCAAAATTTAATTAGGTCAGTGATTTTGTAGGAAAAGGTGCTGCATATTTATCATGTTTCATTCATTCATTCATTATATGCATTTATATAGCGCCTCTTCAAGGGGACTACTCAGAGGTGCTCCCAACCTCAGGGTGGCCAAATAAAACTGTCTTAAGATGAGAGAGGAAAGCCTGAGACGGATTTTCATATGCGACGATTGTGACATAAAGGTACTACGTATATAATGTGCTACATGCAGCATTTTCTTACCCTCAACATATGAGTTGTGTGGTGGCCAGTCCTCTCCCTCACCGTCTTATCTTTCCACGAACAATGTACAGTCAATGTACTCATTAAATGTGAAATGGATAGGGGTGCATGTGGAACAAAAACTTGAGGATATATCTACAACATGATAATAATACTTATGTCAGTGTATGAAGCAATGCAGTTCGATATATAGTGCACATAATTATTGTGTGCTCAATGCGTGCTGGTCGTCTTGGATGTTGTTGTTGTTGTTGACAGATACGGTCAGTTGTACGTTTTGGTCTTACGTCACGGTTCGACGCACCCACGAGGGACATCGGCGGCGGAGGTTCTGCTCTATCAGATTCTCAAGTTAGATTGTTTTTAGTAATTTTGTCTGAAATCGTAATCACATAATTGTCATTTTAGTATCTGTGAACAACTGAATATTATTATCAATGCTCATCTGTAGATTAGTTTGATATCGAGGTGGTCAACTTTCAGCCATTCCACACATTGTGTCTGATATTGCTCTGCATTCTAAACAGAATTTTTAATAAATAAAGGTATGAACGCCTGCAGATATTCTTGCAGAGGAGGGAAATTAAGAACATATGTATTTTTCTTTGAGGTTTGTGAATGCATATTTCTTTTCTTTACTTACGCCTTAGTGCCTGCAGAGAAATTTGTTAAAACCCCAAAAGTAGTAGTTACGAAATAGGTGTCAATTTTCCGGAGGCGTGCGGGGAAAGGCCCTCCTCTTTCGGGAGCGACTCTGAGTAGAGATCTTGAATGGGCGCTATAACAAGTGATCGTATATACATCGACCAATGCATGTTTTGCCTGAATGTTACAACACGTTGTATTTCTAGTGATTCGACTGCTAAGAAGACGGACGTGTTGCAGTTGAATCTGAGCGGAAGATTTGCGCTGAACGTGGTCGACAATTTGATTGTCGTTCATCATCAAGTCTCAAAGGTTGGAAGTTTAAGCATCCGTAGCAAGGCCGTAGCTAGGGGGTGTTTTGGGTGTTTGAACATCCCACGAAATGGAAAAAGTAGAAAATAATAGAATGCATTTACTAGCACATGATGTAAAAATCATTAAATAAAACCACGAAAACACGCTCGAAATGAAAAATGTGAAAAAAATAGAATGAATTGGTGACATTTTTCTGAAGATTTCAGCCGGATGACTAAAAAAAGGAATCAGTTTTTTCGGACAGGAAACTGAAGAAACACCCCCGAAATCAAATCCTGTTTACGGCCTTGATCTGTAGTTTTTCTATATTATATTGTCATTTTAGTAAGACAAGTTACATGGCCCCGATGGAACGGTCACTGGAATCTCTCCATAAGGAGAAAGATCCGTCTGGCTTTGTGCAGAATTTTAGTCGTGTGTGAACGTGGCTGTCAATTGCGTACACTGTCTGTACAACGCCTGTACAACAAGTGGGGCGCGGTGGTGTAGTGGTGGTGTCGTTGTCCTGAAGCCGGAAGGTTTGAGGTTCGAATCCACCTCAAGTCGCCACGTAGGACCTTGGCCAAGTCCATCACTCGCAATTGCTCAGCGCTTCGGCGTGAAACTCCAATGCAGTGTCCGCTCTGCAGTCGGGAGCGCCTCTGAGTAGAGAGCTTGAAGGGGCGCTATAACAAGTGCACATACAAACAAAACGTCATTCGGAAGATGAGGTGGCAAGACCTCAACTTAGAGGTGCTCCCAACCCAAGCCAAGTGGTAAAATGTAGCTATCTTAATACTGTCTTTCAGAGGATTTTGATTATGGAACCATAAAAGCAATTAGCTTAAAAAATTTGTTTCGATGTAGGTTTTGTTGATTGGGGCATAAAAGTTTTGATGTTTGTTATGCGTGAAATGTTGTATGTATGGTTATGTTATTTCCATGACAGACGTCGTTGCTATACGACATCCGTCTTCCAGGAGAGTCGGGAAGTGGAGTGACGTGCCACCAGCCGTTCCTCTCCCCACTTCCAATCAGACCTTTCAAACTTATACTTCCAGGTATGGCTTGATTATGCTCTTGACAACTTCTTCATCAAACAGGCTCTTTATACATATACCTGTGATTGGTTATAACGGTTTCTCTGTAAGGACTTTCACTCGTAAGTTGCTCAGTCCCATGAACGGGTGCTTGGTCACTGGGTAGTAGCACTAATTAAATCTGTAATAATATTATATTGTATTGTATATGACCATTTATAAAATGCTTCTCTCAGCAAAAGCCTTTCATAGGCGCTCCCAATGCGATCGACCCTGATGGAAAAGGTAGAATGATTTGAGGCAGGACAAAGACGAGGAAAGACTAAGAGAGATAGGTGTAGCGAACATACATATATCTTAATGCAAACTTAATATCTTACTTACTTGAGCGCCTCTAATCAGCGTGGTCTTTGGTCGGCATTATAAAACTGTTCATTGACAATTGCAAATACTTGCGGTTCGTTCAGTTTAGCCGTTTCAAATATAATTGGAAGAACACTTTTGAAGTAAAACGAATTGATTAGTGTCGGTGCCAAACGAAAGTAGGACGTCGTCAGTGGCTTTCATTTATTCCGTCATTTTTCTTTTTCCAGCTGTTCCTACGTCTTCCGGAGCCGACGTTCAGGAGTATAACTGTGAACTTTGTATCCTTTCCAGCATTATCGTTTGTATGTATTTATTAATATACAATATTTAAATGTGTATATATATAAACATATATATAATATACATTATATACATCGTATATGATGTAATAATGTTTACTATTTAAATATATATATATATATAATTATATAAGTATAGTATATGTGTGTTTGTGTACATGTATTTCTTATTTGACATATGAGATAGAAATGATAACAGAAATGCAGAAAACAACAGTAGCCTTCGTAGGAGTTGATCCAGCCTGCATTTCTGCACGACTTTTATGCTTCTTCCTTGCCAGAATCCTGCTCTAATTTTGAATGTGGCATGTACTGGTCAAGAACACGGATTTCATGCTGTTAATGCTTAAAGATGATTGCAGACTGGATGAGTTGAACAATGTGTGAAGTGAACAAAGAGTCAGACAAAAGTTCTTTGTTTTGAGGATTGATGTTGTGCTTGTATAAGATTAAACAAATATGGAAAGATCTTCTGTAAATGTTTTAAATCCATTCGTCTATTCCTTGACCAATCAAAATGCAGATTCACCAAATTGGGTTATTTTCCAGCCCGACATTGTTCTCGATGCCAAACTAGGTCAGTGATACTTTGTTTGTCTGGATGCCTTTGTTTTGAATATATCTGGTGACCATATAAAACACATTGCATCTTTGAAAAACGGAAGAAATAGAAACGGAATAAGATATTCATTCATTGATCCACATATTCATTCATGGTAATATTGATTTATTAATTTATTTCTTCACTATTTTCTTATCTATCCGTTCATCCATTCATTCATTCATTCATTCAATTATTCATTAAATTATTCACTCATTCTCCTATCCATTCATCCAGCCATTAATTAATTAATCCATTTATTCATTCATTCATCCATTGCTTTGTTCATTCATTCTCATTCATTCGTTCATCCATTCGTATATTCAGTCATCCATCCATTCATTGTTTTGTATTTAACATTGTGTGCACTGTATGGTATATGACTGATGCTTGTGCTATATAAATGTTTGTATCTGGTTGTTGACAGGATGCTTCTGGTACTTGCGACTAAATCTGGAATCAGTTGTGTCCATGATTACAGACAAGGTGAACTGACTATTTAAATATTTAACTATTTAAATATTTAAATGTTCACTTCGTTAATACATTAAATTACAAGTTCAGAAGGTTGGATTTAGTCATTTTGATTGTCATTTAGGATGAGCGGATAACAAAGTCTTGAGAAATGAATGGGATTGAGAAACTATGAGTCACGTAGAATACGACTACAGGTGTGTTTCCGACACGCTTGTTCTCCACCAAAAAATCCAAGACACTTCTATTGGATGTTTAATCCATTACATTTTCTGTATTCCCTGGGGTGTCAACACTTTTAATGATGGACCATTTGGCTATTATTTTCACGCAACTGGTGAGGGCATCTGAGTAAAACGTAGGTAGGGTCCTGTGAGGGTTTGGTGAGTTCGTCCCCCAGTCAAATTTAACTGTAACTTGAACAGTTGTCTGTCTGTTTCCTCTTATCTTATCTTTCTTATCTCCTCTTATCTCATCTAGTTTCTTATCTTATCATTTGCAGTGTCGTCTGATTGATTTCCTTCTGCTGCGTCAAGATAGCAAGATGGTCATTCTGAACGTCTGTCGGAATGTACTGGTTCCCGGTCGTCAGGTCAACCTCACGATCGTTGCCACCATCTTTAACAAACTGAATCGCGTCTACAACGACTTTCTGAACACAGTCAACGGACATGTGGCGCCACCCAACTCTGTAAGCACTGTTCATGGTTGTTAACGGCACTTGTTGCCGTTAGAAGCAGTTGCTAATTGTTGTTGTAGCTGTTGCTAATTGTAGTCGTTGTAGCTAACTGTTGTCTAGTCGGAGTAGTTTGTAATTATAGTCATAGTGGTAGGTAATTTTTGTAGTAGTGGCAGCTAATTGTAGTTGTTAGTAGCTATTTGTAGTCGTTGTAGTAGCTAATTGTAGTCTAGTCATAGTATTAGCTAATTGCAGCTGTAGTAATTGCAAATTGTAGTCATGCTAGTAGCTTATTACAATCTAGTCACAGTAAGAGCTGATTGTAGTTGTTGTTGTTGCTAATGTAGTTGTAGTAGCTTATTGTAGTCGTAGTAGGAGCTGATTATATTTGTAACAGACTAGTAGTAGATGGCTAGTAATCGTCATAGTAGCTAATTGTAATAATAGTCTCAAAACTTCCCTAGTGCTACTCAGAAGCTGACTGTATGGCACCATTCTTCATGGATGCTGTGTCAGGTCAGACAGGTTGTTGAGAGATTATAAGTTGCAGTCCAGTTCATTTGCTATGAGACTAGGGAGAGTAGAAAGCAGAGCTTCCTTTGCTTTTATCAATATTGTTTTCAGATTGTTTGTTTTTACCAGTTCTAGTAATAGTTTTAACTGTTTTTAGTAGTTTGAAATGCTTTAAAAAATTATAATAAAGAATTAATCGTATTCTATGACATGTCTATGGAATGCCGCAGATCCTCTTGTTGTGTGTTTAAAAGAACTTTAGTATTCTCAGTTTGTTGTTTTTATTATTGTTATTTCTCTTGATTGTTAGGAATCTCATTCAAATTTCGTCTAAGTACAAATTGACTGTTGACGTTATCTTTAAAGGGTGAATCGAATCGATTAGAAAGCTCTTCAAAGATGCCGATCATCGACCAATCGGATGTCTACACGCACGTCTTTTCCGTTTTCGATGAATACAAGGTACGTGTGGTTATTTATCTAGAGATTGTTTATTTCTTTATGTTTATTGTTTATTTATATAAAGCCAGTCGTTTCCATTGTCGTTTGGCGCATGCCCATATTAAGACAATGAAGTTGCTGACGTTAATCATTGCACTGCCTGCTACTCAGACAGGCTTAAGGGACAGACTGCTCATAGTTCAATAACTTATTGTATTATGCATTCATGGTCCGTTGGTCACTCTTAAACCAGGCTAAGATTAATGTTTGCCTATCTGTGCTGCCCTACTCTGAGTGCACTAGCTCATCACTCGCTCCACTCTGCTGAGCAGGATGTGCTCGTTGCTCGTTTTGTCCCCACAGCCACCAAGCAGAATCGTGCTTTCTCATTGATTGGCCACTTGCTTTGGAAGGAGGAGAGATTAACAACGAATCATTCTTTAATCAAGTCGATGATTTACGATTGACTTTGTAATTAATATTGACATTTTTCTGGAACTATTAAGATTTTCCAACTAAGTTATTGTGCTTTTTTGTTTTTTTGTTAGGATAACAATTACAAGTTTGTCGTGGCAGTCATCATTGAATACCTTCGATCGTTGGGGTTATTCCAAATCCCTGTTCAGGTGAGGATTTTTTTAATCCGCTGTTTCTGTGCATCTTCAAATCAATGAACTTGCAAGTCATTGATGATTTGATGAAAATTCATTTCAAAAATACTAACAACTTAATTTTTTATTTTAGCATGCAATGATTAATTTTGAAGTTTCTTTGGGGTTCCTCACTTCAGTCTTTTGGCATCGATGCATAATAGTTTTTGCTTAGAAGAGAGTTTTAGCCTGAACGACAAGCCGTGTGTTGGTTTCCAAATCACCTTTTCACTTTTCATGCATGCACTTCTTTACAGAGTTTGTTGTATTGCATAGTATTGTAATATGCATCACTGTGTAGGTATCTTGAAGGGTTGCATATCAGGTTTACATTGATGGATTGATTGATTGATTGATTGATTGATTGATTGATTGATTGATTGATAGCACTATTGTAATTTTCAGATTAGATTATGTTTCGGAACATCTTGTTATTGTACATTTGTGCACTTCCGACTGTTGGCGCTGTGCAGTTCAGTGAGTGTTTTTGTTGTTGTTCATTTCCAGCACTTTCTGTTTGAACTTATCATAAATACCTTAGTACAACACAACTGCTATTACCAGCTACACCAGTTCCTCCAGTACCATGTTGTCAGCGACTCCAAGCCACTTGTAAGTACTGATGCGCCACACGTAAGTACTAATGTGTCACTGGTTAAGTACTGATGTGCCTTAATTCAAGAGTGTATCAAATTTCCATTAGCTGGTGTTTATCAATATGACCAATAAATGAACCAGATTCTGAATAAGATTAAGCAACTAAACATTTCAATTCTGGATATACATAACTTTAACTGTCTATATTATATGCAATTATGCATCAATAAAATATGTAGTAATTCTTCATGTCTGCAATAATATTTAATATATACAAGTGCATTATATAATAACTATAACTATATAGTGTTTATTTTTATACAATTATGGTATATATACTTAGATGCCACAGCAAAAGGAAAAGTTTGTCTCCATGTTTTTCAGCATTCAACGTTTGTAATTAAATTTAAAGTTTACCTGTTTGGAGTTTTTGCTTGTGTTTTATTTAAGAAGCGACTTCGTTTATGGCTTTTGCTGTTTTTTCATGTCCTATTTTCAATGCATTTTACCGTCACTGAGATTTATTTTTATTTTGCAAACCTAATATTATTTGTCATTTAGGCTTGCTTACTTCTGTCACTGGAGAGTTCTTATCCTCCGGCTTACCAGCTCGCTTTGGATATGCTCAAAGTAAGTACTGGATTTTGTTATGTCTTGGATATCTCTTTGCTAGATTACTGTTTATCGCTGTTGTATCCCTGTCGTCATGTGATAATGTTTTATCTTTCGGCTGTAAACTTACAAATATTATAATGTTCTTGCAATTTTCATTCCAGATTTATACTGAAACAATACTTATAACTACAGGACTACGATTACAATGTGTATCTGATATCTCTCATTGTAATTGTAGAGTAATGGTTCTAGATATGGAAATAGATTTTTTAACCTTCCCTCCCGCTGTGTTTTTCAGCAGAAATAGGCATTTTGTTTGTTATTTATAAGTATTGGCTAAACTTTGTCACTGTAAATTTTTGATACTGTTTATTTAACAAATGTTTCACTGCTTAACAATAAATTTACGTTACGTTACACTTTAGCGTCTGGCAACAGCCAATGATTCGATCATTGAGGTTCTGATCTCGAAGCAACAACTACTGCCTGCCATCAGGTATTGTTGCTTTGGCTTGTTCATTTAATCATTCATTGTCATTTAGTCATTATCATTCAGTCATTTAATTATCCAGTCATTATCATTCAGTCATTTATCATTCAGTCATTTAATCACCCGGTCATTTAATCATTCAGTCATTTAATCATTCAGTCATTTAACCATTCAGCCATTTTATCATTCAGTCATTTAATCATTCAGTCATTTAATTATTCAGTCATTTAATCATTAGTCATTCATACACTCGCTCGATCACTCATTTAACTCGCATTCTTTTGCTCGTTCGTTCACTTTCATGTGTTCAATGTCATTTTTTTCAAATTCTACTATTCATAACATTTCAAAATGTAAATTGTGGTTTTAAGTCAGAAGTAATGCTCCATTATAATTTATTTTATGAAAGACCCACAGGGCGGCTTCTGCTTCAGGTTTTCTGCCTAGGGGCAGAAAGTTAGAATGTCCAATATCGCCACTCCATCCTCCGCTGGGCCTTCTTGAGCTTTTCATGTCCAGGTATGTAGTGTAAAAGAATTAATCTTAGGCTGTTGATGCCGATTGTTGCAACGTTTTGCTTTGTGCTTAGATTTGCGCAGAGCGTTGGTCTGATCGACCAGGTTTCTCCGAGAAAGTTCCTTGAAGCTGCGAAGGCGACTGAAAACCTGATGACGTTCTTTACGGTGTTCAGGTTTTTCGAGCAGAGGAATGTCAGACTACGTGGAAATGCAAAATTCCATTCCGGTAGGTTTTAGCGCCAACATTCTCCTCTTTTGGGTTTGTACCTGGGCTATGTCTTGCACCACTACTATTCCCCTCAACCAGACCTGTCTAATGTACTACTCAGTATGGTGCTTATGGATTGTCCAAGCACTCAGTTGCAATTAGCAATTAGTGTATAAATAATAAACTTACTTACTTATTTAACTGATTGGACGATAGAAATGAGTGTAAAACTGCTGCAATGCCTCTCAAACAATCCATTGAGGGTATCATCATGTAAAAGCTTCTTGGTCATTTTGCCAGACGGTGAACATTGCTCTCTTGGTAAGGTAAGGAGGCCGTTGGGTCCTATTGGATCTCTTCCGCTCTTAGGTGTCCTTCCAGCCCCAGCACCTTCCTCCTGCGTTGGCCAGCTGTTTCAGGGTTCTTGGTGAGCCTGTCCACCTCGCGTGATGCCTTAGGACAGTGCTGTCCAACGTGCGGCCCGCGGGCCGCATGCGGCCCGCGAGGCGATTTCAAGTGGCCCGCCCAGGTTCACTAAATTTGTGCACTTTTTGTAAAATGAAGTAAACTTAGTAAAGGATAAAGTCACTGGTCGACTTGAGTGTTCATTTTTTAGTGACATGTGACAGTTTCCGATTTGGAATGCTACCAGGAAGGCCAATCCGTCAAATGCTAAAATTAATTTCTTCTTTTTCTTCCCGGGGTTAGGTTCCAGTAGTCTATCTGGAGATTGACCCACGACTTCTGGTTTTAACAACTCTTATTACTGTATTTAACGAAATAATATTCATTTCGCAAACCGTTCACTTCTATATAGTGAGTTCCTGAGCTATGTACAGAGTTCCAGCATGTCTGCAAGTGACTGTGGCCATTCCTTTCGAGAGATAGTCTAATTCTAGTCCTAAGGATTAGAAAGAAACAATTAGTGATAAGAAACCCAGGGCCGACGAATGTCGATGTATTAGCTCTTTCTGGACTATGGTGCTCTTTATACCGAGACTCTGGCTTAGACGATTTTTTTTATAAAACCAGAGCAGGGGGATGGAAATTCGCCCCAATCATAAAGTGGATCTATGGCCAAAAAATTGATTGGGCGACGTAACACTGAAGAGCTGAGCTGCATGCCAAACTGTGTCTGGACGACGAAACTGAGTGCGAGGCATAGATAAACACCACCCTTGCACATTTTGGTGCTCAATTATTGTGAAGCATAACAATTGTGGATTGAGTATAGTCTACATGCTATCATTTATCAGTATTATTCCTGTGGGGCTCGTCGAACTCTTTCGATAAATTGCTCAAGACTTTCCTGGTTGACCAATAGCATACCTGGGCCGGGAGCATCTCTGAATAATTATCTTGACCCGGCGGTATATAAATTTCACAATGCTATAGCTTTGATTGATAGATTGATTATAATCCTTCCATATTAAGTTTCGATACTCGTTTCAATGTTAATATATTAGTAAATTCTGAATTTACATTTGCGGCCCGCGGCTTCAAGAATCTTGCTTTTGTGGCCCGCGGTATCAAAAAGGTTGGACAGCACTGCCTTAGGAGGTCCTTCGACCGAGACCTTCTCCTCTGATGGCATAGCCTCACCAAGCATTCCCCTAGACCCCTACTTGGCTGTTCACCCCCCGCCCACCACCACGTTGAGGTGCAGGTCAGACTTTGAAGAAGGGATTGGCATTGGTCAGAATGAAGGAGCTGCCTGTACTAGTTGGTTAATGATGTAGCTCATTTTGTACTGTGTTATTGGTCACACATTGGGTGAATGTCTTTTTGTCTGGTTTCTTGTAGGTGAACACTGTGATCCATATGTCGATCATTTCAAGCAGTTATTCGGTGCAGACGCACTTTTGTCAACTTAATTATAGCACTTAATTATAGAAGGAGAGGAGGTAGGCCTGAAAATCAACCATAGCAAAACCAAAACGATGACCTTTGGCAAGAAAACGAACATGACATCATTCGAGGTTAACGGGGAAGGTCTGGAGAATGTGGAAGAATTTGTATATCTTGGAAGCTTGCTGACATGGGACAATGACTGCGGAAAGGAGATTGGCAGAAGGATAGCGAAGGCAACAGGAGCATTGGCGGCCTTCGGGAACCTATGGAGAAGTCGCGAAATCAGCATAAAAACAAAAATAGAAATTATAAAGACATGCATATTTAGCATATTACTATATGCATGCGAGACATGGACTCTTCGTAAGCGGGATACAAACAAACTATTGGCATTTGAAATGAGATGTTACAGGAGGATATTACACATCAGATGGGAGCAGAAAATAACAAATCTGGAGGTGCGCGCACATGTCGGAAATAAGAAAAACATCAAGCAAATAATAATGGAAAGAAAACTTAACTTTTTTGGACATGTGTCCCGAATGGGAAATGAGAGACTCATCAAGCAAACTATTTTTGGGATGATGGACGAAGCAGGGATTAGGGGAAGACCGTGTAGGGAATGGCTGGATGACATTACAGATTGGTGCGAAATGGAGATATACAAATTGAGCAGAATGGCACAGGAGAGAGACAAGTGGAGACGGACGGTGAATCATGCGATAGACACCAACGGGCACTGAGCCCATGGACCGCAATGATGATGATGATGAATTATAGCACTTGATGATAAATAATGCAGGATACATTTATGAGCGATCATTCATATGGTGTTTTGCTCTAAGCAACGCCTACACTGCAGATCAACTGATTAAGACGAAAGTAGATCGGATGAAATAGCGCTTTGTGGAAAATGAAAGCTTGGTCCGTTAACGCTAAATTATTCTTTTAAGATGAGACTGATATCAGAAGAAAAATTTTATTACGGTCCCGTGTTTATAGCTCCATATCAAATCTGGTGAATCTGTCTTCTAGTTACGATGAAATGTTAACGGATACACAACGTCGCAAGTTGCCAAGAAGGTTTCGGATCGAAGCATCGTATACACTTACTCTTTGTATGATTTGACATCATCAGTCTGTGAATAGAATGTCAACACTGCAGTAAAGATAGTCAACGTGTTCTTAGCTATAAATCGCAGTTGCTGTTATTGGCCACATGGCGTGGCATGGGCTCCCACTGTCTATACGTCTTATGCCTAGCTCGGATGTGTTTTAAGACCCTCCTGAGAAGTAACCTGGAAGGGGCACTATATAAATCTCCATAGTAAATTAATAATTGTTCATCGTGCCCTACTGCACCACCGCACCCATACGGTGCATGGTGTAGTGGGTATGCTTGTTGCCTGGCAACCGGACGGTTGCAGGTTCAAAATCTTCGAATCCATCTCAAGCCGCCTCATAGGGACCTTGGATAAGTCCTTCATTCGCAATTTCTCGTGCTTTGGCGTGAAATGATTCTGTGTCTGCGCTGTAGTTGGGTGCGCTTCTGAGTAGAACCTTGAAGGGACGCTATAACAAGTGCACATGCATACATACGTAAAATATTACAAAGGTCGGAAAATCGCTATTAGGTGGCCTGTGATGTTTTCCAGCTCCTACAGATGTTTCGAAACAGCCTTAGCCATATGTAAATAGCGGCAGAGGCTGATTAAGGCATGTTCAGCGCATTTGTCGAACAAAGTCATCACACTTTAGGGACCCCACCAGGCTCCAGGGCTGTAGTATTAGTCGAGGGTATACACGGGTATACAGAGGGTACTCGCCTCGCAAATATTTGTGTTTAGTGTAGCTTACGGGGGAAATGACCTACAGAGACAGGTCTGGGCAACTGCAACGTGTTACGTGTGCTCACGCAGCTCAACTCTAATTTTGCAATTTTTGACCTTTCCCACACATCCACAATATAAATGACCGATCGTCTTTGTTCTGGAAACACTTTTGTTGCGCCATTAGATTTATTGATAAGCATAATATTTGTTGACATGCTGTTAGGTTGAAGGAAATTCAGCGGAAAATAATAATTATCGTCCATTCCAAGCATCGTGCATTCTCAGGCCATAATAATATTAGGCGATTGGACTGGTGACAGTGGTGACTTGCCACTAAACGACGTGTGATTTGGTGGAATGTCCACGCACCGCACCCTATAATTATAATAGGCCGTGTACGTAGTTTTACGCAATTGTCCGAACACTTCCACTACTCGTACTTACGGTACTTAATTGGCCGTGCCAGTCCCGAGCCCTGGAGACGAGGAGGGCGACACTAAACCTTGATGTGACAATGTGTCGTACACTGTCCTCAAACATCAACAAGATAGTTTACATTCATTCCTATAGGGAGTGTAATATACCTATGCATATAATGACGCCTATGGGCATAGTAGATAAAATTGCGGTCCGCTCCCTTGCAAAGTGCAGCGCATGTAGTTATTTCAGGGTGAGAATTGCGGGGAATCCGGGGGAGAGGCTGTGTGGTTCAAACCCCCAGTCTTTCTTATGACCCCATAGTAAGCTAAAGTCCTCATTGTAGGCTACACCCACCTCATATATATATATATATATATATATATATATATATGGGTATATTTCCCAACCGGAGTCAAATTGCAGAAATTTCGGTCCTTGCCTTTGGATAAATCACATAAAGAGTAGAATAATGGTTTCAAATTTTTTAATTCGTTGTTGGGCATAAGTTAATTGAAAAAAGTAATTTTAATCATAATATTCAAATGATTAGCATAAGAAAAAAATTCCAAAGTCCAATTTTTGGCCAAAATCTCGTTGTCCTTTACCATGGTGAGTCACTTAGACGTTATGATTCAATGGCAGTTGAAGCGTTTTATTAATGTTTAATCATTTTAAATCATTAAACTAAGATGTGACTATAGTTCTACACGGTTTCACTAATTTTATTAATTAAATTATTAAGCAAAAAATAAATTAAATCGTTGTCCCCAATAATGTCCTACAACACCGTTACCAATAGGTTTGCGCCATCTGTGGAATAATTTGAAAGCTCTCGATTTTGGAATTTACATCTTCGATACCAGGGAACCAGCCTGCATTGATTTCACCACCTAGAAATTAAGATGGCCGCTTGTTTCTGGCGGCAATTTACGAAAATTTATCAGGCAGCGCAATAGTATATCAAATAGTTACAACTCCGATACCGCAATTACAACATTTTGTGTACATACAAAAAATTTCTTATCTGAAACTGACATTGGAAATGAGAGTCTAACCACAATAAACTAACTATTATCTTCAAATTAATTTATTCGAGCAGCGTGGAATTATTATTATGAACTTTCTACGACTCCGTTACTACAACTCCGATACTTTTGTAGGTAAAAGTAACGGTGTTGTATATTTTAACAACTCCGTTACCGATTTACAACTCCGTGACCTATTTACAACTCCGTGACCGATTTACAATGCCATACCTTCTTATTAAAATGAATTTATTTAATGGTGCAAATAAATAATTCATCATCAGAATAATTTGTATAATATTTTAATGTTTTCTTAGCACTAATTGATCACTAATTATAAGCAGTAAAGGTAAATAAATGGGATAACGGAGTTGTAAATAAAGTAACGGTGTTGTATATTTTTAAAATTAATAACAAATGAAACATCAAAAATTAAGCCAAATGTGTCGAAATTAAGCTCTGCTCATTATCAAGTCTACTTTATCCTTTTTATTAAAAAAGTATTTTTTCCAATTTTTCCAATTTTTTCAAACTTTTATTTTCTGAAATTCTATTTCTGCAATTTGACTCCGGTTGTGAAATATACCCATATATAAACGTCCATATAAATCCGTGTCTGACCCGGTGACCCCACCCCGTTATTTTGATACAATGCTTAAGCTATAGGTCTACTGGACTACCAGGTATTTGAACACTTATGACACTTTAAAAAAAGGTGGCGCTGATCAAATGTTCTGTTGCAAAAATGCGCTAGGGCTAAGGCTCTTTATATAGGAATTAATATTACTGTTGTAGAAAATGATTCGAAAGTGTTGGCAGTTGTTAATTGAACGTGAGTTAGGCCTATACGGCTGATCGCCCAGTCGAGACTGCTGGCTGTTGCATGCAAATAGGAATTTCCGCCAGATCACCCCACCCCACCCACCCGTGACCCCTCCCCCACCCACCCGTGACCCCTCCAGTAGACTGGACTACATTAGCGTCGTGTGTGGCTTCTGTTTTAAAGAGTTCTGTTCATATTCAAAGGAACGGAAGGATTTAAATTAACTGACTTGTAAAATACCGTCTTCTAAGAATAAATTTAAGTGTTATGAAGTCTGCGCGTTATCTATCGCGTTATCGCGTTACTGCCGCCTAAGGCTTTTGTGGGCGCTGTAGAAATTTCGAGTAGGCTATACGATTACGATTACGATTACGATTAGGTCTACGGGAAATCAAATGGAGACGTTAGACATCGGATCATAAAGCAGTTGCGAGAATAGACTAGCGGAACTATATGCATGCCTATAGGCAGGGTGAGATTGAGAATTGCCAAGGAGTTGGGGGTTTCAACCCCCTCCCAGTCCTTAGAGCCCCAGAGTAGTCTGCTTTTCACACCCCAATTCCAAGTGGATCATAGTTCAGCCCCCAGTTATTTTTCCACAATTCTCACACTGCTTATAAGGACCTATTATTGCCAGCCTATAGCCTATTGAAAAAAATGTTAGTTATGTGAAGCCTATATATAGGCTCTATGCATGCGCGTCGTCTGCATTGTATAGGCTAGTGTGGGGCCTAGGCTATCCAGGTATCCTATCGATAAGGCGACTTCGAAAGAGCGACCATCAAAAGAGCGACTTCAAAAGGGCGCCGATTTTAAAGGCGACTGATCAAAACAGCGACCATCAAAAGAGCGACCGATCTAAAGGGCGACCATCAAAAGGGCGACCTATTGGCTGAAATCGGTCGGTGAAAGACGGTAGATCTAAGAAAAATACGCAAACAGGCTGTTTCAGGCTGTTTGTTTACTCTTTTGGGGCAATCTAAAGGGTCAACATCGAACGAACCATATCGACAATGAATTATTTATTTGGAAAAATTCATTTTTTATTAAATTATAGGCCTATTTAAATCAAAAAACGCACAAAATATATTAAGCGTAACGAAAGTCTCTGCAAACTTCTCTACATTAATTTTTTAATGAAAATGAACACATATAGGCCTATATTTAAGCGCCTTCGTGAGGTTATTGTAAGGCGCTATATAAATGTTCATATACATACATACATATAGTGGATGTAATGAAAGTCTCTGCAAAAGTCTCTGCATTAGTTTTACATGAAATTTTTTAATGAAAATGAACACTAACTATAGTATAGGCCTACCATAGGTAGGCCTATACCTAATCCTCAGTCGGTATTTCTCTTACATATACCGTCTTTCATCGACCCTTAGTTTTCATTGAACCACAGTCAACCACTGAGAACGTTTTCTTAGATCTACCGTCTTTTCATCTGTCACCTGGTGCCGTCAGCTCTTGGAGCTCTGGCGACAGTCATGATGTGACTGTCGCCGTCTTTTACCGACCGATTTCAGCCAACAATAGGTCGCCCTTTTGAGGGTCGCCCTTTAGATCGGTCGCCCTTTTGATGGTCGCTCTTTTGATCAGTCGCCTTTAAAATCGGCGCCCTTTTGAAGTCGCTCTTTTGATGGTCGCCCTTTCGAAGTCGCCTTATCGATAGTGAACCGGCTATCCATAGTATTTTCAAGGTCCTGCTTGCGCTTGGCTTTCGAGTGACGCTTTGGAAGTTTGGAGCTTACGATTATGATGCATGTAAAGTTGTAAGTTGTATGCCTAGGTCTTTTCTGCATCGTGTATGCGTTCATATGCAGCCTATAATTAGCGGGTTCGACATCTCAGTGAGTGACCTTTTGCGTGCGCGTTCGCAGTGGTCTGCAGTCAAGGTCAATTCTACCATAGACGATGAATTAGGCCTAAATAAATATTTCAAATTCGCAATGCGCGCGTCTTTAAGTTTCCGAACTTTTGGTAAATCTACAATCTATCTAGGCCTATTATACACAGGCTACGTATAGGTCTGAAGAGGTCTATAGGGGCCTGCATACTTTTAATAGGTATGTGTAGCCAAACGCGTGCGAGCCTGTTGCGTAGCGGTCAGTACTTGAAAGTTGTCGGAAAATGTTGGCCGTTGAACTGGGCATGATTGGGTCAGCCTACTGTAACACTCGAGAGTCCGTTCAAGCGCGCGGCGAGTGGTAGGCTATCTCACCAGGGTCGTCGCGAAAAGTGCGAGTTAGGCTACTTTTCAATGAGATCGCGACTGAAAATTCCGTACTTGCGATATTTTGGGCTCCTTTTCAATTGTCTCGTGGTCGCAACGGTGACATGATGCATTCTCATAATTTGGCTGCTGTAGGTTAAGTAGTCTGCAGTCCCTGATTTCCGAAATCTTTTTGAGAGCATAATGTAATCAATTTGGTTTCTCGTGTGTCCATCCGGCGAGTTCCACGTGTACATCCTTCTCTCATGGTGTTTAAACATGGTATTTGCAATGACCAGATTATTTTCCAGACAAAAGTTAACCACTCTCTCTCCGTTCTCATTCATATCTCCTAGTCCGAAACGTCCTCCAACCTCTCCCTCCAGATTTCCTCCAACTTTGGCATTGTAATCACCCATCACCACTAATATATCCTTCTTTTGCGCCCTTTCGATTTCCTGTTCCAGTTGTAGATAGAATCCATCCTTTGTTTCTTCCGCCGCCATAGCCGTCGGTGCATAGATCTGGTACATCTGGCATTTTTTAGGGAATATGAGCGTATGCAGAAGCAAAAAGTGAAGTACAAAGAAATATCAGGGTCGATAGAAAAGAATGGTTGAAGAAGCAATGCGAGGACATTGAAGATGGAATGAAAAGAGGAAACACAAAAATGGCTTTCGATGTGATAAAGAAACTCCGGCAAAACGTGATACCTAAACAAAGGAACATCGCAGATGAAGAAGGAAGGCTACTATCGGACATGGAGAGCATAAAAACGAGATGGAGACAGTATACAGAAGAGCTATACAGGGACAGCGAGGAGGACGGAGAAGAGAGGGAACACACCGGGGGTGAAGCGGGAAACGGAGAAAGGACAGCGCCGATACTGGTGGATGAAGTCAGAGATGCAATCAGGAGGCTGCCAAAGGGAAAGGCAACTGGAATCGACGAACTGCCGGCGGAATTATGGAAGGTAGATAGCGAGGAGATTGCAGCGGTCTTCTGCAAGCTATGAAACAAGATACTGGAAACGGAGGAATGGCCTACGGACTGGATTAAGTCAATTTTCGTTGCGATTCCGAAAGTCAAGGGAACAACGAAATGCGAGGAGCATAGAACTATTGCCTTGATCAGCCATGCGAGCAAGATAATGCTCCGAGTTCTGCTTGGCAGGATGCAGAAGGTGGCGGATGAGGAGCTATCGGACGTACAGATGGGATTCAGGAAGGGAGTGGGCACAAGAGACCAGATTTTCAACTTACGAATCATCATTGAGAAAGCAAGAGAACATCAAACGCCTCTGTATATAGCCTTCATAGACTATAAGAAAGCCTTTGACTCGGTGAAGCATAAGAAACTCTGGACAGTGCTAAAAGAAATGGGAGTGGACAGCCAAGTAGTGAAGGTTTTTTAAAAGTCTGTATGACAACCAACAGGCAGCGGTCCGCATAGACAAGGAAATCACGGAATGGTTCAGGATTGGAAAGGGGGTGAGGCAGGGCTGCTTGATATCACCACTGTCTTTTAACGGGTACTCAGAGAAGGTGATGAGAGAGTCTGCGGATATACTTAGCTGGATCGGAGTAACGGTAAGCGGACGGACAATAAACAACTTGCGATACGCGGATGATATCGTACTCGTCGCTACATCAAAAGAAGCGCTCCAGCAACTAATGGACAGAGTGAATGAAACATCTAAGAAATATGGGCTGGAAATAAATAGCAAGAAAACAAAAGTGATGGTGGTGAGCAGAGATCAAGAGAGGATAGCGATCACATGTAATGGAGGAATCTTGGAGCAAGTGGAGTCGTTCCGTTACCTAGGCGTCATAGTGGAGGAGAGTGGAGATGGAGGCAGGGAGATTAGAGCCAGACTGGGGATGGCGCGAACGGCCATGGGGTCTTTGACTACACTGTGGAAGGACAGAACCATTAGAGCAGGGCTGAAGCTAAGGCTTATGGGGTCACTGGTGTGGCCGGTGGCGCTGTACGGCTGTGAAACTTGGACGCTAAGGAAGGAAGACAAAAGAAGAATATCAGCGTTTGAGATGACAACATATAGAAAGATGCTGAGAGTCAGCTGGAAGGAGTTTAGAACAAACGAATCTATACTGGAAGAGTTGCAGCCAGAGCGGCGCTTGCTGGAGGTGGTGAAAGGAAGGAAGCTGAACTACTTCGGACACATGATTAGAGCCGACAAGCTGCCGGCATTCATATGTCAGGGCTATCTTGATGGAAAAAGGGCTCGGGGAAGGCCGAGGAGAAGATGGATGGATGACGTGGAGGAATGGACGGGGATGGTGATGGCCGACTGTGTGAGGACCGCGAGAAACAGAGAGCAGTGGAGGAAGATGGCGTCGTCGACTCTAATCCCCGATCCGCAGCAATGAGGATGGTCATGACAGACGAAATGCTTCGTTCCAGTGGCCGAGGGCAACGACGACGACGACGAGGTTAAGTAGGCCTACTAGGTTACTTATGCTAGCTATTATCGCAGTATAAGTAACAAACAGTAGCCTACGTCGACTCCTAGCCTCTGCTGCAGTCAGAATGTGTAACCAATTTCAGAGTAATCCGCCATTTTGTAGATAGGCATTTACGACGTCACAATGCATATGTTGCTTAGCAACGTTGTAAGGACGTCATTTCACTGCATTAGCCTAACTTAAGTGTGAAGCAGTTCTGTCAAAATGGCGCTGGCCAGAAAAACTAGTCAACAGGCAGGAAAGCAAGTCGACGTACTGTTTGTTATTTATACTGTGCTATTATTCATAATTGTGTCTTGCTGCTATTATAGGCCCTAACTTAATAATCCATGCTTTATGGCTTATGCTATGTCTGTGACATAGGCCTACGGATTAATCTAAAGTGAGAATTGACAGTGACAGACAGTCAATGGTCTAAACTCTAAAATGCCTAAATAGTCGATGGTTTCATCGGTGTCTTCGACGTGACTAACGAAACCAGTAAAATTCGTATTAAATGTACATAGCAAAAAATTAATTAGCTGATGGTTTCCTTTAGCTGCTCGTCTGGCGACTTTTGGGCTGCCTTTTGACATGATCTCGCGACAAAACATTCCGAAATCTGGCAACCCTGTGTGAGGCAGACTCTGACTCAAGAGCCGACGACACAACGCCAACGTTCACGAGCTGATATCGCGTGCTGTGCACCTGTGTGATTGCCGTCATATTTCACATTTAATGCACGTTACTGAGTTGTGCATTGAATAAATTGCTTACCACCCACCGTACACTAATGTGCCAGGATTGTGGCGTGCGACATAGTGATTTTCTCAGTTAAAAAGTAAGAACGTTGTATACCGGCTGGACAGCTCTTTTTCGTCATTCCATCCACAGCGGTTCACCTGTAGCCCGAAGATAACCGAACAGCATCGATCGAGAGAATAAATTCGAGAGGATAAAGAGGATAAAGCCAACCAGGAGAATGAAGACCACAACAATATCAGCTTCGCTTGAAGAATATGACGTGAGTAGGGATCGATCCAGTTTTTTTAAAATCAAAACACTTGCCCAATCCTAATCATAGACTCGTAGGCCTAATTATAGACTATGGGGGATAGGCATAATGACGGATGCCAGTGTGCCTTTGTTTTTTTATATTATTTTGGCACACAAGCTGGGCCTATGGCTACACGGTCATCATTTTCTCGTAAATTGCTGCGAAGATCTGCAGTGCGGCTCAGCTTTTTGTGTAAAATTAGGCCTTGTTCTACCAATATATTGCAAGTTATCAGACCTGATTTTTTCCACGACCTCCATCACTCACTCGTCACATAGAATTGCTTCACTCTGTCTCCATGCACCTCTTTATACTGGAAGTCGATTAGCTAAACTCTTTGATCCTCAACTAGCCTAGCCTATACATGTGCCAAAGAAGCTTTTAATTTCCACTCTGCCAGTAAAGAAAACCGCCCAAGCTCTTTGCACCTCGTCGGCCAAATCAGCAGAATGAAACCCGATGTTGGTAGATCAAAGGACCAATCAAAGAACCAAATCTCTTCCCTCAAAGATATTTTAACCATAGTCCAGCACCCTTTATCCAGAGTATGTGTGTGGGTGTGTTCGTTCGTTCGTACGTGTGTGTGTGTGTGTGGGCGTGCGTGTGTGTGTTTGTACTAGGAGCTCACTTTGCTGCTCACATTAACCGTCTTGACTTTGATACTGTAGCTTCGTACAACATCCAGTTCACTTAGTGTAGTGCCGTACGTCATCACCCTATAGCATAGGCGCAACCACCCTATGGGACCCACGGGATGCGTCCCCCAACTTTTGAGTGGTCCCCTAACTTTATTATTATGGTCCCTTCCAACTTTTAAGACGTGATTCATTTGGCCCCCCAACTTTTAGGACGTGATTGCACCTATGCCCTATAGTGCATTCTTTCGTTACATTGTCTGTCTGCCTGTCTGTCTGCTTCTGTCTCTGTCTCATTCCATGAATACATTCCTCTGTGCTCTGTTAAGTCTTGTCAGTACTCTGTTTATTAACCTGAGTATTCCTCTCTCTCACTACTGCACCACACCGAAAGCCAGCATATAATCACCACGGAATTTTGCGGCAAAGACCACACTAGTTAATAATCGCCACAGATATTCAAACCCAACGACCTATGAACAGATCCAAACCACGAGTTCCCATAATTTAACCCCCAAACAGATAGGCTGCACACACACACACACACACACACACACACACACACACACACACACACACACACACACACACACACACACACACACACACACACACACACACACACAGGACTCTATTCCCAGACCTCGACAGTCGACACATACCAGAATCATTTGCTAATGATCACCAGACTCTGTAGTCGCCATGACTCATGCAGCTGTCAGCCCAGCAGCCTCCGACCAACAGCACTGAAAGGACATTTGACGACAGAGCGAGCGAGCCAGATATTATTTAAACTACCCTATTAACTTTGAACTGTGGTCTGCCACTCTTAAATTGCGTCGCAGAGTTGCACATGGTATCAGTCTGCGAGTGAAAATCCAATCGTAGCAACAGACCTGCGATCAGTGCTGTTGCAGAAATTCCACCGATTTGAGTGAACCTGTTAGCCATTGCGCGTTACGTAAAGGTAAGTAAACCCTGCATGTATAGGCTACAAGCCATTGCCAATTTATTGACGCGCTACAGCAGCATGTATATTGTAGGCTATAACGCCAAATACGGTAGGCCCTATGGCCTGTGAAACTGTAATTGAAAACTGTAATTGAAATAATTAATTCGATAGCGATACATTATACGATTATTATCATTTTTATTAATATTAATATTGTTATTATTATATTAATATTTTTATTAATATTAATAATAATAATATTATTATTATTTTGAAAACATCTGAAGCACCACCTATAGGCTAGTCGTCGCTGGAATCCAGTGCAGAAAAAGAACTGCGGAATTCCAACGCATTGTTATTACTATTATTATTTTTATTATTATTATAATTATTTTATTTTTGCCTTGAGGATCGAGGTACTACATTCCCCAGCGACTTAGAGATTATTGTTATTTAGGATAAATATCTGTAGTGTCAGGCCCTACTATTATTAATATTAATATTAATAATAATAGTATTATGATTACTATTATTATTTTATTATTATTATTAAATATTATATTTTTTTACCCGAGGTATCTGGGATCCCTCGGGACATAGGCGCAACCACCCTATGGGACCCACGGGACGCGTCCCCCAACTTTTGAGGGGTCCCATTGACTTTATCATTATGGTCCCCCCAACTTTTAGGACGTGATTCATTTGGTCCCCCCCAACTTTTAGGACGTGATTGCACCTATGCCTCGGGATTTAAAAAAATCCGGAGACGTAAAAAATTGTATTCTGGAACGGCTAGAACACGTCAAGATGAGGCAAAAGACGAAATTTGATGTGCAGTATCAGTTGACAAGGTGCCACCTAGCATCGAATTCAGTATTAACTGCTATCATTTCCATTTACAGCAGCTCTTATTAAAGATTATTACAGCAATCGTCTGCATGCTTTTATGTATACAGACTCTAATAAATAATAATAAGCCGCTCCAGGTGTTGTGGCTCTCCTCTCTTGTCCTCGCTGAAATGGCTGTTTGTACGCTGAGTCATCATTTAATTGGACATTATTATAGGCATATATGTAGCGCTGGTTTATAACGTATCTGCAGGGCCGTTAAGAGAAGCCTAGCCAAGCTGGCATACAACGCGATATATATATATATATATATATATATATATATAATTCACTGAGAATTTATATAGCGCCTCTTCGCATATAATTATAGGCAGAATGGTTGAATTGCGCATCCATGCATGCTTAATGCAGAGGTGACGGATCTCCCGACTCTGATAATCTACACCTATTATGCATATGCTTGGAAAATCAATAGTCGGGAGTGGTGGGGGGGGGGGCGATAGGCCTCGCTATAATTAGACCTATTCGGATAAAATAAAGTGTGCAACTTCAGCACCATGGTTTTGATAGATTAATGTATCAACTGTAGACACAATGTGCTGGGTGGCAATCCTGGTGGATCCATGCATAGGCGTAGGAGACGGGGGTCCAGGGGGGCAAATGCCCCCCCAAATTTCGGGCAAGTCTGTTTTTTCGGGCAAGTGGAGACAGGAAAATATTAACCAAACTTTTCGAAGTTCAACGTTCATTAGTACACAACATTATCTCCCAGTTCCATCTTGCCCGAATCGAGTTAGATATTAGTTCACAGCAACATGGTTAGCAGAAATTCCCGAAAAAGTTCTGAATTCACGGTAGCATTTTATAAATAAGCTTAATGGCGAGAATCGCAGCAAATTCAAGAGCCGAAATTTGCTCGAAAATCTTGCCCGAATCGAGTTAGATATTAGCTCGCAACAACTATGGATGGCAGAAATTCCCGAAAAGTTCTGAATTAACGGTAAATAATGGCTAGAGTCGCAGCAAATTCAAGAGCCGAAATTTGACCGAAAATTGCGACTATTCGTGGCATTTGGGGAAATTCACAGCATGCAAGCTAGGTGCATGCAACAGAACACGGAATTCACTGCCTGAATGACATCGAAATTTCTACTGGTCATGAGTCAAAATAGACACGATAATCTTGCGATCATCAACATTTAACGTGCAGAACTTGGTCTGCTCTCTGGAAATTTACAATCTTTTCCTGCTTGTCAAGTGTGCGGGATCAGGGTGTTGCACTTGATAGCTCACTTATATTACGGGAAGGATAAAACCTTAACTGAGCACATTTCCAAAAGCACACGTACCTCTTATTTTCATTTAAGGTGTCTCAAGATCTTTCGCTGTTCTGTCTCCACCCATTGGCTTCTTCTCCGTGCTCACAATTGATTGTGATTGTATTCACATACAATCTAAATTCCTCATTCTGATCTTCAACGCTCAGCGGGGTTTTGCCCCAAATATCTGACCGACTAAGGCATCACTCAGCTTCCTCCAACCGTCCACTTCGTTCATCCAAAAGAATTGACCCTTGCTTCCTCCTTGTAGAACTGCTGTGGCTCAGTCTCGATCATTTGCCACAATTGATCCTTCTCTTTGTAATGAGCTTTCACCTTGCGTTCGCTCTATACACTTTCTGTGGCAGTCTCTCTTCTTCATTCTCTCATCTTAAAACCTGCCTCTTCGGGCGCGGTTTTACGCACTATTAGCGCCTCTGAACGGTTCACCCTACTGAGGCGCTTTGTAAATGATTAGGTACAATACAAAACAATCTACAATTATGAATTTAATCAGTTACTCGTGTGAAGTTTGAACTGGTTAAGCTTCAGGAATATATATAGGGCCTAGGCTACAGAATAAATTTGCACATATGCCTAAAATTACCCTGCCTGGTCCCTATAATATAGCCGGGCCCCGGGGTATTTGCCCCTAGTCCCCGGGGTATTTGCCCCTAGTACCCGGGTGTGGGTGCAAAAACATATGGCTATGTGTGCACGACGTCAATTATTTCGGGTTTAATTTTTCGGGCAAAAGTAAAATGTTTGCCCCCCCACTGCTGAAATGTCCCCTACGCCTATGGATCCATGTATAGACCTAATCTTGAATTTATGAATCGTCACTTTGGGGAAAACACCAGAGAAGCTGAATCTTATATAGTTCAGTTTGTGGATCTGAAAACCGAGTTGCTGAATGAAGGATTATGAAGCCCAGATCTCATATGCGGCTGAATTTAGCCACTGGACACATGACTTTTGCGAAACCAGGTCGGGTGATGGCCGGGTGCCCGGGTCTGTTATCCTTACGAGTGCAACTGTGGAATTCGAAGTTCAACGAAGTTATGGACGTACAGAGAAGACGCCTACGATCTGAGGCCCTATAATATTCATAGGTGTAGTCATAAATATGTTAGGCCTTTAGATCTATTAATGAAACGCAAGGGCGCCTGCATGATGTGGCTAAAGGTTGCGATCAAGTGCTCAATAAACTGGATGGAGCTTCTGAACAAATAAGAGAAGACAGGTGTGAGTTTTGATTGTCCAAGTCTATTAATAGGCGTTCGGATATATTATAAGGTGGGCCAAAAAAGACCCCTATGTTTTTTGCCAATATCTTGACCAAAAGTAAGAATTTCCAAATGAAATTTTAGGTTTTTGAATCGTCAAAAAACGGTGGTATAACTGAAAGTGGTATAACTTTTGTTCTGTTTGAAATATATTGATGAAATGTGGCCATCATGTGTAAATGTAAATGTAAAACTTATCTGTTTGCTAAGGCGTATCCCGCAGTTGGCGGGATGTATGTATGTATGTATGCTAATTTTTCTCCGATAGACTCCCTAGAAAATACAATCTACGCCCTAGGCTACATCCATTCGAACTAACCAATAAAAACAATAAAAACTTCATAACACGGATGCTGTATAAAAACATTTACTAGGCTTTATCCGCTGCTCCTTTGTGCTTGTTAACTGTCGCGTTATGTCGATCGGTTATTTTGTCAATAAAACGAATATCTATAAATATGAATTGTCTATAAGCCTGTAAAATTTCATTTCGAAATTCTTACTTTTGGCCAAGATATTGGCGAAAAACCTAGGGCTCTTTTTTTGGTCCACCCTGTATATGTTTATATACCCAGAGGCCTAATATTATACAGGGCTGTTTTTAAGGAACTTTTATAACTGCACAACTCCTTTCCTTTCCCATTCTCCATGGTAAATAACTTCCAATCGGAGGACAATTACCTTTTTCACTAGTTTTAACTGTACAGAAGTGCTTCTAAAACTGCACATTTTGTGTACAACTGCACATTAAAAAGGCATATATACATACATATATACATATCCTATATAATATATAATTATATATGCATATATTATGTATATTATACACCTAGGACTTGTAGTTGTGCATCTGGTATGCGTGCATGCACATCGTGTGTATGTATGTATGTATGTATGTAGGCCTATGTATGTATGTATGTATGTATGTATGTATGTAGGTCTATGTCTGTATGTATGTATGTATGTATGTATGTATGTATGTATGTAGGCCTATGTCTGTATGTATGTATGTATATGTGTATCTATGTATATATGTATGTATACGTATGTATATATGTATGTATACGTATGTATGTATGTATGTATGTATGTATGTATGTATGTATGTATGTATGTATGTATGTATGTATGTATGGTAAATGGATGGTTTGAGGCTGCTGGGCTGGATGCTGCATGGATTACTGGGTGGATGATGGATTGATCGCAATCGGTGCCCTGAGTTCATGGCTTCTAATTAACCAAGGGCCATTAGACTAATTAACACGTTTGTATCCCAACATACATGCATACATGAATGCATACATACATACATACATACATACATACATACATACATACATACATACATACATACATACATACATACATACATACATACATACATACATACATACATACATACATACATACATACATACATACATACATGTATACATACATATAGTTACATCAAGCTAGTCAACTATCCAACCAGCCACCATCATCCGGCCATTTATTCATCCATCCATCCGTCCATCCAACGATCTATCTATCCATCCACCCATCTGCCCATCTATCCATGCATCGGTCCGTCCGTCCAATCATGGCCTGCCGACGAAGGCTGGGGAGTACAGTCTTAATTTCAATCGTAAATATCGTGTTCTTTCCTATCCTCCATTAAGTTCCAATTAGCGAACAATCTACACCGAATTAGAGAGAAGGCCTATGCGCTTTGCTGCAGCACCTATAATAGGCTCTGAGTACTTCGGGGAAATTTCATTGGGTTCTGTAGGTATGTTAGACCATTTAGGGTGACTTAGGCATGTGTGGGCCCTGCCTAACTATTGACGAGGTCAATTTAGGCATAAACCTATTAATCTCCAGAAGGTACCATAAACATGAGCAGGCACCGATATATATATATATATATATATATATATATATATATATCCAGCCAGTACATAATTATGGTCAAATAGGTCTATATAAAGACAATTGCAGTTCATTGATCTGCAAACATACGGCAGTGTATTAACACATGACGATCTAGCTGCTAGCAGAAGCATGGAGCAAGTGAATTTCAGAGAGGTATACACGCTGAACTCGCTTAGAAGAAATCCACCATTGGCACCAAAGGTAAGGTCATAAGGCCTTCTACACTTCTATATATAGGGCTAGTCTTATTGTACAAACGCAAGGACATAGCATGCCAGGCAAACAGACTGATAGCCTAGGTAAAACAGACAGTGACAGACTCACAGAAAGACATAATATAAAGCCACATATAGCCAGATAGACGGATACACTTAGACAATAATAGATAAGCATACTACATTACTACTGAAGACCGACTACTAATAGGCAGAAATGCACTGATGTATAGACAGAACTCGTTTCTAAGCTACAAGGTTCGCAACGGACCGGGGTTCGTTATTGACTTGTTGCCGGTTCACCAGATTGAGGGCCTACGGAATAACTCAGAGGGGACGTCAACTTTCCGAGCCAGAATAGCTGGTCAAAAGTAAAGATATTTCTAAATGGGGGGCATGGCTGGATTGGCATGGGCGGAGTTTGGTTTCCGTTCTTGGAGTGGCTAAAGCCTTCTTAGGGGGGCTAAGCCCGGGAAAAGATACCATTTACACGGTAACAAAAATGAATTTGGGTCTTCCTGGGGGGCTTAGTCCGCCAGGCCCATGATAAACTTCGCCCATGCGGATTGCCCCCCCTGGATTCGCCCCTGACCTAACCTGGTTTTATTCTCGATTGGTATTTGTTGTTGTTCTTGTTGGTTTACCGGTACCATACCAACGTGTGCTGTCGATAGACGATAGTTATAGCCTATGCCCTATAGTAGTGTATGTCTTTTGCTATCTTAGACGCGTCGGAGCATCTACGTCTTGCCTCCTCTGGGCGGTTCCTCTGCAACGATGAACGGCCTTCACGCAAATGACCGTATGACCAGTGAATTGGGGACAGATGACAAGCAGATGACCGTTCGCCTGGCCTCTCCTTCTCATGACAATCACCATGACAATGACGACAGCAATTTCATCACTCAGGTGAGTACACACAGCTAGCTGGCAGCATATGGTAAGTTATGGTGAAATATAGGGTAACAAAAGATTTCATGTAAATGACAAAGGTCATTTATATGAAATATGGGGAAACCAGCCCACGGGCGATATGTAGAGCAGGCAACCTGATTGACTGCGCCAGGACCGGTCCTTTACTCACTACTTATATGGCAACAAGTGATGGGTAATATCATATATATGAAATATTTCGGACTCACTGTCGCTCAGAGCAGATTTGAACCCAGCAACCTCAGTCAACACTAATCCACCAAATTCGCAGCTCAATGGTATAATACAAATTACAATTATTTGTCATCGGATCCAGAGTTACGATTGTTGAACTCCATGCACCGGATATGTAGGGCTTTTGTAGGCCTAACTTAAGCCTTACAATAGAGCAGGACTTACTTAGACTTAGTCCCTCCCGTGCAGAACTGCACATCGGGCAACGCAGTCTCTCCATTCCTCCCGGTCCATCCATAGAGCAGGCCTATAATAAAACACAGCTGCCTACACAACACATTACGGTATTATTATTATTATTTATTTTTATTTTTTAAATTTTTTATATATTATTATCATCATTATTATATGTTTCAACTGTTGTCCATAGGTGAACGTGCCATCTCGTAGACACGCATGTGGTGTCGACCCATTCAGCAGCCAAATGGTCGTTGACAACTTCTCGGAGACCCTGTCAGTCCCCGTTCTCGAACGCCCATCAGGTCCGCGTCAGTCATGCGCATCGTTCTGTAACTACGAGTCGGCCCGTCGCTACAAGGAGTCCATGCGTCTGGAGCCTGCCCTGGCCGCCGCCCAGTTCGACGTCTCCATGGTCTGCTACCCGGACAGCACGAAGAAGAGGTACCGGACCACGGTCCACTGCGCCACGAAGCTGCGACCGAGGCACTTCGGCGCCACCAGCTTCATCCAACCGAAGCACAAAGAGGATAGATTCATCTCCTATGTCGACTACGGTCCGGATTCGACGCGACGCTGGCACACGACTGCCGTCACGGTCAGACCGCGGACCGGATGCAGCACCTTCGTTCGTGGGTTCCAGTTTTCCGATGGAGCGTGGAGTGGAGACGACAGCCTGGATGACCTGGAGTCGTGCGGATCGTCCGGGTTCCTTGAGGATGAGAGTGCGTCCGGTGTTGGACCGGGTCAGAGCGACCTGGAGCTGCACCTGACCAACGGAGACCTTGGTCAGAGGAATGGATACAGGGCACACATGGTGGTAGGAGGAGAGTAAGAGGAGAGGTGGGGAGGGAGAGAGACATAGACAGGCGGGGGACTGACATGCACACACTGCCAGACAGACAGATAGACAAACAACCAGACATAGATACAGACAGACCGACACAGACACTGTCAGACAGACAGGCACAGACAGATTGGTAGATAGACGTGCATAAAGAAACTGATACATAGACACCTAGCCAAACAGCAGTGACTGCGTTTGCCGGTATCTGTATGAAGTTGGCCCCCGGTACTATAATATAATAGCCTATGTAAATGCGATTCTCTTTAACTGTATTTTTCTTAAGCTGATGTTCAGATTCGCACAAACAGAACCTCTTTCCTCATGACAAATGATGACATCTCATTCAACACATGTGCTGCATAATAATAATATCACACGCTCTTGAGCGACAAGAGACACTTGAATAAGTGACATTTTAGCAACCTGGAGTTGCGATTTTACTTTCATTCTACTATGATTCATATGCTTAGTATTTAGTTATGTTGTTCTTGTTTTAACAGACGTTTGAAGTGTACAATGGTTCATGTAAAACATTCAGGCCGTGGCTTCTTAGTTCTCATTATTTAACAGAACTTTAAAAATCAATCTAAACACATTCTTACTCATTTAATACTACTAGACTTGTAGATTTCACTTTGTGTCACCTCACCCCAGCCCGGGGGCACGCGCCGAATGTTCAGAGTATACTCCGAGAAAATTAGTAACTAATTGGAGCGGACATGGAACACACCTCGCACTTTAGATCCCGAGGCGGAATTTCTGATAGTGCCAGACAGAGCTAGGACACAGTATAAGGTCTTCAGGTATAATTATTTTCTCACTTCTGTGGTGGTGTCTACATGAGAAACAGCAGACCAGACGAATTATCAACCGTGCCCTTAGTTATTAATCTGAATTATTGACAAGGAGCAGAGCTTGCCCAGAGCACTGCCAATATCCGATAATGAAGTCCAAATGTATGAAGCTCATGGGCGGAGTTTATCAGGGGCTTGGAGGGGCTAAGCCCCCCAAGAAGACCCAGATTCAGTTTTTTACCGTGTAAACGGTATCTTTTCCCGGGCTTAGCCCCCCCCCCCCCAGAAGGCGCAGACTCATAAATTTGTTTTTTTTTATCCCCTCCAAGAACGGAAACCAAACTCCGCCCATGATGAAGTTACAAGTGTTGAGCATTGTTGTCTGCCAGTAAATCCTAGCAGTACTACGGATAGGCTATAACCAGGTAACTGAAGGCCTGAATGTCTAGTAATCAAGCAGTTTTCAAGTCCTACAGCCAGACAAATTCATGCCATCTATAGGAAGACTGGGTTCTAATACCATACACCGAGGTAGGCTACTTAGCAGGTCATAGTTTGAGCTACTATTTACCACAAGATATTATTACAATACATGTGGTGGTGAGTAGTAGTTGCAGTTTAACGTCACTGTGTGGTAACAAAAACCATTAGCGACGCCCTCCTCCTTTATCCAGGCTTGGGACTGGCACTGGCAGTGACAGAGTATACTCCACTGGCAGAGTTATGTGGCGAGTACTTGAGAAATTTACGTGTAGTATACAGGAGAGTTCTAAAAATGAGGCGTCTAATATTAACGTAAATTAACTTAAGAGTGAATACTGTCAGTTATGGAAGGGCTAAGGTTGGTTGTTAAATTATATAAATTTCAGAACCTACGTTATTTTTTGAACCAAGGCCTTTTTCCATTCAAGAATTCACTGTCACTGGTCCTACCACCAGGAATGGCCTCCCTGCCACACTGCACTTTAGTTCCCAGGGGTCACTCCACTCTGTTCCTTAAGAACCTCAAAACTGTCTTATTTAGCCGTGGTCGGGCCGGGAGCGATTCTGAGTAGCCTACCTTGAAGAGGCTCTATATAAAATTTTCGAAATAAATAAATACCAGATCCAATAAACAAGAAACACAGTAAAATTATTTGTGCTGTTCATCCAAATTCGAAAACAGTGCGAAAGCGATTCAACGGAACTACAAAACTCACAGCATTTACACTGTAACAGACTCTTGTTGCAAATCATGCCAAATTTTAAATTTCGAAAGTTTCGAAATGGCTAGAGAAGCGTTAAAAAATACATCTAAACTGGAGCCATTGCAACATTTTGGTTAATCGGCATGATCTAAGGCAACAAAGCCTTGTAAAAGCAACGAAATTGCAGCCTCACATGTTGTCCTACATAATAAGTGGTATATAATGGATGCTATTAACAACCAGTATAATTGCCTACAGGTTTGATATACGTAGGTTCTTACATTGCCCACTCAAAAACAGCCAGCATGCCATGTCAATGATATCATAGACAATAATTATATTAGTGTAATAATTGTGCATGCATCATAACAATAATAAGCGGGCCAAGCGGCACTCATCTTGACATACAGTATTCTTTATTCTACAATTGCTTTATTTGGCCAATAAGGACAGGTTTTTCGCCAAATTATGACAGGTTTCAGCAAACAAGATTTTTCTTCTTTATCACAGTTTAGAGACAGGATCTGACTGGTCAAAAGTATACTTCAAAGCAAGATTAGTCCGGTTTTAGGCTGGATTTGCACACAGCCTACTCAACATGGTGTCCCAAGTTTGAAACCTCGATATCTCTGGAAATTATTGATAATTAATTATGGAATAGATAGAGTCATCTACAGGACACCGACCCACTGAATCGAAAGTACAACAGCCATGGAATAGCACCAGTATTAATAACAATGAGTAAAAAAAATTCATTCAGACTTTCATTCATTAAACCAATCAATCACTCAATCATTAATCCACAGCAATATGTTTAACAATATTGAGAATAGGCAGATAAATCTCATCGTGAAAAGCCATAACAAAATAACACTGATCTAATTAGAAAATATCCATTAAAAAATTTCATTAATTAAAATACTCGATAACTAATTTCATTAAACAGCTGATGATCATTCTGTTAGCTGCAAGTAATGTAACAAAAAGTTGATCAAAAACAATTTCTCTCTTGGAGTGAAACAGCTACATAAATTTGAACACTCTAACATTGCAACTCAAGACAGAAAGTCAGAAACGCAAATCTATGAAGTTATAACGCAACACATCACGAACACATCAATAGCATATCAATATTAAGATCATTTAAACAGTAGAACAACGAAATCTGCATGTGTCAATGCTCCTTAAAAGTGAGGACAATGCTATTTAATATAATGATTAACAATTGATCAATTATCTAAAAAGCAAGAGTGAGTATCCGATACCGTAAAACAATCAAACCATAACAAAAGTGTTACCATTACCTTTAAATTAAACAAGTCATATGTTTTCAAATTTGGATTCACATTAAAGTAGATACAAACTTGAACTTATTGGTATTTAAAATGCAATGAAAAATGCAATCAAAACTGATAAAAGCCAGTCAGTTGTATTAGCGCATGTATGTACAATACGTGTGTGCATGTACGAATTGTACGCACTGTGCATGAAAAAGTGTATAATTAACTAGATGTGTAATGTGTATGCATGCATGGCAATGCCTGTATAATATATGCATGTATGTATGCATGTATTTATTATGTATGATATGCCATTGTTCAGTACAATTTAGAGCCACTCGAAGATTGTATTGTGGTAGTCAGCCATCACCTGAGCACATTGTTGCAATGCAACACTTTTGGCAACTCTGATCATAAAACAATGGAACAGTAAATCATGTATTGCCTACTCTCAAGCAAAAGAATAGATGTACCTGGCAAGGGAATACCATGCAGAAGCTTGCCCTTGAAAGAATAATTGCCATTAGTAAGAATAACAATGAATACAGTTACCTATATGCTCATCATACAATCATGACAACATGCTCAAGACGTGCTAAAGAAAGTAAACAACCAATACAACATGCTGAACATGTGCTACAGAGAAGAAATACCCAGGACAAGCTGTAAGTGAGCTACAGAGAAGGTCGTAAAAAACCATGGCAACATACTGAAGATGTGCTACATCTGCAAAACCATTTAAGTTTTTTTTAAAGACCCAGCATCGAAGACGTATCTCTCGGACATTTTTAGCATCAGCTGTTACAACTCTCAACTCAACAAGCACTGTAGACATCACATCTGGATGGAAAACACAGACTATAGTCTTTCAAAACTATCTACGGTCTGTTCGAAACGGAATCAAAACTGTGCTCACACTGGTGAAAATCTGTTTAACTCCAATTACCTAGTTATAAATTTATAACCTTTCAAGACCCAACAAATTCAGATACACAGTGACAGGTCAAGGCAGTGTCCCAGTCTCTGTCTGTCTGCTTGTCACTCCCTGAATGACTTCTTTAGACAAGGAATCCATATCACACAGGTGGTCAAAGCGAAACAAGTAACTCAACACATTCCTTACTTTTAGTCACACATGCTAAATGACATGCTACGTAACAACACATTGAACAAACTTAAATTCAATTCCGAAGCTTAGCATAAATTTACAACACTTCAACAAACAGTACTTAATGAAATTGATGTTTAGGCTCGGATCGGAGCCTAAAGTTTCTTAACAGAAGTCAGATTCAATTACACAATTTCAATGTTCAACTGACCTTGCAAATTGATTAAGTACTCAAAGTCTAAAAAAATGAAAGTCAACCAACTTTTGCAGATTCAAGTTCGCGTATGATTTGTTTAGTGACTGTTCCAGACAGTGGCTAACAATTGAGTGTCATAAAATGATCCTGTACTTGAAGTGTCTGCTTTTATCAAACATCAGATTACACCACAATATAACCTGTAAAATAACCTGTCTCAAGTGGCACAACAACCTGGTTATTGATTTAAGGCAAGTATGCTAACACAGCATAACTTCCAAGTACCTGGTAATTACACACAAATTCTTATACATTATCATATATCAAAATAGCTTGAACAATAAAAAATTATTGCTTCTTAGGTTTTCGTGTAAAATATCTATACGTATTTTGTTAAAAAGCACGTGCTGAAAATGTGTGAAAATAATACAAACAAAAAAGTCAAGCGTTAGATCAATAAATCTATATTATGATGAAGCGGAAAACATTACGGCAAGTCACAGCACAAAATCAAATACATAAAAGCTTTCAATGAGTAGAATCATCTCTATTACGTCTAAATATAAACAACGAATAAGGATATTAAACTGAACAATTTTCATATACACTTTGCTGCGCCCTGTCAAACAGCAACACTAATTAATTAATTATTTGCACAATTGTCAATTACTTGAAAATAACCAAAAGAAAGTTATTTGAGTACAGAATCTTTAAACTGCTTGAAAGACACTTTTTAAACAATGACAGATGAGAAATCTGAAATGCAATATTTGAATGTGCAGTAACTTTCAAGTAGTCAAACATCGAATAATAAATTAAAACTTTGCTGACCAACAATGGTATTCTTTATACAAACTGAAGAACAATGATTTAGAATAAAGATTTAATCAAATAGAAAAAGTCATAGAAAATATTCAATTAAAAATGTAGAAAATAAAATTGGAGTTCAAATCTTCTGCAGGTACAGTGTCAGGAATAACTAAGTCCTACTATCATGTCTTACAAACAAATGAAACAATTAATCTCAATTAGTAAGCTAGCTACGATCATAATTTTTTAATGGGGTGCACGAGTGTCAAGTAAGCCACCACACAAGCATGCCAGCAAGCAATTCAATAACAAACTTCTAATTGTGTCGTATCATCACAACATTCAAGCAAACGCAAGTAACTTGTTAATAATGCGCTATTCAACTGCGTTTATGAGTTTGGCAAGCAAGTTCACGGAAGCTGTTTCAGGTAGCACTCGATTCGATAGTTGGCCTTGAAATTGTTATCCCAATAGACATGGCCGCCAGATTCGAAGCTGATGGCAAACTCCATCCGGTTTCCAAACCCAAAAGATGCCGGCAGCTTTATTTTGAACAGAAACTTGTCGAGACGACCTCCAAACGACGCACCAAGGTAGCCAGAGGCGACGACGTCATCATACGTCAGCCAGCCGTTGGTAGTGTAGCGCACGAATATGCGCTTCACGTACGCAACGTTGGCAACGCAGATAGACCCGCTCACAGTCAGGTTCTTGTCGTCGACGGTAAAGGTTTCCAGCATGACTTTTCTGTCAAAGACTTTCTTTGCAAAATCCGGGGCACAGCCGTGCGGTGAAAAGCATGCGCACAGCTGAAGAACCTGCTGTAACGAGCGGCGACTTTCGTTCCACCTCTCTCCGAGCGTTAGGTCACGAAGAGCATTGCGAGGAATAACCGGGGGCTCCGACGTGGTGCTGATAAGCTGGACTGATTCAAGATCCAGACCAAGAACGTCTGCGAAGCGGACTTCCTTTTTCTTTTGCAGTGAACTTGACGATGCTGAACTTTTCAGAGATGAACTGCGTTTGACAGGACCGGTATTTAGAAATTCAAACTCTTTGTCTTCCGTGCAGAAGGAGCGAGTGGACAGCTGTGCAGACTTAATTGGGGTTGCACTCAGGTCATTCCTCTCGTCAGGTTTAGCATCATACGATAGAGTGGTTTTCTTGCACTCTAATGGAACCTCTTCTACTACCTCATCCGATAAAGTGGACTTCTGGACCAGTACCGGAACTTCTTCTTCCAACTCATCCGATAAAGTGGACTTCTGGACCAGCACCGGAACTTCTTCTTGCACCTCGTAGGATAGAGTGGTTTTATTGCACTCTAATGGAACCTCTTCATCCACTTCATCCGATAAAGTGGACTTCTGGACCAGTACCGGAATTTCTTCTTGCACCTCGTATGATAAAGAGGTTTTATTGCACTCTAATGGAACCTCTTCTTCTACCTCATCCGATAAAGTGGACTTCTGGACCAGCACCGGAACTTCTTCTTGCACCTCGTACGATAGAGTGGTTTTATTGCACTCTAATGGAACCTCTTCTTCCAACTCATCCGATAAAGTGGACTTCTGGACCAGCACCGGAACTTCTTCCTGCACCTCGTACGATAGAGTGGTTCTATTGCACTCTAATGGAACCTCTTCATCCACTTCATCCGATAAAGCGGACTTCTGGACCAGTACCGGAACTTCTTCTTGCACCTCGTATGATAGAGTAGTTTTCTTGCACTCTAATGGAACCTCTTCTTCCACTTCATCCGATAAACTGGACCTCTGGACCAGTACCGGAACTTCTTCTTGCACCTCGTATGATAAAGTGGTTTTATTGCACTCTAATGGAACCTCTTCTTCCACTTCATCCGATAAACTGGACCTCTGGACCAGTACCGGAACTTCTTCTTGCACCTCGTATGATAAAGTGGTTTTCTTGCACTCTAATGGAACCTCTTCTTCTACCTCATCAGATGAAGAGGATTTCTGGACCAGTGCCGGAACTTCTTCTTGCACCTCATACGATAGAGTGGTTTTATTGCACTCTAATGGAGCCTCTTCTACCTCATCTGCTAAAGTGGACTTCTGGACCAGTACCGGAACTTCCTCTTGCACCTCGTACGATAGAGTGGTTTTCTGGCACTCTAATGGAACCTCTTCTTCCAATTCATCCAATAGATTGGACTTCTGGACCAGCACCGGAACCTCCTGTTGCAGCTCGTACGATACAGTGGTCTTCTTGCATGCTACTGGTATATATTCTTGCAGCTCCAGCGAATTTTCTTCTCCCGATAAACCTGTAGCAAAGGCCACCAACTCTGAAACTTGAGAGCCTGCTGGACCAGGAGTATTTTCAACAGTGGATTGGAATTCAGACGTCACACCTCCCGCCTCGTTATACGAATGGGCGGAACCAGAAATCAGAGCAGTCACACGACTCTCATCAAACAAAGGTGAACATTCCGAAAGCGAAGATGTAAGAGAATCCGAGAGCGAAGCCTGGCTGTCGAACACCTCACGCTTTGACGGAATCGAAATTTCAACACCGGAGGGCAATCGAGCATGACGTGGAATTTCTCTGCGGTGCTCTAAATCGAGAACCCGAGTCGTCTGCTCCAAGACCGGCTCACGGTCACTGATGACATGTTTGGGCACGAAGCGAAACAGGACCCGGTCCTCCAGTTGGCGTCGCAATGCACTTCCTTTCTCGACGTTGTTGTTGTTTGAGATCCGCCCTCCACGGTTTTTGTCGTAGGATTCGACGAAATCATCGGATAACGTTGTCTGCTCGAGATCCTCGTTGCCACCATTGGAGTGATTGTTTTGCTGGGAAATGTAAACCTGGTTGATTTCCATTTTATTTTTGGTTTGTACTGTAACTAAAGAACAGCGAACTGATCGAAAGCAAAGACAGTGCCGGGTATTTTCCAAGACGAATCAGGGTGACAAAGGTTCTGAGTCATGCTGCCACTCCTTCTCATCAACTTCTCAGTATGAGTTCGAATGAGAAATTGCGCTTCTTGGAGGATACACAGGATGATTCCATATGACAGTCCAGCATTAAGCACTCTAGCACTCTGAAACACCAACAACAGAATGGCAGAAACCAGTTCCTATACTTAACCCACTTTGTTTAGTTTTGTTGATTGCGTTGAATGTGAAAAAACAAAAGCGTAAATGTTAATATGCATTATGTCATGTACAACATTTTCTGAAGCATATATATATGTGTGTGTGATTGTGTGTGCGTGTGTGTGTGTGTGTGTGTGTGTGTGTGTGTGTGCATGTGTGTCTGTGCCTGTGTGTGTGACACTGTGTGTGTTTTTGTAATCACTGAAGATAGCAGAAATATGAATGTCTAGATATTTCTGCGCAATATCTTGACTATTTTGGTCAGCATTATTCCTGGAACTGCTGCAAAATGTCAAACATTGACTAACGATGCTGCGTCAGTTTCCAGACAGAATGTCAGCCACACCTGTGATCTACCTATGGAGGTTCTGGCCTTGAACACCATGCATCAACTGATGCATCCCACAGCAGCAGCAGGTGTGCATGAATTTATGCCAACAACATGGTTCATCTCACCTAAGCTACTGGAAATCCAATGACTTCTATAGCTCCTTTATAATAATGCACAAGACAGCAAGCACAACCATCTTAGTGAATAGTGGGAAGGAGGAGGAAGAGGAGGAAGAGTAGGAGGGATAGGAAGAATTACATATCCTTAAGCTAGTCCTGGGCCAGTCATAGGTATGGAATTCATAAGTATGAAGTTTTAGGGACTTCACAGCCTCGGCACCAGTCTCAAAATTGTGAACAAATAACTGGGGGTTGGGTTTTGGATTATGATCCACTTGGAATAGGGGTGTGAAAAGTAGACTTTACTATAAAACTCTAAAAAAGACTGGGGGTTGAAACTCTCAACCCCTCGGCAATTCTCACCCTGCTCGGCACATGGGTTGGGTGGCCAGTCCTCTACCTTCCCATCTCATCTTACTACCAACAGCATATTGTGTACTCGTTATGGCTGAGATGGCTAGGAGTGCAGGTAGAGCACAAATCTCAAACCAAATTTCTTCCAACACAGAGATTAGAACCTCGGATTTCTCGATCGACAGTCCACTGCACTATCGAGTATACCCCCACTCTCAGTGAAACCATAGTCAAACACCAAGATTTGTTTGTGAAGTCTCGTCAAAATATGATTTGACCAGGGAAATTAGAAATCATGGTGAAATCTCTCGCTGACCATGGAAAAGAGAAATCGTTGTGAGCAATGTGAGGAAACAGGTCTCAAGTTTTTCAAGCGATCAAAGCAGGTTCACCGGGGAGATTAGGAAACATGTGTCTTGACCTTTGACCTCGACCTTTGCACGATATAGATCTTCAAACATTCTTCTGTTCATTCATGGGTTTCAGGCGCATGATTGGAAAGTGGATGACAGACAGATTGTTGGTTAGAGAGTGTTGGACCATCAGTAGAGAGGCTGGAATTCAAATACGGTATCCTCCAAGATAAAATTGTGAATCATCACCTGGATAGTATTAATCAAGTTAGGGCATAAAATGAGTCACTTTTGACGGTACATTACCTGATTTGTCGATTTGTTCTTAGCACTAAATATTTCTTAAATGCTGGTACCTAAGACCCTTAGTGTTCGAACGCACCTATTCCCATTCTCCGGAGACGTTCCGACGATTTTATACGAATTATTGAATTATTAAAATCTATAGGAAATCCAATGATAAAAATCGCAGCTCACTTTCGGCCGCCATATTTACACACATAATCCGTGACGTCATGAGAACTTGCGGCGTTCAAATGCGTGTAAATATTGCGGCCGAGAAGTGAGCTGCGATTTTTATCATTGGATTTCCTATAGATTTAAATAATTCGTATAAAATCGTCGGAACGTCTCCGGAGAATGGGAATAGGTGCGTTCGAACACTAAGGGTCTTAGGTACCAGCATTTAAGAAATATTTAGTGCTAAGAACAAATCGACAAATCAGGTATTCTACCCAATATACTATGGTCTACTAGTGTAAGAGCCGAAAATTAAGTTGCAATGGGCTATTGGTCTGGTAGGCCTACAGTAAAAAATAAATCTCTTCACAAGCCCTGAAAACTTAAAGTGACCATAACCCTTCAAAAGCTTTTCAGTATTTCGTACTTATAACAAGTTATTGCGTGCGAAATGTTCGTGGCGGCGGACACAGACGCCCTTGGTATACATGCTGTGACCTTGACATTTAACCGTATACTTCACGACCGGTAATGTTCGCAATGATAACAATTACCACCAATGTAGGCACGGATTAGCAAGACAAGTTAGAAGTAGTAGACATCAAGTATTAACTCAGCAAATACTTTGAGCGAACCAGGTCTTCGTCCTAATAGTCAAACCCAGCGATGTCAAAAAACCGTCTCGTATTTAGGCCAAAAGTCTATCAATGAAGCAGTTTTTATGCCGAACTGCAATTAGTTCAACTCTAGATACTCAAATAGGACTAGGCCTACGCCCTCCATGTTTCCTGGAATTGGTTGCATTTAAGAAATAAATTGTTACTTACCAAAATATTACTCCAGGTAACCGAATCCCTACACCGATCCGCGACTCCATTCCGACTGATCCCAAAGGCTTCATGCATTCGATTAGCTCCGGTCTGTTTATTTCTCTAGTATTAGAATGGACGAAAGTTAGTCCCGCCCACTGACCCAATAGCCACGCCCACAATATCTTTCTCAGCCGGACGCAAAGCAGCATCCCCGCCCACTAATAAGGTAGACGCGTCTAAAATACGAAATCAAGACTGGAACTCTATCGCATCGCAACCTAAATATTTCTTTAGCGCCGACATAAACTGCTCGTTCACTTTAGGGTCAAGTGGGGTCAGATTAGCTGACCATAGTCACTCCCAGGTCTAGCCTCAACCCCTCCAAAACAGAGTTCATTATTCTTGGCCTTCCTGATCAAATCAAGAAAATCACAGACTCTTCATTAGTCAATAGGCCACACCTATCGACTAACTACTCATCTCTTACCTTTACTTCTGAAGTTCTGATGCTCCTGTCCGCAATCTTGGTGTAATGTTTGATTCGCATCTCTCCTTTTCTAACCACATCTCAAACCTATCGCGTTCCTGCTTCATGAACATCCGGGACCTCCGTCGCATCCGGCCTACATGTATGCTCGATTTCAAAATTGCTTCCGCCATTGCGACGTCCATCGTTCACTCAAAACTTGACTATTGCATCCAGTGGCGTAGCCATGCCCGGGTAATTACGGGCAATGCCCGGTTATCGGCGATTACTTCTGCCCGGGCTGCGCGGAATCCAGAAATTGATCAATTTTAATTTCATTTGGATGGCTTTTGATGCTATTAAAATTTGTGTTGGGAACTTGGGATAACGATGTCACAGTTGCATATGGGCTAATATTGAATATTGCACCGTCAAAAGACTCACTGCATGAGCTAACTGGCACGTCATATATAAGCTACAAGAAACACATCTCTAGAAGAAAGCTATTGAGTGCTGTAATATGCCGAGCAAATTTATGTCCAGGGTAACGGCCTCTGTTGTCATAGACCCTGGTCAAATCGGATCCATCCATCTCTGAACTTAGGCTATATACATACTGCATGCTGTCTGCCCTTCACCATCTGCCGTTCCTGAACCTGACATTATTAATGGATGTCAAACTGCATATAGGTTACAAGGCTATAGTCTTGCTCCGTTAGGCCTATTCGTAGGGCATTCCCACAATCATGCTCTCCACCAGTCTCCAGTTCAGCAGTAAGAGAGGGTCAACGGTCGCTGACCTTGACGAACGGGTTATCAGTCCAGGCTAGATACATTTCAAAGTCTGTCGTCCCTAAAAGCCTCTGAGGAATGTTTGAACTGTTCAATTGATGGCATAAGCGGTCTTTTCCTTGGATAGAGCCACGTCTATACCAGATGGAATATATCACATTCCGAAGTTCCGACAACATAATAATACATTATACATAATACATTACATAATAATACTATTTAGAAAGGACATTGTGAGACCCAAAAATGCGATATATAAGGTGTCCTAACTAGTGTTGTGAGGCGGAAACTTTCCTCGGAAAGTTTCATATCTTTCCGGAAAGTTTCGGAAACTTTCCGACGAATCTTTCCGGAAACTTTCCGACATATTTTTTCACCAATAAAATATTATAAAATACATACTCAATTCTAACGAGTCCGAAATTTTCTTTCAATATAATGTTACTAAATACATCAATCCCTATCAGAAGTTAGTGTTGTGAGGTGGAGAAATTGTCCGGAAAGTTTCATATTTTTCAGGAAACTTTCCGACATATTTTTTCACCAATAAAATATTATAAAATACATACTCAATTCTAATGAGTCCGAAATTTTCTTTCAATATAATGTTACTAAATACATCAATCCCTATCAGAAGTTAGTGTTGTGAGGTGGAGAAATTGTCCGGAAAGTTTCATATTTTTCAGGAAACTTTCCGACGTATTTTTCCACCAATAAAATATTATTAAATACATACTCAATTCAAAGGAGTCTGAAGTTTTCTTTCAATATAATGTTACTAAATACATCAATCACTGTCAGAAGTTAGTGTTGTGAGGTGGAAAAATTGTCCGGAAAGTTTCATATTTTTCCGGAAACGTTCCGACGTATTTTTCCACCAATGAAATATTATTAAATACATACTCAACTCTAAGGAGTCTGAATTGTCTTTCAATGTAATGTTACTAAATACATCCATCACTATAAGCAGTCTTAGGTGGTTATAAGTAACAGTTTATTCAATAGATGGCACTGCTAGTGTTAGTGATAATTGTTCACACAGCCCAAAAAATACCGGTACATTTAGGAATTAAATGCAATTAAACTTTGCTGTAAATTTAGAGATAATATTTTTATCATTCAGTCATTTATGTGATTTATGAAAATATAAGACAGAAACAGAAATTGATGCTGTATTATTTCATGTTTATATCAGTTTTTTACACATTTCCTGCAACAGAGATGACTGCAGAGTGCAGACATTCAAGCAACTAGTTTTCAATAGGCTACTCTAGTCTAAAATGCTAATGAACAGTGTTTATTGCTCATATTAATTATTTTTAAGTTCAACATTGTTTGCATCGACAGAAGTACTGTGAATAAAAGGAGTTTAAGCTGTAATAAAAATTTCTGAGAGTGAAATTCTGATATTTTCTGATTTTAATGTGTTTTCCGGTTCTTCGGAAAGTTTCCGGAAAGTTTCTGGAAAGTTTCCGGAAAGTTTCCGGAAAGTTTCCGTCAAAATACTTTTCCGGAAAAGCTACATCACTAGTCCTAACACGTACATAGATACATGCATGCAGACACATAAACATACACACATACATACATACATACATACATACATACATACATACATACATACATACATACATACATACATACATACATACATACATACATACATACATACATACATACATACATACATACATACATACACACACACATACATACATACATACATACATACATACATACATTAGGGTATAGCAAAAAAAATCATTTAAAATGAAACTTGGCATAACTTAAAAGGTTGCTCCACGTCAGAAATGCAAGAACTGAATAAAAATTGCATCAAATTTATGGCATCTAACTTTGCCGAATATATTGATGTTGTTGATTGAATATATTGAATATATTGATGTTGTTGATTGAATATATTGAATATATTGATGTCGTTGATTGAATATATTGAATATATTGATGTTGTTGATTGAATATATTGAATATATTGGTGTCGTTGATTGAATATATTGAATATATTGATGTTGTTAATTGAATATATTGAATATATTGGAGTTGTTGATTGAATATATTGAATATATTGATGTTGTTGATTGAATATATAGAAAATATTGATGTTGTTGATTGAATATGTTTAATATATTGATGTTGTTGATTGAATATATTGAATATATTGATGTTGTTGATTGAAAATATTGAATATATTGATGTCGTTGATTGAATATATTGAATAAATTGGTGTTGTTGATTGAATATGTTTAATATATTGATGTCGTTGATTGAATATATTGAATATATTGGTGTTGTTGATTGAATATGTTTAATATATTGATGTCGTTGATTGAATATATTGAATATATTGGTGTTGTTGATTGAATATATTGAATATATTGATGTCGTTGATTGAATATATTTAGTATATTGATGTTGTTGATTGAATATATTGAATATATTGATGTCGTTGATTGAATATATTGAATATATTGATGCTGTTGATTGAATATATTGAATATATTGATGTTGTTGATTGAAAATATTGAATATATTGGAGTTGTTGATTGAATATATTGAATATATTGATGTTGTTGATTGAATATATTGAAAATATTAATGTTGTTGATTGAATATGTTTAATATATTGATGTTGTTGATTGAATATATTGAATATATTGATGTTGTTGATTGAAAATATTGAATATATTGATGTCGTTGATTGAATATATTGAATAAATTGGTGTTGTTGATTGAATATGTTTAATATATTGATGTCGTTGATTGAATATATTGAATATATTGGTGTTGTTGATTGAATATGTTTAATATATTGATGTTGCTGATTGAATAAATTGAATATATTGGTGTTGTTGATTGAATATATTGAATATATTGATGTCGTTGATTGAATATATTGAATATATTGGTGTTGTTGATTGAATATATTGAATATATTGATGTCGTTGATTGAATATATTTAGTATATTGATGTTGTTGATTGAATATATTGAATATATTGATGTCGTTGATTGAATATATTGAATATATTGATGCTGTTGATTGAATATATTGAATATATTGGTGTCGTTGATTGAATATATTGAATATATTGATGTTGTTGATTCAATATATTGAACATATTGATGTTGTTGATTGAAAATATTGAATATATTGATGTCGTTGATTGAATATATTGAATATATTGGTGTTGTTGATTGAATATATTGAAAATATTGGTGTTGTTGATTGAATATATTGAATATATTGATGTTGTTGATTGAATATATTGAAAATATTGGTGTTGTTGATTGAATATGTTTAATATATTGATGTTGTTGGTTGAATATATTGAATATATTGATGTCGTTGATTGAATATATTGTATATATTGATGTTGTTGATTGAATATATTGAATATATTGATGTCGTTGATTGAATATATTGAATATATTGATGTTGCTGATTGAATATATTGAATATATTGATGTTGTTGGTTGAATATATTGAATATATTGATGTTGTTGATTGAAAATATTGAAAATATTGATGTCGTTGATTGAATATCTTGAATATATTGGTGTTGTTGATTGAATATGTTCAATATAGTGATGTTGTTGATTGAAAATATTGAACATAATGGTGTTGTTGATTGAATATGTTTAATATATTGATGTTGTTGATTGAATATGTTTAATATATTGATGTCGTTGATTGAATATGTTTAATATATTGGTGTTGTTGATTGAATATGTTTAATATATTGATGTGGTTGATTGAATATATTAAATATATTGGTGTTGTTGATTGAATATATTGAATATATTGATGTCGTTGATTGAATATATTGAATACATTGGTGTTGCTGATTTAATATATTGAATATATTGTTGTTGTTGATTGAATATGTTTAATATATTGATGTTGTTGGTTGAATATATTGAATATATTGATGTTGTTGGTTGAATACATTGAATATATTTATGTTGTGGATTGTATATATTGAATATATTGTTGTTGTTGATTGAAAATGTTTAATATATTGATGTTGTTGGTTGAATATATTGAATATATTGATGTTGTTGGTTGAAAATGTTGAATATATTTATGTTGTGGATTGAATAAATTGAGTATATTGGTGTTGTTGATTGAATATGTTTAAAATATTGATGTTGTTGGTTGAATATATTGAATATATTGATGTTGTTGGTTGAATATATTGAATATATTGATCTCGTTGATTGAATATATTTAATATATTGATGTTGTTGGTTGAATATATTGAATATATTGATGTTGTTGGTTGAATATATTGCATATATTGATGTTGTCTGTTGAATATATTGAATATATTGGTGTTGTTGATTGAATATATTGAATATACTGATGTCGTTGATTGAATATATTGAATATATTGGTGTTGTTGATTGAATATGTTTAATATATTGATGTTGTTGATTGAATATATTGAATATATTGGTGTTGTTGATTGAATATATTGAATATATTGGTGTTGTTGATTGAATATATTGAATATATTGATGTCGTTGATTGAATATATTGAATATATTGGTGTTGTTGATTGAATATATTGAATATATTGATGTTGTTGGTTGAATATAAAGAATATATTGGTGTTGTTGATTGAATATATTGAATAAATTGATGTCGTTGATTGAATATATTGAATATATTGGTGTTCTTGATTGAATATATTGATGTCGTTGATTGAAAATATTGAATAAATTGGCGTTGTTGATTGAATATGTTTAATATATTGATGTCGTTGATTGAAAATATTGAATAAATTGGTGTTGTTGATTGAATATGTTTAAAATATTGATGTTGTTGATTGAATATATTGATTATATTGATGTCGTTGATTGAATATATTGAATATATTGGTGTTGCTGATTGAATATATTGATGTCGTTGATTGAATATATTGAATATATTGGTGTTGTTGATTGAATAATTTTAATATATTGATGTTGTTGATTGAATATATTGAATATATTGATGTCGTTGATTGAATATATTGAAAATATTGGTGTTGTTGATTGAATATATTGAATATATTGATGTCGTTGATTGAATATATTGAATATATTGGTGTTGTTTATTGAATATATTGATAATATTGATGTTGTTGGTTGAATATATTGAATATATTGATGTTGTTGATTGAATATATTGAATATATTGATGTCGTTGATTGAATATCTTGAATATATTGGTGTTGTTGATTGACAATGTTTAATATATTGATGTTGTTGATTGAATATATTGAATATATTGGTGCTGTTGATTGAATATATTGAATACATTGATGTCGTTGACTGAATATATTGAATATATTGGTGTTGTTGATTGAATATATTGAAAATATTGATGTTGTTGGTTGAATATATTGAATATATTGATGTTGTTGGTTGAATATATTGAATATATTGATGTCGTTGATTGAATAAATTGAATATATTGATGTTGTTGATTGAATATATTGAATATATTGGTGTCGTTGATTGAATATATTGAATATATTGATGTTGTTGATTGAATATATTGAATATATTGGAGTTGTTGATTGAATATATTGAATATATTGATGTTGTTGATTGAATATATTGAAAATATTGATGTTGTTGATTGAATATGTTTAATATATTGATGTTGTTGATTGAATATATTGAATATATTGATGTTGTTGATTGAAAATATTGAATATATTGATGTCGTTGATTGAATATATTGAATATATTGATGTTGTTGATTCAATATATTGAACATATTGATGTTGTTGATTGAAAATATTGAATATATTGATGTCGTTGATTGAATATATTGAATATATTGGTGTTGTTGATCGAATATATTGAAAATATTGGTGTTGTTGATTGAATATATTGAATATATTGATGTTGTTGATTGAATATATTGAAAATATTGGTGTTGTTGATTGAATATGTTTAATATATTGATGTTGTTGGTTGAATATATTGAATATATTGATGTCGTTGATTGAATATATTGAATTTATTGATGTCGTTGAGTGAATATATTGAAAATATTGATGCTGTTGATTGAATATATTGAATATATTGATGTTGTTGATTGAAAATATTGAATATATTGGAGTTGTTGATTGAATATATTGAATATATTGATGTTGTTGATTGAATATATTGAAAATATTGATGTTGTTGATTGAATATATTTAATATATTGATGTTGTTGATTGAATATATTGATGTCGTTGATTGAATATATTGAATATATTGGTGTTGTTGATTGAATATATTGATGTCGCTGATTGAATATATTGAATATATTGTTGTTGTTGATTGAATAGGTTTAATATATTGATGTTGTTGGTTGAATATGTTTAATATATTGATGTTGTTGATTGAATATATTGAATATATTGGTGCTGTTGATTGAATATATTGAATATATTGATGTCGTTGATTGAATATATTGAATATATTGGTGTTGTTGATTGAATATATTGAAAATATTGATGTTGTTGGTTGAATATATTGAATATATTGATGTCGTTGATTGAATATATTGAATATATTGGTGTTGTTGATTGAATATGTTTAATATATTGATGTTGTTGATTGAATATATTGATGTCGTTGATTGAATATATTGAATATATTGGTGTTGTTGATTGAATATATTGATGTCGTTGTTTGAATATATTGAATATATTGGTGTTGTTGATTGAATATTTTTAATATATTGATGTTGTTGATTGAATATATTGAATAATATTGGTGTTGTTGATTGAATATATTGAATATATTGATGTCGTTGATTGAATATTTTGAATATATTGGTGTTGTTGATTGTTTATGTTTATTATATTGATGTTGTTGGTTGAATATATTGAATATATTGATGTTGTTGGTTGAATATATTGAATATATTTATGTTGTTGGTTGAATATATTGAATATATTGATGTCGTTGATTGAATATATTGAATATATTGATGTTGTTGATTGAATCTATTGAATATATTGATGTTGTTGATTGAATATATTGAATATATTGGTGTTGTTGATTGAATAAATTGAATATATTGATGTCGTTGATTGAATATATTGAATATATTGGTGTTGTTGATTGAATATATTGGTTATATTGATGTTGTTGATTGAATATATTGAATATATTGATGTTGTTGATTGAATATATTGAATATATTGGAGTTGTTGATTGAATATATTGAATATATTGATGTTGTTGATTGAATATATTGAAAATATTGATGTTGTTGATTGAATATGTTTAATATATTGATGTTGTTGATTGAATATATTGAATATATTGATGTTGTTGATTGAAAATATTGAATATATTGATGTCGTTGATTGAATATATTGAATATATTGATGTTGTTGATTCAATATATTGAACATATTGATGTCGTTGATTGAATATATTGAATATACTGTTGTTGTTGATTGTTTATGTTTTTTATATTGATGTTGTTGGTTGAATATATTGAATATATTGATGTTGTTGGTTGAATATATTGAATATATTTATGTTGTTGGTTGAATATATTGAATATATTGATGTCGTTGATTGAATATATTGAATATATTGATGTTGTTGATTGAATCTATTGAATATATTGATGTTGTTGATTGAATATATTGAATATATTGGTGTTGTTGATTGAATAAATTGAATATATTGATGTCGTTGATTGAATATATTGAATATTTTGATGTCATTGATTGAATATATTGATGTTGTTGATTGAATATATTGAATATATTGATGTCGTTGATTGAATATATTGAATATTATGGTGTTGTTGATTGAATATATTGAATATATTGATGTCGTTGATTGAATATATTGAATATATTGGTGTTGTTGATTGAATATGTTTAATATATTGATGTTGTTGATTGAATATATTGAAAATAATGATCTCGTTGATTGAACATGTTGAATATATTGATGTCGTTGATTGAATATATTTAATATATTGATGTTGTTGATTGAATACTTTTAATATATTGATGTCGTTGATTGAATATGTTTAATATATTGATGTTGTTGATTGAATATGTTTTATATATTGATGTCGTTGATTGAATATGTTGAATATATTGATGTCGTTGATTGAATATGTCTAATATATTGGTGTTGTTGATTGAACATGTTTAATATATTGATGTTGTTGGTTGAATATACTGAATATATTGATGTCGTTGATTGAATATATTTAATGTAATGATGTTGTTGATTGAATATGTTTAATAAATTGATGTCGTTGATTGAAAATGTTTAATATTTTGATGTTGTTGATTGAATATCTTTTATATATTGATGTCGTTGATTGAATTTTTTGAATTTATTGATGTCGATGATTGAATATGTTTAATTTATTGATGTTGTTGGTTGAATATATTGAATATATTGATGTTGTTGGTTGAATATATTGAATATATTGATGTTGTTGATTGAATATATTGATTATATTGATGTCGTTGATTGAATATATTGAATATATTGGTGTTGTTGATTGAATATATTGAATATATTGGTGTTGTTGATTGAATATATTGAATATATTGATGTCGTTGATTGAATATATTGAATATATTGGTGTTGTTGATTGAATATATTGAATATATTGATGTTGTTGGTTGAATATAAAGAATATTTTGGTGTTGTTGATTGAATATATTGAATATATTGATGTCGTTGATTGAATATATTGAATATATTGGTGTTGTTGATCTAATATATTGATGTCGTTGATTGAATATATTGAATATATTGGTGTTGTTTATTGAATATTTTTAATATATTGATGTTGTTGATTGAATATATTGAATATATTGGTGTTCTTGATTGAATATATTGAATATATTGATGTCGTTGATTGAATATATTGAATATATTGGTGTTGTTGATTGAATTTATTGAATATATTGATGTTGTTGGTTGAAAATATTGAATATATTGATGTTGTTGATTGAATATATTGAATATATTGATGTCGTTGATTGAATATCTTGAATATATTGGTGTTGTTGATTGAATATGTTTAATATATTGATGTTGTTGATTGAATATATTGAATATATTGGTGCTGTTGATTGAATATATTGAATATATTGATGTCGTTGATTGAATATATTGAATATATTGGTGTTGTTGATTGAATATATTGAAAATATTGATGTTGTTGGTTGAATATATTGAATATATTGATGTCGTTGATTGAATATATTGAATATATTGGTGTTGTTGATTGAATATGTTTAATATATTGATGTTGTTGATTGAATATATTGAATATATTGATGTCGTTGATTGAATATATTGAATATATTGGTGTTGTTGATTGAATATATTGATGTCGTTGTTTGAATATATTGAATATATTGGTGTTGTTGATTGAATATTTTTAATATATTGATGTTGTTGATTGAATATATTGAATAATATTGGTGTTGTTGATTGAATATATTGAATATATTGATGTCGTTGATTGAATATTTTGAATATATTGGTGTTGTTGATTGAATATATTGAATGTATTGATGTCGTTGATTGAATATATTGAATATACTGTTGTTGTTGATTGTTTATGTTTATTATATTGATGTTGTTGGTTGAATATATTGAATATATTGATGTTGTTGGTTGAATATATTGAATATATTTATGTTGTTGGTTGAATATATTGAATATATTGATGTCGTTGATTGAATATATTGAATATATTGATGTTGTTGATTGAATCTATTGAATATATTGATGTTGTTGATTGAATATATTGAATATATTGGTGTTGTTGATTGAATAAATTGAATGTATTGATGTCGTTGATTGAATATATTGAATATATTGGTGTTGTTGATTGAATATATTGGTTATATTGATGTTGTTGATTGAATATATTGAATATATTGATGTCGTTGATTGAATATATTAAATATATTGGTGTTGTTGATTGAATATATTGAATATATTGATGTCGTTGATTGAATATATTGAATATATTGATGTTGTTGATTGAATATATTGAATATATTGATGTCGTTGATTGAATTTATTGAATATATTGGTGTTGTTGATTGAATATATTGAATATATTGATGTCGTTGATTGAATATATTGAATATATTGGTGTTGTTGATTGAATATGTTTAATATATTGATGTCGTTGATTGAATATGTTTAATATATTGATGTTGTTGATTGAATATGTTTTATATGTTGATGTCGTTGATTGAATATGTTGAATATATTGATGTCGTTGATTGAATATGTCTAATATATTGGTGTTGTTGATTGAATATGTTTAATATATTGATGTTGTTGGTTGAATATACTGAATATATTGATGTCGTTGATAGAATATATTTAATATAATGTTGGGTTCACTTGCTCTAGTCTAGAAGATGATGAGTAATACTCAGGTCCGTAATGTAAAATAACATCGATTTATTCAATAACAGAGCAGTCTGACAAGGAGTAGGTTAACGTTACCCAAAGCTGACATGAAGTACGACCGATACAGCTGATTCGACAGAGCTGACGTGAAGACACACCAGGCTAACGGAGCCCAAAGGAAGACGGATGTAGGCCAGTTCACCAACGGGGTGGGACGGCAATCGAAGAAGACAAACGTCGTAGAACACGAACCACACGCCACGCTCAACAGGAGTCGAACACACACCACAGAGTAGACCCACGACAAGAAGCAAGCCCCCACAGTAGTAGCTCTTTAAATAGGCCCTGCCCTTCCCTCAACTCCCACATAGTCAAGGAGAGTCCAAGTAAGGAAGCCCAGAGGGGTAATAGGTAGCTAACACTCACATACCCCCCCACCAGAACATGAGGAGTCCAACGGGGACGACGAACTATACGAACAATGCTACGCCTAAATGCAAAATCACTCAGTACAAGCCATTACACGTACTAAGCAATTCAGCAAGACTTAACTAAATAATGCATCGCACTCATAAATAACGTAAGAGTCCGATATAATCATGATCTGAATACACAAACTTCATATAACCCAAATCATCAGTTCACACGTAATCACGATATATATACATACACATCAATAGTTCAAATGTCCAAAAAACTATATCTGAAACACAAGAAAAAATTTGGACACCAACTGGTGTATCAAAAATGAACCAAAATGTATAATGGTCATCGGCACAAGCCACCCTACACTACAGACACACTGAAGAGTTCCTTGCCGAAGAATTCCGTGCTTTCCTTTTATGACAGAACGTTCCATTGAAACTGTTTCTGGACAGTGTTTGACTTTTCATGACAGAATGTTCCATTGAAACTGTTTCTGGACAGTGTTTGACTTTTCATGACAGAACGTTCCATTGAAACTGTTTCTGGACAGTGTTTGACTTTTCATGACAGAACGTTCCATTGACATACGACGAGGATAGACGTACCAGAGAGCATCTCTAGCACGCCCGACGACTCCGCTGTGAGGAGACAAGTGGAGACACTGATTGACGTGTGCCCTCACCCGCTCCCACTCACATTACGCAGATGGACGACTCAGAATGTCCGGCAGAACATTCCATTCGCCTGGACGATGTCTAATGTCCAAGTTGTACTGTTCAAGCTCCAAACTCCATCGCAAGAGCTTCATATTTTTGTTCGCCATCTGATGGATGAACTGCAAAGGTTTATGATCGGTGAACACCAGGACGACTGCGGATCCAAAGTAGACACTAAATGCCCGCAAGGCGACCATCAGTGCCAGCGCTTCCTTCTCTATGGTCGAATAGCGAATCTCCTGCGGCAGCAGCTTCCGACTCAAATAGCAGATCGGGTGTTCCAATCCATCCTTCATCTGAAACAAGCACGCTCCCAGACAGAATTGAGAAGCATCAACACCCACACAAAACTGTTTAGTAAAGTCAGGAGGTATTAAGATAGGTCTAGAAGCCAGACGAGATTTTAGATCAAGAAAAGCAACCTCCGCTTCCTCATTCCATCTAAAAGGAATCCCTTTCTTTGTCAAAGCCGTGAGCGGCAAAGTAATATCAGAGAAATGAGGCAAGTACCTCTGATAGTATCCCGCTAATCCTAAGAAAGATTGCACCTGTTTTTTAGTAGCAGGCCTAGGAAATTTCAACACCGCTTCCACCTTCTTCAACCTTGGCTGAACTCCGTCAATCCCAATGTGATGACCCAAGAAATCCACAGACGCATTAGCAAAGACACATTTAGCCAGATTCAGAGTTAAACAAGCATCAGCTATTCGAGATAACACTTTTCGCAAATGAACCAAATGATCCGACCATGCTAAGCTGAAAATGATGATGTCGTCTAAATAAGCATCACAAAACTCATTCAATCCATTCAGCACTTTCGTAATTAACCTTGAGAACGAAGCCGGAGCATTCTTCAGGCCAAAACTCATGTATTTCCATTGGTAATGCCCTTTCGGGGTGACAAACGCAGTTAACGGAACTGACTCCGGATGCATCGGGATCTGCCAGTAACCTTTAGTCATATCCAGCTTTGTTATAAACCGTGACTGACCCACTCGATCAATTAACACCTCCACCCGTGGCATAGGAAATGGATCCGGAACAGATAATCCATTCAGTTTCCTGAAATCTGTACAAAGACGATCTGTACCGTTTGGCTTAGGCACCAAAACAATCGGAGCTGCCCACGGACTCTCGGACTCCTCTATTATCCCCGCTTCCAACAACTGATTCACCTCTTTATCCACCCTCGCCATTTTCTCAGGATTTAACCTGTAAGGGTATTGTCGAACAGGGCGAGCACCTTCAACCAAATCAATTCTATGAGACACCATAGATGTTTTACCCGGTACTTCACTAAACACATGTGCAAAGTCATGCAAAACATCCCGCAATTCCGCACGACATTCAGCAGACACTTCACATTGTAAGACCTTATCCTCTAAAGTCACATCATTCATCCTCACATCCGGATTTACCACCAACACAGAAGCCACCACCTCCTCATTCGGTCGCTCATACACCACATCCATACGATCCACATAGCGCTTCATCAGATTCACATGTACCACCCGTTCCGTTTTTCTTCGATCCGGGGTACTCACTAAATAATCGACCGGACCAAGTCGACGTACAACCACATACGGTCCACAATATTTGGTCTGGAAAGGTTTACCCACCAACGGAATCAAGAGTAAAACCTTTTCACCTTCCTCAAAAGACACAGCACGTGACTGCTTATCATACAGTTGCTTCGATTTACTTTTCGCATCAACAGCATTTTCACCAGCAAGTTTCAATCCAATACGCATACGTTCACGTAATTGTAAAACATAGTCAATCACGTTCTTGCCAGACACTTCATGTACAACATCTTTCGCCAACCATTCTTCCTTCATCAATTGCAACATGCCACGCACATCTCTGCCATACATCAAATCAAAAGCAGAAAAGCCAGTACCCTGTACCGGAACCTCTCTATATGCAAACAAGATCCACGGCAACATTGCATCCCAAGAACCCGGATATGTTTCAGCCAACGCCTTCAACATATCTTTCATAGTACGATGAAAGCGTTCGCACGAGCCATTCGTTTGTGGTCTATAAGGACTAGTTTTCAACTGCACAATACCACATTCATGCACAAACACTTGCATCAAATCAGACATGAATTCTGAGCCACAATCAGATAACAATTCTTTCGGAAATCCGAAAAGCGAAAAAACTTCACACAAACATTTAGCCACATCCTGCGCCGTATGATTCTTCAACGGAAACGCAAATGGAAAATGGGAAGCCAAATCAATGACCGTGAGAATAAACCTATTCCCCGTTCCCTCACATACACTCAATGGGCCTACGATATCCATTGCCAAGCGTTGAAACACTTCCTCCATTACAGGCATACTGACCATGGGCGCCCTATAATTTCTGTTTCCTTTGCCTAAGCGTTGACACACATCACATGAACGACAATACTCACGAACGTCTCGATTCACATGAGGCCACCAGAAATGCTTCGTCAACCGATCCAGTGTCTTTCTAGTACCCAAATGCCCAGCCGCTGGTATATCATGGGCCACATGCAACAACTTCTGTCTTAAGTCACGAGGCACAACTATTTGTACCACACCCATTCCTAATGGTGTACACTTCTCCTCCCATCGACGCACCCAGACCTCGTCCACCAACGCATACGGTTGTACACGCCCACCGACAGACACCGTCTCGTCGACTTGTGCATACAATGGTCTCAATTCAGGACACCGGCGCTGGCGCAATATTAATTCCTGTCGGCTAACATATAGCTCCGATCTTTCTGTCACAACAGATTCTGTCGCTGCAAATAAACTCGATAAGTCGCCTTCATCGAAATTCATTCGTTCAACTTGTCTGTCAATTATTTCACCTGGCGTTCGCTCTTGGTCGGCCGACTCCGTACTTTGACCCACTATCTCCGACTGCTCGGGCGCCGCTTCACTGCACACCGCCGTCTCCCTCTCACTCTGTCTCAGTGCATGTGCTCTAGCCTGTGCACGAGTCGTCACCGCGACCTCCAACACCTGTCCTGCCAGCGCTGTATCATTACCCACAATGCAATGCACCCCCGCCATTGGAAGTGAATTCATTAGACAGCATAACACCTCACCTTGAACAAATGCACAATCAACATTCACTTTCACCAGAGGACATTCCACAATAGAACCAGATATACCTCTGAGTAATCTCGTTTCATTCATGTGTACAAACTCATGCTCATTCAACCATTCATTAGACACCAAAGACTGCAGCGCTCCACTGTCCCTCAAGAATACCGCCTCCTTTCGTGCACCCTCATCATCAATTACACATCCAATCACACAAAATGGTGCATACAGTTTATCAACAGATTCAATTGGCTTCGGAAAACTCTGTGGTTTAACAGGCGCCGAAACAGTCTGAACCAAACCCACAGGTTTCGCACCCCTCCAATTTTCCACTTGAGTCCCCTCCTTTCGTTTTAATTTCCAACAACTGGCCTTCGTATGACCTGGCGCTCTACAAAATGCGCACGTGACCGGTTCCCCAAAACCAGTGACGTCATCATTTTCCCGCACAGGCTTATTAAACCCATACGTTCCTCTTTGAGGCGAACGTCGACCCCAATTTGTATCACGACGCGTACCATCCTTGTACCCCACGCCTTGACGCTCCCATACATCTTTCTTCTCACTATCATCAGATGAGAATCCTCGTGTACGGTCGAAAAAATCCCTGCGGAACCCCCCAGAATAATGGTTCGGCCCCTGCTTGTATAACACTGCATATTCATCCGCTAAACGTGCAGCACTTGCAACAGTATCTGGACTCTTATCTATCAGCCACCTGTGTACTTCAATAGGTAACGCTTGTACAAACTGCTCCATGAGAATTACCTCTTTAAATTTTGCTAACTCCTCCCACGAGTTTGTACCCTCAATCCATCTCTGAAAAGGACTCTGCAGTCGAAATGCATAATTCGCATACGTTTCCCTCGGTTCTTTTCGCAACCCCCGAAATTTCTTTCGATAAAATTCCGGAATACGTTCGTACGCCGTCAATAGCGCACTCTTCACAATATCATATTGGACGCACTCCTCCAACGATAAAGCCGCAAAAACTTTCGCCGCCTTCCCCGACAACTGTGGCTGTAGGAGGGACGACCATTTTCCCATCGGAATTTGATGCAACGTCATTGCTTGCTCAAACGCCGCAAAATAATGTTCGATATCGGCCGAATCAAATTTTGGCACAAATTTCAGAGCTGCCCCAAAACGCAAATCCTCATTTCCATGCGCTGGTCGTTCGACAGCACCACCTCCTTCTATCCTCCGTCCGTCCATTTCTAATCTCTGCTTCTCAAATTCCATATTCATTCGTTTCTCCTCCATGTCAAATCTCCTTTTCGTCTCTTCTGCTTCAATCCTCAATTTATTCTCCTCTCTCTCTGCTTCAATCTGCATTTTCTTCTCCTCTCTCTCTGCTTCAATTTGCATTTTCTTCTCCTCTCTCTCGGCTTCAATTTGCATTTTCTTCTCCTCGAATCTCATTCGCTCCTTCTCTCTCTCCCACTCTCTGTCCTCTTTTAAGTGCAAGCGCTCTAACTCGGCCTCCTCTTTCTTCGCCTGTGCCTTAAGTTTCCAAGCTGCACTACCCAATTTCGGTGACAATGGTTTCATAGCCATTCTCCTCACCTGTGACCTAGACACGTCCTCCACATCCTCACCATATGTCTCACTCACCAGTCGAAGTGTGTCACTTGGTATGTCTCTGACATCCCCAAATTCAGGAATTAACTCCTCCTCTAACGACGCCATTTTACCTCTACGCCCTGTCGACTATTCGACGTGCAGACCAACGCACAGCGCAAAAATTCACCCACGACAGCTCACTTCAAAACTGTCTCGACCAAATTTACAAAACTCGCAAAACTCAATATCGCAAAACGTCGAAATTTCCCGCACTAATTTTCCCGACCTAATTCTCCAAAAACAACAACCATTGACCTGTCTTCACGGCCAACCACCATATAACACTTTTCCAACGGAATTACCACCGTACTATTCGCTAAATTTCACGGAAACAACGCCCCTTTTTTGACGCAAATTTCAAATTATCGTGAAAAAAATCCCGAGAGACCCCATCTGTTGGGTTCACTTGCTCTAGTCTAGAAGATGATGAGTAATACTCAGGTCCGTAATGTAAAATAACATCGATTTATTCAATAACAGAGCAGTCTGACAAGGAGTAGGTTAACGTTACCCAAAGCTGACATGAAGTACGACCGATACAGCTGATTCGACAGAGCTGACGTGAAGACACACCAGGCTAACGGAGCCCAAAGGAAGACGGATGTAGGCCAGTTCACCAACGGGGTGGGACGGCAATCGAAGAAGACAAACGTCGTAGAACACGAACCACACGCCACGCTCAACAGGAGTCGAACACACACCACAGAGTAGACCCACGACAAGAAGCAAGCCCCCACAGTAGTAGCTCTTTAAATAGGCCCTGCCCTTCCCTCAACTCCCACATAGTCAAGGAGAGTCCAAGTAAGGAAGCCCAGAGGGGTAATAGGTAGCTAACACTCACAATAATGATGTTGTTGATTGAATATGTTTTATATATTGATGTCGTTGATTGAATTTGTTGAATTTATTTATGTCGTTGATTGAATATGTTTAATTTATTGATGTTGTTGGTTGAATATATTGAATACATTGATGTTGTTGGTTGAATATATTGAATATATTGATGTTGTTGATTGAATATATTGAATATATTGATGTCGTTGATTGAATATATTGAATATATTGGTGTTGTTGATTGAATATGTTCAATATACTTATGTTTTTCATAGAATATATTGAACATAATAGTGTTGTTGATTGATTATCTTTATTATCTTGATGTTGTTGACTAAATATGTTTAAAATATTGATGTTTTTGATTGAATATGTTTAATATATTGGTGTTGTTGATTGAATTTGTTTAATATATTGGTGTTGTTGATTGAACATGTTTAATATTTTGGTGTTGTTGATTGAATATGAATATGATTGAATATGTTTAATATATTGATGTCGTTGATTGAATATCTTTAATATATTGATGTTGTTGATTGATTATGTTTTATATATTGGTGTTGTTGATTGAATATGTTTTATATATTGGTGTTGTTGATTGAACATGTTTAATATTTTGGTGTTGTTGATTGTATTTGTTTAATATATTGATGTTGTTGATTGAATATGTTTAATATATTGATGTTGTTGATTGAATATAATGAATATATTGGTGTTGTTGATTGATTATCTTTATTATCTTGATGTTGTTGATTAAATATGTTTAAAATATTGATGTTTTTGATTGAAAATAATGAATATTTTTTATGTTGTTGAATGAATATGCATTATATATTGATGTTGTTGATTGAATATGTTGAATATATTGATGTTGTTGATTGAATATGTTGAACGTATTTATCTTGGTGGTTGAATATGTGGAATATGCTGATGTTGTTGATTGAATATGTTGAATATATTGATGCTGTTGAATGAATATGCTGAATGTGTTGATGTGGTTGATTGAATATGTTGATTTTTTTGATTGGATATGTTGACTGACGACTAAATTAACGACTAAATTGACTACAAAATTCGCGGCTATATTCACGCCTAAATTGACGATTTAATTGACGACTAAATTGGCGACTAAATGCACGACTAAATTGGCGACTAAATTGACGACTGGATTATCGACTAAATTGACGTCTTTATTGACGACTAAATTGACGACTAAATTGATGTTCGAATTGACGACTAAATTGACGTTTTTATTGACGACTAAATTAACGACTAAATTGAGGATTAAATTGACGACTAAATTGACGACTAAATTGACGACTAAATTGGCGACTAAATTGAAGACTAAATTGTGACGACAAAATTGGCGACTAAATTGACGACTAAATTAACGACTAAATTAACGACTAAATTGGCGACTAAATTGAAGACTAAATTGTGACGACTAAATTGGCGACTAAATTGACGACTAAATTGACGACTAAATTAACGACTAAATTGACGACTAAATTGACGACTAAATTGACGACTAAATTGACGACTAAATTAACGACTAAATTAACGACTAAATTGGCGACTAAATTGGCGACTAAATTGACGTCTAAATTGTCGACTAATTGGCGGCTAAATTCACGCCTAAATTGACGATTTAATTGACGACTAAATTAGTGACTAAATCTACGACTAAATTGGCGACTAAATTGACGACTGGATTAACGACTAAATTGACGTCTTTATTGACGACTAAATTGACGACTAAATTGGCGACTGTATTGACGACTAAATTGACGACTAAATTGAGGATTAAATTGACGACTAAATTGACGACTAAATTGACGACTAAATTGGCGACTAAATTGAAGACTAAATTGACGACTAAATTGACGATTTAATTGACGACTAAATTAACGACTAAATTGACGACTAAATTGGCGACTACTTTGGTTTGGCGACTAAATTGACGACTGGATTAACAACTAAATTGACGTCTTTATTGACGTCTAAAATGACGACTAAATTGGCGACTAAATTGACGACTAAATTAACGACTAAATTAACGACTAAATTGGCGACCAAATTGCCGACTAAATTGGGGTCTAAATTGGCGACTAAATTGGCGACTAAATTAGCGACTTAATTGACGACTAAATAAAGTTTAGCTATCGGCTGGCTAAACTTGAAAGAGCTGATAACTGTTTTTATTGCTGTCGTGAATTGGAGAGGTTAATTATTTTGGAAGTGACGAAAACAACTTAAACAAGAACTTAATACATTGACTATTGAAAGTGGCTGATCCAGGGGCAATCCGGTCATGCCCCCATTGAGAATCTGCATAGGGCGTGGGTCCTCCCGTGGCGGCGCTTGGGAGGCCTGTGTGGCTTAGCTCTCCCTGTAAAAGGCAACCCGGGGCTAAGCTCCCCCTAAAAAAGGTCATTCTGTTTTTTTACATGTAAAACTAAAATATTTCCACGATTTTGGACCCGATCGACTAAAAAAGGTCTTCAGAAATTTTGGCGGATGAAAATGAAAAATTGATTCAGCCCCCAAACTGATATCCTGCCGTCGCTACTTGGTCCCACATCAGATTCCAACAGGCTTTTAAAAATTGTATAACGGGAAAAGGTAAGACCGTAAGAGTGAAAAAGGTAGCATGTGCACTGTTTGAACAAGCTTTGAATCATCGTAGCGGAAATAACTGTGAGAAAACAGTCAACTGTAGCGTACGTATGAGGTATTATCTTTGCATGACATTTCGACAAAACGACTAAAAAAAGTCATTAGTTTTTTCGGCCAAAGGACCGGCGAAATTTGTTCCAGGAAAGACCCAACATTTTGGCCTCTTTAAACATCTCTGTATCCGTCAGTGGCGGCGCCAGGATTTCAGTTTCGGGGGGGCTGAAGTCCCGCGGCAAAATTTGACATTTCCATCCGCCAAAATTTCTGACGACCTTCTTTTTTATTCTTTTTAATCATCGACCAAAATCTAATGAAAATTTTCCATTTTCGCGGCCAAAATTTCTGACGACCTTTTTTTTTAGTCAGGCGAAAATCGTGGATATTTCAATGTAAAATAAATAAGATGGACTTTTTTAGGGGGGCTGAGCCTCTTGTAGGGGAGCTTAGCCCCCCAGTCCCCCCAGCGCCGCCACTGGTATCCGTCCCTGCCATAGGCGCAACCACCCTATGGGACCCACGGGACGCGTCCCTCCCAACTTTTGAGTTGTCCCCTAACTTTATTATTATGGTCCCCCAACTTTTAGGACGTGATTCATTATGGTCCCCCCCAACTTTTGGGACGTGATTGCGCCTATGGTCCCTGCCTACAGGGGCATATAAAAATTATATATTTTATAGGCTATATACATGTATTAGCATATATGTATAACTGCTTCAATAACGATCAGTGGCTAGAGGATTACAATTTCTCAAATCGCAGTGCTTAAGATTTGTTCGGGTGAGATTTTAACAATTAGTCTAACACTCTGATTCGAATAGACTATTGTCCGCCAGTATGTTGTATATAGGCCTAATTCAGTCGCTGACGTAAGTCATAAGACAGATCAATATCGTAATGAGGATCGAAAAGGGGACGCTGGACAGCTGTGAGTGGACTTGCCCCCATCATTACGAAAATAAATAATAAATATAATCATTATCTTCTTGTCTATATGATATATATATATATATATATATATAGATCCTTGTCAATGTTTACTCGGTTAAAAAATAGTCTCAGCTGCTGTTCGTCACAATTATGATTAGTTGTGCACAGCCTCGAGTGACTTCAGCCGACCCTTTTGGCAATACACGAGTTTGTAATTAGGTACACCGATAAAACTGGGAATTAAGGTCGATCAATATGCATAGACCTGCAGTAGATATATAGCCTAGCTAGCCACTGGAAAAACACGAAGACCCAGCTGCATCAATACGAAAAGAAACTGTCAATTAAAACTATGACAAGCAATATTCCCAACAACAACATGAGGTCCCAGTATGCTCAAATGGACTCCATAATATTATAGGCCTACCTATAGGACCCACAGCCTGGCCATAGGCCTATAATTGCCGGACCTGAATCAAGACCAATTTCAACCTAATGCCCATGGACCAATATGCTGTCGGAGTAGCTTTGGCGAGCCCTAGACCTAAATATAGCAGCATCCTCTGAAACAGTAGGCATCAGCATCGTCGACAAAGCGACACCGGTAGGAGTGCTCTGGGCACTTGTTGCAAGCCCCGACACGAACAACTAATTGACCCTTTACCGACCAAAGTGTGTGATAGTATGGGAATATTCCCTCGGCTGACAAATGGCTAAAGTTAAACCAACGTGAGTTAATTTCAGCACTGACAGCAAATTCTGTAGCACCCTGCACGTGATTAGGGGCATATCACTCCGTGCTTCTAATGTGAACGACGGCTGCTAATTAATTAAGTTCAGCCTATTTTAAACTTTATCGGTAGGCATAATATATACACTGCCATACATAACAGAAGTATAGGTCTAATTTGTTTTTAACAGTGGCGGCGCCAGACACTTTTTGTAGTCAGGGCATAGCCAGGGCACTCACACAAGTAACCAGGGCAGAGGGCAAGTCGAGTGATCGGTAGTACGGGCTTACATAGGAGGCCTATAATTTTGCACTACCGTGCATGCCATAAATCATGAACCACCCTACACTATTAGGGTTGGCTGGTCAGAGGATCAATGGGCAAAACCATAAAACCGAACACTTTGACGTTTGAAAAACAAATCTTAGAAATCTTATATAGTGTGGGCCATAACAAACCCCTCCTAAAGTGTTTTGCCAATATCTTGGTCAGAAGTAAAAAATTAATTAAATTTAACAGACTTAAAGACAATTCATATTTACGCAGAGTGGCAAAATTTCACCGCAATATTTCAAACCAAACAAGAGTTATATCACATTTAGCGAGACAACCAGTGGCGGCGCTAGGGGGCTGGGGGCTAAGCCCCCTACAAGAGGCTCAGCCCCCTAAATATGTTCATCTGAATTATTTTACATTAAAATATCCACGATTTTCGGCTGCTGACTAAAAAAAAGGTCGTCAGAAATTTTGGCGGCGAAAATGGAAAATTTTGCCGCGGGCTTCAGCCCCCCCCAAACTGAAATCCTGGCGCCGCCACTGGAGACAACCGACTTTTTCACGATTCATAAACATAATAAAACAAAAAGTAGCAACAAAGCGATTATTTGGCCTATAAATAACAATATTATTGTTATCAAATTAACGTAATAGTAGCCTATACATCCACGCCGTGTTCAATGTGTGTACCACCAATGCCCACACTTGTTTTGAGTCTTCTGTTGGCCTGCAGTTTTTTTTATGGATTTCGTGATGTGTTCCAGAGATAAATCTTCCCAATCAGCTCCAATGCAACCATCAATTTTCAGTCTCTTATAATAGACGTTAGCCTATAGTTCTTAGTTTTGGCTGCAGATTGCGGTATTTCTCCAGCATAGCTCTCCACAGTTGATAAAATCATCAGGTTCAAATCGGATATGTAGAACCATTGGCTCTTCTCAATGAAACCAGTAATATAATACTGACGTTGAACCGATCTCATTTTACCAGCTGAACATTTCTTTACTCTCAACTGTTTATCAGAGCAGGCTAAGCGGCATTTATAGCTTTATCTCCAAGACCTTGCTTACGAAGTGCTTCAATATACGGTACACAGTTTGTCTGCCATTGACACCTTGGGCATTTTAATTTGATAGAAATTTCTATTTTATTGTTCTATTACCAAGATTATTTCTAAATAATTATAACGATTTCTGTCAATAACAAGTTTATTTGACACCAATTATTTGAGATGGTACTTAATAAATTCCTTTTTTGTTACTTTTTGCTGCGTCATATTTTTTAATCGTCATATAACAGTGAGTGGTCTCACTAAAAGTATTATAACTTTTGTTCTGTCTGAGTATTTTAACGAAATCTGGCCATCATGTGTAGACTAAAGGCCCTATATGAATTGTCTTCAAGCCTGTAAAATTTCATTTAAAATTACTACCTCGAGATCTGGCCAAGATTATGGACAAAAAACTGCAGGGTCATTTTATGGCCCAACCGCTAGACCAATCTCTGTGACTTAGTGAAGCATTGCAAATCCTCTTTCGATTAGCATTTCGAAAGCAAAGCGTTCAGCAAAATAAATAAAGGAGTCAGGTAGGCCTATATACATGTAGGTCTTATGTCTACGCAAATGCTTACGCTTCATTTGAAAAGCAATAAAGCGACAGCTGGGCCTACGCTGTTAGTTGTATATGGCAATGTGGATAAACAGCAACAGAATTTTTCCGTGCAAGGACTTTTGCTCCACCAGAATTTTTGCCTGCCAGAATTTTTCTCTGTCACAATTTTTGCCCTGCCAAAATTTTACGGTCTTTACCCTGCCAGAATTTTTGCCCTGACAGAAAATTGCCCTGCCAGATTTTGCTATCTTCATGAACTTTTGCCCTGCCAGAATTTTGCTGACGGACGTGAACAGTAAGAAGCAATATGCCCGAACAAATTCTCCCAGGGTAAAATTTCTGGCAGGGCAACGACCAGGGCAACAGCCAGGGCAAAGGCTTTTTTACCAGGGCATTTGCCCTGCCATGCCCTGGCGTAGCGCCGCCACTGGTTTTTAAGAGCTGCAGTTTTTGCATGCACGATATTCGCAACTGCTTTGCTTCACAGCCTATCTGCTGTGGCTTGGCAAGTCTAGGCATGAGAACAACCCTAATTAGTAATCATAGATCATTAATAGGATGTGGTTAATTAGTACAATCATCATCCTCATTGATTTCACTGCAATTAACTTGACCTAATCTCAGCCGAACTGTAATAACGACTGATTAAATGAGGAATCAACAAAGTGTTAATTGACTGTTGCAATTTGGTTACGCACAATAATATTTTGCCCGCCAGGCCTTGTGGACCGTGGATGGGGCCATTTCATCTACAGAGATCAGAATTCGCCTTTTAGACCACATCCATCAATGCACGAGTCAGTCGAGAAGCACCCCCTATCTGTCTGCCTGTGAGCGTCAGGCTTGGCCGCTGGGTGAAGGCCATTCAAAGGTTAAGACATGCGAGATGCAGCCGCCGCAAAACCGTTGGTCTAGGCCCGACGTGCCTAAACTTCGGCGAAACATGGAATGGACCTAAATCTGGACGCATGAATTATTACATTCTACTGTGTTTCCACGTTTGAAGTTTCAAGCAATGCCGAAGCATCAAGGAGGTTCTCTAGTCTAGACATCCTAACTACCGGTACCGCACGGCCCGCAGGCTATCGTGTATAGCAGGGGTCTGAGACATGCGGGCCGCATGCGGCCCGTGGACCCGATTCATGCGGCCCGTAACAGCCATCTGTTTTTTTTTTCAAACCAGAAAGAAATCGGTTAAAAACGGTGTTACGGTACCGTTCTTTTGCGATTTGAACAAAGGTTCAAAAGGTTTAAGCCTTCTTTTGCTGTGCATATTGAATCTGCAACCGCAGATGGATTTAGTGGATAGTGGTTACTCAATGCGATACCATAGGCCTACTGCAGCAGTAATAGGTTACACCCAAGTTTGCATGCCGGAATTCTATACCTTTCGGTTAAGTTGGAACCGGAAGGTTATGGGTTTGAATCCACCTCAGGCCACCGCGCAGGGACCCTGAGCACCGTGAGCAGCCCTTCACTCGCAATTGCTCGTGCGCTTCATGAAACTCCGATTCAGTGTCCGTGCTGTCGTCCGGAGCGCTTCGGACTAGAGTCTTGAAGAGGCGGTGCATCAAATGCTCTTACATACATATTACATAGTCCTACTTGTATGCTCACCAGATATAATCCTGAGCAGTTATAGAGACAGTGGGATGTAGGCCTACAAGCGAACATTTACCGGTTCAAAGGTCATATGTACGCAAGGGCGGATCCAGGAATTTTCGAAGGGGGGGGCCAAAAATTTTTTGGGCTGGGGTCGGAAATTTTTTCGTTGATCTTTCGCCGAAAAATCTGATGAACTTTTTTAGTCGTTTTTGGCCGAAACCAGAGTTTAATTTAGCCCCCACCTCTGGGGAATTGAGGTTTTCGGAGGGGTAGATAATTGACCGTCTGAAGACAATCATGAGGCGCGCAGCGCCGAGAGTGGTAGGGGAGGGGTGTGGGGAGGGGATATGCCCCTCCCCACCAGAAACTTTTTGAATTTTCACATTGCAATGGTAGCATTTTAAGCTGTTATCTTAACAAATTAGCTGTACTTTTCAGTGCTTGTAAGAGTGCCATAAGGTCTCAATAAATATAGACTTTACTTAAAAACTTCTTTCCCGAAAACTAGATGTTCTTTTTTAAGTAATCCGCCGGAAATCTTCAAAAAGGGTGTTCAATTTTCCTTCCCAAAACACTGATGAAATTTTTTGGTCATCCGTGCGAAATCTTAAAAAAGGTGTTTAATTTTTCGTCTAAAAAGAGTGATGACTTTTTAGTCTTCCGTGCGAAATTTTCAAAAAAGGTGTTCAATTTGGCATCCCAAAAAACTGATGACTTTTGTAGTCATCCGTGCCAAATCTTAAAAAAGGTGTTAAATTTTTCGCCTAAAAAGAGCGATGACTTTTTAGTCTTCCGTGCGAAATTTTCAAAAAAAGGTGTTCAATTTAGCATCCCAAAAACTGATGACTTTTTAAGACTAGAATAAATAAAATACTTCCCACTACTGAATGAAATATAGTAAGATATAAATAAAAACTAGGAGTAAACATGTGTTATCATTCACCGCATTTTCTTGCACATATAGACTAAACTCAAAACTTAACTTGTTTCGCCCTGAATTTTTTTTGGCATCTGCAAAAAATAAATTACATCCCAAACACTCGGTACGTGACTTTTTGGCGCCGCCGTTTTGACGCCGCCGTTTTGGCGCCGCCGTTTTGGCGCCGCCGTTTTGGCGCCGCCATTGCGCAATAACATTTGGGTTTTGCAGTCTATTTCCGGTTCAGTGTATACGACGCGTGAAACAAATTGACGAAATCCTTGCTGAAATAGAAAGTGAGTGTACGGCTTGTTGTTGCGTTAATTGAAGCTGGATCGATGAAAATATTCCTGGTTTAATTGGAGCTGGATTTATTAAGCGAACGCATGAGAAATGGAAGATATGATCAAGAAAAGAACGCTTGAGATTTGTAAGCTCGATGAAGAGTCTTTTAAATGCGAAAAAGCGGCGGGAGTTCCGACGAATGCTTGAACAATTGAAGCTGAAAGGAGATTTTTTTGCCGGTGAAATAGAAGCTGGATTTTTTAAACAAATGCTTTATTTAATAACAAATTATAAGACATGTGAGGTAGCAGATTAATAAAGTACAAGCGATCAAAGCAGAGGATGTCACATCGAATGATTGAAAAAAACAGGCCCACCAAAGAGAGAAAGTCCCGCTAAGACTGGGCCTATTTAGCTTAGTATAGAAATAAGAACTTTAAGATGACATAAGATTTTATCACGATAGATCGAGGAAATACAGACTTTAGTGACAACAATGAATATGGTGTATTAAAGACAAAAGCGACAGTTCTTTTAAAAAGTCCATTGTTTTGAAATGTCCATAATTGCAATTATAATAAAAAGGTGTGCAACTGCAAATGTGTGCCAACACTAAAGAAGGTGTGCAATTGCCAATTTTTGCCAACACTAAAGAAGGTGTGCAATTGCCAATTTCTGCCAACACTAAAGAAGGTGTGCAAATGCCAATTTTTGCAAACACTTAAAAAGGTGTGTAATTGCCAATTTTTTAGAAACCTAAACAAATCCATTGGTTCGAATTGTTCATTATTGCAATTGTAATATAAAGGTGTCCCACTGCAAATGTGTGCCAACAGTAAAGAAGTTGTGCAATTGCCAATTTCTGCCAACACTGAAGAAGGTGTGCTATGGCCAATTTTTTAGAAACCTAAAGAAATCCATTGGTTCGAATTGTTCATTATTGCAATTATAATATAAAGGTGTCCCACTGCAAATGTGTGCCAACAGTAAAGAAGGTGTGCAACTGCCAATTTTTGCCAACACTTAAAAAGGTGTGTAATTGCCAATTTTTGCAAACACTTAAAAAGGTGTGTAATTGCCAATTTTTTAGAAACCTAAACAAATCCATTGGTTCGAATTGTTCATTATTGCAATTGTAATATAAAGGTGTCCCACTGCAAATGTGTGCCAACAGTAAAGAAGGTGTGCAATTGCCAATTTCTGCCAACACTAAAGAAGGTGTGCTATGGCAAATTTTTTAGAAACCTAAACAAATCCATTGGTTCGAATTGTTCATTATTGCAATTGTAATATAAAGGTGTGCAAGTAAAATAATGATGCTTTAAAGCACACTGCTGTTGTACAAAAAAGTTGTGCAATTGCACACCTTCTTTAGTGTTGGCACACATTTGCAGTGGGACACCTTTTTATTATAATTGCAATAATGAACAATTCGAACCAATGGATTTGTTTAGGTTTCGCAAAAATTGGCAATTACACACCTTCTTTAGTGTTGGCAAAAATTGGCAATTGCACACCTTCTTTAGTGTTGGCAAAAATTGGCCATAGCACACCTTCTTTAGTGTTGGCAAAAATTGGCAATTGCACACCTTCTTTAGTGTTGGCAAAAATTGGCCATAGCACACCTTCTTTAGTGTTGGCAAAAATTGGCAATTGCACACCTTCTTTAGTGTTGGCAAAAATTGGCCATAGCACACCTTCTTTAGTGTTGGCAAAAATTATCAATTGCACACCTTCTTTAGTGTTGGCACACATTTGCACATTTTATTATAATTGCAATAATGAACAATTCGAACCAATGGTAAATTACTTCTAAAGGGAGGACAATGATATTTTGGCTAGTTTTAACTGTACGTAAGTGCTTCTACAAATGCACAAATTCGATTACAAATGCACATTTTGTGTATAGCTGCACGTTAAAAAAGCCCTGCCGGATAACCGGCTAATGTTCTAATTTAGCGGCAGTTTTCTGATTTTATTGAATTCCAGATACGATTGCAACAATTATTATTCAAAAGCTTAACTACATGTACATCATGTGACCACATTGACTATACTCACTGCCATACCATATAACAATTAAGGAAGTTATATTACATTGCGACAAAAAATACTTAACATCAGATTTTTGAACACAGACAAACATACTTTTGCTTAAATCGGAGTTGGATTGTTTATCAATGCAACACCAGTTTAAGGAAGAACATTTTCAGCAATCCAGCTCCAATGAAATTTAATTGTGGTATTACCTAATACGAATAAAAACAAGCTTTGACCCTTTCAGATCAAGTGAGGAGTGTACGTCGAACATACATTCTGAGCTATTTCGGGCATAACTTTTGAACGGCGTGGAATATCATCACAAAATTTAACTCAAAATGTGCGTAAATGAACCGCCTAAAATTACCTACAATTTGATAATTTTTATACCTTAGAATGAAGGAGAAAAAAATTCCGGCGCCAAAACGTCCGGCGCCAAAACGGCGGCGCCAAAACGTCCGGCGCCAAAACGGCGGCGCCAAAACGTCCTGCTTCGCGAATAACATACATTCCATGCCATAAATCATAGTTGGATACTGTTGAAAGATTGTTTCATTTCGATGCTTTATATAAAGACAATGCAATTGCGTGAGAGACTTAGATTGGATTTTAATTACATTTACACAGTATTTTTATTATAGGTTTTAATTACATTTATACATTAATTCTCCTGTGCATGACTGACACCCTGAATTTTTTTTTGGCCACCATGGATGGGGGGGCCACGTCCCATGGTGATTTGAAATGGGGGGGGCCATGGCCGGATTGGCCCCCCCTGGATCCGCCCCTGGACGATGATGATTATTCATTCATTCATTTTGAAAATTTATATAGCACCCCTTCAAGAAGCCTACTCAGAGGCGCTTCCAGTTCAGCAACGACTAAAAAAATTTAGGTCTTGAGCAACTGGTAGAAGCCAGGCAAATTTTTCCCAGGTAGTAAGCGCAGTGCAAGCGGAAGCCCATTCCATGTGGACATGCCAACAACCGAGAAGGCTCCACGCTGTCTGGTAGAAGAGCGGGTTCGAGGGACCAGCAGATTCTCATTGCCATTGGCCGAATAGCCAATGTTGATGATAAAATTGTTTTTGTGTTCATTCTGATAACCCTTTCCATAGGACCAGAGTAAACCCTGGTCTATTATAGGTCAGGGTTAAGACAAAGGAGTTACCCGTCGTTGCAGATAACCCTTTGCCTTCGGACCAGATACAATGCCCCGGTCTAATGCTAGCTCAGGGTGAGGTAAACCTACAACAGCCTATCAACTGTAGACCTATATAGCGGAAAACGCTCACGTTTAAAAGGTGTACAATGCAGCTCAGTTTCTGCTTTAAGAATACAAGTATTTGATAGATCTAGTATTTTGCCACAGCAAATGAAGTAGTCGTGTAGAGTTTTAGTTAGCGAAAATTATAACTGGAACTTCTTAAAAGGCTCGTCTACGCAACATTTCTTTATAAAGAGTGGAATCTTACCTGAAAGTGCAGCTTTTCAACAAACAGTGTCATCTAGCGTATGGTGCAATACTAAAGTGCTAATCTGATTTAAAAGACTGTCCATAGAATTATTATTAGGCCTACGTACGCAGTGAGGGATAAGGGCGGGCCTAATGGCCGTGAGGCAGTGTAGTGTAAATGTACTGTATAGGCCTAATGATTAGGCCTACGTTGGAACAAAATCTAATGCAATCTCTTCCAGACTTGTTTTACGCTGTCAGTAGGACATAGGCCTATATAGTCTGATTTAGCTTTTTAATAGGCCTATAAACTTAGAACCAAAGTCAGTGATGGTGTAGGCTAATCACGGTCATGAGCTCTCGCACACAGGGGCAGAAGGGGCGCTTGCCCCCTGGCTAATCGACATCTTTGTTTGACTACTATACTTTTTGAGTTTTAGCACATTTTTGCACTAATGATAGCCTATAAGTTACCCAAAAGAAATTTTCCAATAGAAACCTCTGCGACCCAAATCCCTGCTTTACATTTTTTCAACATTATTTGTTAAAGAAACTTTGACCATTGTTGTGTTTTGCCCCTTCTGCAAAATTATCTACGGGGCTCCAATGTTCATGTTTTACCAGATTGTTTATCTGCACTATAAGTTTTTACCATTTGCTTAATATTAATAATTACTACAAAATTATTTATATGGCGCCGTAACACAGCCATGCCGTTACAAGGGCGCCTTACAAAGCAACAAACATAGGGCTTGCTTGTTGTCATACAGCGTATCCACACTTGCACAGGGTATGTGTTTGTCGGCTCATGTCGGCGGCACTGCAGGCCTATAGGCTACATAGTAGGCCACATAAGTCGTGCGTTCAGATGTGAGAAGGCTTCTATATGTAGTAGTTACCGCCAGAGTAGGGGTAACATTAGTATAAAGTATGAAGATATATTATTATGTGAATGTGATACACACATGATCCACTTTCCTCGTCTGCTTTCATTTGAGGTTCAAAAGTCAGCGGTTTTTAAGTTGGCCATTGAACTTTGTTTTCACCGATAGGGCCTATCCGTTGCCGCAGATGGTCCTATAATATATTATATCATTTGGGATGAAAGGCTTTTCAGTCAAACTGCCATCGAAAGTGGCATTACTCGAAGTGCAGTTTCAGAATGTGGACTTCGCATCAGTTGAAAAATCAAAAACTGCTTGAAGAGAGACTAATAACAGTCAGCCATCAACGGCACTGCCATCAACATGATGTCTGTACAGCGTACAGTGTAGACGACTAAAGCGTACACAGTGATTCAAAAAAAGTAAACCAAACTGTTTTTCAAATATCTCCAATGCCTGAAAACATATCACGCTAAAATTTTCCAAATATTTAGATAATTGTCTGCAATAATTATTAACACACAGTGTCCTGAAAGTGGACAAATCAACGCGCAGCCGTCGATGACGTCTTTCATCCATGTAAGATTGTGAGATGATTACAGGGTGGGCCATAAAAAAGTAACTCCTACGGTATTTTCCACATATCTTGGCCAGAAGTAAGAATTTCGAAATGAAATTTTGCAGTCTTAAAGACAGTTCATATTTACACATGACGACCAGATTTCATCAAAAATATTTCTAATCCAACAAAAGTTATGCCCCTTTTAGTGAGGCCACCCACCGTTTTGTGACGATTCAAACACGTAACGCAACAAAAAGTGACAAAACGATTTTATTAAGTCACATTTCAAATAACTGTTGTGAAATAAACTTGTTGGTGCTTCACAACTTGTGTTCAATGTGCCCACCACCAGTGTCAAAACTTTTTTTAGTCTTTTTGCAAGGTTCTTGATGACCCTGTTGATGAGTTCCAAAGGCAAATCTTCCCATGTTAACTCCAATGCGCCCATCAATTCTCTTACCACTATTGGTTTTGGTTGCAGATTGTGATATTTCTTCAGCATAGTTCTCCGCAATTGATTATCAATCCATCGGGTTCAAATCCGGAGATTTGGGGCCATTGGCTTTCTCAATGAAACCAGAACAGATAAAAAGGAAATCGGCTCGATCTCCTTTCATTCACGGTAAATCTCCTAACTCTCAGCTTTTCAACTCTTAATGTTTGCGCTCTCAGCCTCTCACTGTTTATCAGAGTACAGGGGCGGATCCAGGGGGGGGCCAATCCGGCCATGGCCCCCCCCATTTAAAAATTGCATGGAACGTGGCCCCCCCCATTTGGTTTCAAAAACATGTAGTGGGAGAGAAAAACAGGACATCTGGCCCCCCCCTATCAGAAAATCGTACGGGACGTGGCCCCCCCGTTCGGAAATGGCATGTCCTTTTCCCGGAAAATTGGTTGATGACTAAAAAAAAAAAAAAAAAAAAAAAAAAAAAAAGGTCATCAACTTTTTTGGCGGATAAGTTGGTATCTTTTTCCCGGAAAATTTGGTCGATGACTAAAAAATTTTTCTACTGTCTCACAATACCAAAAATTTTGGCCCCCCCCTTCGAAAATTCCTGTATCCGCCCTTGTCAGAGTAAATGTTGCTCAATGTGTGTCTAGGATCTTGCTCAAGAGGTGTCTGAATACTCATTTTTGTCTGTCATTGACGCCTTGGCCATTTTCATTTTTTTAGAAATTTCAATTTCATTGCTTTAATAAAAAAAATATAATAATTTGACAGATTCCTTTTTTGCCAACTTGATTGTCATCTTGCTAAGTGACTTCATGGTGACGTGCAGCGACGCTGGTACCCTGTTTCTGTTTAAAATAGTTATAATAATGATCATCTGGCAATATCAAGGCTATTTGATAACAATTATTTGAGATGAAACTTAGTAAAATCATGTTTTGTTACTTTTATTGCGTTGCGTTTTTGAATCGTCAAAAACGGTGGGTGGCCTCACTAAAAGTGATATAACTTTTGTTATGTTTGAAATATTTTGCTTAAATCTGGCCATCATATGCAGATGTGAATTGTCTTTCAGCCTCTAAAATTTCATTTCGATATTCTTACTTCTGACCAAGATATTGACCAGAATAATTAAATTGGTTCTTTGTTAGGGCCTACTTTTGTTGCGTCGCTTTTTGAATCGTCAAAAAACGGTGGGTAACCTCACTAAAAGTGATATAACTTTTGTTCTGTTTGAAATACTTTGTTAAAATTTGACCATTGTACGTATATATGAATTGCCTTTAATACTCTAAAGTTTCATTTTAAAATTCTTATGTTTGGCAAAGATATGGGCTAAAAATCGTAGGGGGTTAGATTATACTTTCTATGGCCCACCCTGTATATTTCATGTAGAATGTAGGCTAGGCCAAATTAATAATTTTTATACAGAGTTACTATTAAGTATAGAACCTAGTTTTGACATAGACCTAATCACCACGACAGGAAAGCATTACTGCCCGACATGTCTCGAAACGGCCAACTAAAATTCATAACTTGAAAAGTTACTGGTGAAATGTTGCCAAACTGTACAAACACGGTCTTTAACGCAGCACATGTTTACCATGCTCTGTAGGCCTAGCACTAATAATTGTTATTGCACCATTCGATAGATGGCATAGTGGCCAAAGCAAATGCACCGGCATGTAGGCCTAGGCCTAAGATTCTACTTTTGTCACTTACCATTACGTCGACAAACCTTCCAGTATCGCCGTGTGTCGTTAAAATAAAATTCCAAATAGGCCTACTATACTACTTTACGTTCTGTGTCAAAGCACTGGACATGTAAATACTTGTATAACAGCAATACACTGAGCTGCATTGTACACCTTTTAAGCACGAGCGTCTTCCGCTATGTAGGCCTAGAATTGATAGGCTGCTGTAGGCTAAACCTCACCCTGAACCAGCATTAGACCGGGGTCTATCGCTGGTCCGAAGGCAAAGGGTTATCAGAATTTAACCGTACTCCGTTGACTTGACCCTGACCCACATTAGACCAGGTTATCTCTGGTCAGAAGGAAAGCGTTATGAGAATAATAAAAGTTAAAATAACTCATGTAGGCCTACTAATATAGGCACAGATCGCGCATTCGAATATTAAGAATATTAAGATTTGCAAGTATTCACGAATATTAACGAACATTAAAACTGCCAACGAATATTGTATTCGTAAAATATTATGTTCATTCAAGAAATTCTTTATCTTTAATTCTCATTTTGTTATTTATAAAAACGTTTAACGTTTTACCGAACGAATTGTATACAAATTCAGACGCATATGGGTATATCAGTAACTTAACAGGTTTTTTGTTAAAAAACTTCAAGGTCTCCTGTGAGTGGACGCCATGGAGAGATCCTATACACAGTATACAGAAACCTAAACTGCTTTAAGCCTATATACTGGGTAACATTGCGGTTTCGATGGTTCACTTAAATTCGTTAACGAATATTCACGAATATTAAAAAATCGAAATATTCACAAATATTCACGAATACTCGATCTATGCATAGGCCTATAAGGCTATAGGCCTACCACCGCATTTCTTGGACATGGGGCGGGTGAAGATCACGACTTCGAGTGGGTGTCTATATATAATTATTTCGAACTTAAAACTGTTCAGAGTCTCATTACCAATAGGCCTAATTTAGGTCTACAAGTTAGCTACTTTCGTCAAGCGTAACATAGTGTATGTTCGCTATAGCCTACTCCTGACGTGCTGAACTACAAACTGAGAGCAGAAAATTTTCGCCAGATTCTACTCAAAAGTTGTGTAGGCCTATATAATTTGATCGTAAAAGCTTACTCACCGCATAGGCCTGCTGTCGAAGGGAAGGTGAGACATGCAGTGAGAGAGCTGACTGGCAACCAGTCCTCATATAGTCTATGCCGAGTCAGCCGAGAACAAGAAAGTGAGGTCGAAGGCACTTCACTCTTGACGGTCCCTCATCAAGCTTAATGAACTCTTAATGCATGTATAATAGTATGACCTTTTTGCTGGTTTTAATCGTACAGAAGTGGTTCTAAAACTGCACATTTTGTGTACAACTGCACGTTAAAAAAGCCCTGGCGAGAAGGAGGAAAAGGTTGAGGAGGAGGAGGAGAAGGAGGAGAAGGAGGAGAAGGAGGAGAAGGAGGAGAAGGGGAACAAACAGACAAAAGTCACAGATCGAAATTCGTGCGCACGCAATCCATCAACTATAGTGGAACAGGAATGTTTCCAACCATTTGGTTATCAGTGAGGCTATCAAGGAAACTGTTGACGTAACAACACTATAATAATAATAATAATAATAATAATAATAATAATAATAATAATAATAATAATAATAATAATAATAATAATTGATGACGAGTAGGCTACTAGGCCTATTGGTATATTATTTTCTCCAACATGAAACGGTAAACAAGCACAAAGTAATTATTATCGACACTAATTACTGTATTACCAATTATTCATGTATTACTAAATCACTCAACTGATTGACAATACGCAAGAAAACGACGATTAACGGAACTCGATCAACTTTACATATTTTCCTAATCGGCTGCTCAACACAATCAGATAAATAGATCATCGTCCGAAATAATTATTAAACAACCAATCGCTCTAATCGAACGGAAAACATTGGCACCGCATCTAGCGACACTTCCAACAAATACCAAACTCGGTTTAGACTCCAAATACGCGAGTCGCCGATGGTGGAAAAACGTAATATATCCAGGCTAAATAAATATTGGCGCTATTATCTAACAGCAACCGATCTCTGATCGCTGAAACTCCGGAGACTGGTGACCGCGTGTTGACACTGCTGGCGACACTTTGTAGGGTATGTAGGAATATATCAACAGCAGCATTGGATAACATATGCCGGTCGCTAACCACAAAGTACTGGAACTTGGAACCGGAACAATACGAGTCCAACGTATCATTTCGACACGATCCAAAGGTCGTTGCGCCCTTCAACTCCTCTTCCATGCGTCCGGCAAAGTGTCCAGTCGTCCGTGGAATCGACCAACAAACGGCCACCCATGTATCAAATCTGTGACAGAATACATACCTACAGATGTTAGTTAGCTGTAAGTTATTTTCTCATCTCTTAAAGGAAGCAGAGATTTAAAAAAAAATAATTATTATAAAACCTGAGAACGTTTATAGCGACGGTATACGATGTACGATTCGCCACCAACACCCTACCTGTGGTACGCGTAACCTAAAATAAAATAACCTACGTTAAAATAGTATACGTAAGTATACCTTTCACAAAATAGAATACGCAGTTACGTACGGTACGCACCCTGGAGCTTTGGTACGATGACTTGCTTACCAGCTTAAGGCAATACAAAGCAGTCAAGTCCTGAGAGTCAATCATAGGCCTATACATCAGTGGCGTAGCCAGGAATTTTTCATGGGGGGGGGTTTATGGCCGGAAACCCTGTTTTTTGCTATTTTTTCTTACTTAGATGGAAAAATAGCCTTAAAAAACCTTTTTCCGGAGCCAATGGGGGGGGGGGGGGTTTAACCCCCGAAGCCCCCTTGCCTACGCCACTGCTATTCATATACATTACAGACTTCCATGGTCATTCGGTGGCAACTGCATGTTGTAATACTGTCTTAACTCAACGTCTTAAGACTTGTTCTCGCTGTGTTACACATTGGGAGTGCCTCTGATTAGGTTGTATACTGCGACAGTCGCTTTAGAAGTTGTTAGATACGATAGGCTACATCTGTATATATAAATCCATAACACATAAAGTGAGAGCAACGAAGAAAAGCAGAATAAAATAAACGCGACAATCGTTGAGAACTGAACGAGATAATAATTATTGGCAAGGGACACTGCAGCATAGTAAAGTGAGTGTGGACAGGTAGGGTGTTGGCGGCGGATTGATTACAAGTAGCCTATAATAGTCTATCCGTTTATGTCTGTCTGTTTGTCTGCTTGTGTCTGTCTGTCTATCCGTCTCCATCTCTGTATCTGAGTCTCGATGTTTACTGTGTAATGACCTGAGTGAGCCACACATACACACTTTTACACAGTCGCCCAGTGCCACAGATTGAACAATAAATAATTGATGTCTGATTCGACATCCAATGGTGGTAGCTTCTTCATAAATGTTTAAATACAAACTACTACAGACGCAATAAACTTTGATGTATGGACCTGACATCAGCAGTTGATTATACTTCAACTAAAGTTGTCAAGTGTATACATGACTGATGCACTAGCGCCATCGATGTTATATATATATATATATATATATATATATATATATATATATATATAGTTGATATATATACAAAGTTGATATATATATAAAGTTGATATATATATATATATATATATATAGTTGCTGGGTCATTTACACAGCAGCGGCGCTAGATAAATGCGTAATCAATAATGATTTCGAGCATTGTTGATCACTGTTGGAAATGGCGGAAGAAATAAATAGCCTAGATATATAGAAGAAGCAGCAATTTGAATGGATAGCTTTGTGACATCGTCAATTAATCATCAGTATCTGAAAGCGAGATGCTTCCAAGAAAACCGAACAATTTGGCATGCATGGTCGACAGTTCAATATTACTACAAACGTTAAAAGAACAAATGATAAAATACTACAGTTACAGTGTCAGCAACGTCTCAGAAAATCAAACAGTGACTGAAAATAAGCAAACCCACAAATCTACAATCACTATACAGTAAGTTTTTCAAATACCGAAAGAACATTTTTAGTTTCTGAAAAACTGCCACAGAATCTGTCAACAGAGTCTCTTCACATCAGCCTAAGTCTTCTCAACGTCTTCTACGCCGGAGACAACTATTATTCAGCAACTTGTTTAAAACATAGCATTTAATAATTTCGGTCAATTTTGTCTGTGCATGCGTCCGTTTGTCTGTCTGTCTGTATGTCTGTCTGTCTGTCTGTATGTGACAGTATGTCTGTCTGTATATGACAGTCTGTCTGTGAGTCTGTCTGTCTGTCTGTCGGTCTGTCTCCTATGGGTAGTCCTCAGACTATTTGTATGACACAATTCGCAAGACCAACTTCATCAGTCGTGACCAAATTGTCCGTCTCTTTTCACACCTGTCAGGCAAACAAGAGAATTGAGACAAGCAGTCTCTTTCGAGGCAGGCGTGGGTGGGGGTATTTAGGAAAGGGTCACTGGTTGAAACTCCCAGAAATAAATAATAATTCCCGAATTTCGAAACTAATTCTTATTACTTTTCCGCTATGTCCGTTGAAAAACCGCTCAAACTGCTCTCATATCTACGCCGCTGGAGGCGGGCCTTGGTTAGACAAGATAATCACAGTGTAGCGTTAACGACAGATCGTAGCAATTCTCTCCCAACAGGTAGGGGCCAATCTCCATCAAATCCGTATGGCTACCTGTCTCGATTCCTTTCAACTGATCCCCTTGTGATTAACGATTCCGTGGCCTTCTTGTCGCCGAAAGATCGTCTGTGTAATTACTTTCCCCTTTCATCTCGAAATGCAACGCTACAACGCTAATGGCCGAACGCGGAAAAATGAGAAGAGAAAAGAAGTTCCGCATAATTCAGCGACGAAAACAAATACCCCGGCTTCCAGCTGCTATGCATACAATACAACTGCGACCGCACACACATACACACACACGCACACACACGCACGCACACACACACACACACACACACATACATGACACGCATGGACACCTACACGCACATGCACTCGCACACAAACAGCTGCTTAATTACTACACATTTTAAGCTAAAGACATTTTGCCCTCAATTATGTAGGCTTCCCCCACCCACTCCCATTTCATCTTCTTTTACAGATGCAATACAACACAATCTGTCCAAAACGCATCCCTCCCTATACACCAATTACACAGGCAATTTAGAAATGAAGAGAACTCGGTTAATGGAAACTGGGCGGAAAATGGCTTGACTGCCTCCTTGATCAGTGGTGTAAGGATAGAGCGGAGAAGCGGAGACACATTAAGTACATTTCTCGCGATTTTTTAATCCGTTTTAAGAACCTGCTTCTCAAATTATAGGTCACATTTTACAAAACGTTTACCAAGAAACTGGTTAGCACGCTCCCCAAACTCCCTTTGCTCTTCGATTGAGAATTGGCAGTCGAGACGAGAATAGCCTACATCGTAATAAATTATTATCTATGATCTATGATTGGAAGCAGATTTGACGACAGGTTAACAAAATAATGCGCACAATTCTTGAACAACTGGCTATATTTATAGAAAGTGAAATTGTCTCTGCAGAGAAAAGAAGAAAAATAGGCAGAGAAGGAGAAGGAAGAGAAGGAGAGGAATGGGAACGGGAAGAAGATAAATTCATTAAGCTAATAGCCCTAAGGCAACCAAGGATATGAAGTGTTAGCTACGTCATATTCTAAGCCTGGACAATAACAATAATAATAATAATAATAATAATAATAATAATAATAATAATAATAATAATAATAATAATAATAATAATGGAAACTGGGCGTTGATGTTGCTCTGTTGGTTTTGAAAATAAATGATGGTTTTTTCATAATAATAAAAAAAAAAAAAAAAAAAAAATAATAATAATAATAATAATAATAATAATAACAATAACATAATAATGTACCTCGGGGCAAAAAATAACAATAATGAGGGTGGGTGGAAATTCCTTTCCCTCCTCACATAATCTCCCCACCTACAGTGAACGGCCAGAGAACTCAATATAGCGTATAGGCCTACGTACGGTAGGTTACGAGAATTGTGTCATAATTATGTTGGCGTATACGTTGAAATCAGTTCAAGATCAAAATTATTTCATAGCATTAAGTTCACCGAAAATCAGTAAAGTCAAAGGAACTTATAGCCTACTAAAGTAGCCTGCGTAGGCCTACGTACATGTACATAGCTCTTGTTCTAGGCTCTGGCCGCTGGCGTATGTCTAAACCACATCACTCTGCTCATCGCTATCCCTCAAAAATCACCATATTCGCTCTAACAGCGTCCTAGCCAATCACATTAGAAAATAGCTTCCACGAAACCACAAGGCAATATTCTTGTAAGAGGTTACTATGGCAATTCATAGCCTCCTGAAATTGCAATGTAATTTCTAAGAGTCAATGTATAAAGCAACAATGCAAAAATATTATTACAAGAGGTTATTATGGCGTAGTCTCTGTGAATTCACAATACAATTTATAAGAGCCAAAAAGCGGGAATTAAAACAGCCTCTATGAAATCACAAATAAAGTATCATAAAAGGTTACTATAGCAAAATTTGAAGCCTCTTTAACATCACAATGCAATTGTTGTAACAGTTTACTATGACAATTTGCTCCTTTGTGAAATCACAATGCAATTATCATAAGAGGTTACCATGGCATTTTTACAGACTCTATATATGACTCTATATATGAAAGCACAATGCAATCATTATAATATATTACCATGACAACTTCGAGCCTCAGAGAAATCACAATGCAATTATTAAAAGAGGTTACAATGGCATTTTTATTGACTCTATGAAAGCACAACATAATCATTATAATATGTTACCATGACAACTTAGAGCCTAAATGAATCACAATGCAATTATTACGAGGGTATAGGGGGTGGGGGTCTGGGGGTGGGGTGGGGCGGGGGGACAGGTTGTCGTGGGTGGGGGAGGGGGTTGGGAGGGTTGGGGGTGGAGATGGGGATGGAAGTAGAGGGGGGCTGGGACGAGGAAATTTCCCGAAAACCCTAATTTCTCGCGTGGCGTACTGGGAGGTCGGAGTGTCGTGGGGGTGTGGTGTGATGGGGCTGTGGCCGGAGCGGGTCGAATCCTAAATTTCCCGGGCAACGCCGGGTACCCCAGCTAGTATGAAATAAATAAGCCAAACCAGTTCTTAAAATAAAACACGAAAACAATTACAGTCGTTTGTCCTCATAAGAAACATAACGCTGGCAATAACAAATAAAATGAAGAACAGAAATAATAATCACGGCCTACACATTAACAACTAATACGTAGCAGTGTTGCATGAGAGACAAATGGGAAAATATCCGATCTGGAGTCACGGAAAATGGATGTCGGAAGATGTCAAAGAAATCATCATTCGCCGGTGGAAGACTTTTCCAGCAGCAGTGGAAGTGGAGAGGCATACGTCTCGTCAGTGGAGTGATCGTCTTTACCAACGGAGTCGTATGGATAAGTCATGTGGAAAGAGATGATTTAATACGTGGCAACATTCGTCAGCGACTACATTCATCAGCCAACTAATGACCCAGAAGGAAGTGCGTCCTGCAGCGGTTCTGTCAATGACGAGACTCAATCGTACTAAGTCTCTCTCTCTTTCTTTCTTTCTATTTCTGTGTCTTACTCTGCCTGTCTGTCTGTCTGTCTGTCTATCTGCCTGTCTCTCCATTCACTGGCTCTCTCTCGTCACACTCTCTCTCTGTCTCTGTCTCTGTCTCTCTCTCCGTTTCTCTCTCTATTTCTGTTCTTACTCTGCCTGTCTCTCTGTCTCTCTCCATTCACTGACTCTCTCTCTCTCTCTCTCTCTCTCTCTCTCTCTCTCTCTCTCTCTCTCTCTCTCTCTCTCTCTCTCTCTCTCTCTCTCTCCCTCTTTCTATTTCTGTCTCTTACTCTGCCTGTCTGTCTGTCTATCTGCATGTCTCTCCATTCACTGGCTCTTTCTCTCTTTCTCTCTTTCTCTCTCCCCTTCTTTCTATTTCTGTCTCTTACTCTGCCTGTCTGCCTCTCTCACCTTCTTTTGTCTGTCTATCTGTCTGTCTCTCTCCATTCACCGACTCTCGCTTCACTCTCTGATTCTGTCTGTCTGTCAGCGTCTCTCTTTCTCTCTGTCTTTCTATCTCTCTGTATGTGTCTTTCTTCCATAATGGATAATGATTCGCAATTAGTCGTTCTCAATGATGATTGATGCCCTGGTTCTCATCTTCTTCTTCATCCAATAATCCTTTAATTTACGATTCGCTCTGCACGATATGAACTGCAACCGATGCATTGATGAACAAAGAGGCAGAGTTATGGGCTCGAAGTCGGCGCAAGAATTGACGACTATAATAATGCCAGTATAGTCCTCTTCTATAATAGTTCTGCGTTGTCAGCCATTGTCTATAGTCGAAAGCATAAACATCCATCTCAATGCTTAATGCTCAATGCTCAGCTCTTAAATCAATAGAAATTATATCCTTAACTTCAAGTCATTTCTTCTGTGTTTTATTGTGGCATTGCTTGTTGTCTGCCCCAAGCAGGGTGAGAACTGCCGTGCAGATTGAGGGGTTCAACTCCCCCGTCTTTCTCACGGGCCCAACGGTAAAGTCTTTTTTTCACACCCAATTCCACGTGGACCATAATTATAGTCTGACCCCTCGTTTATTTCCTACAGTACTCTTATACTGTTTACAGGCGGTGTAATAAAAAGATATGCTTACTTGCCTCCGGTTAAATAATCCGCAGATGCTACACAGAGATTCCGGAGCGGATGCATATGTGACAACAAAATGACATCGACTCCATCATCATCTATGTAATGTAATGTAACGTAACGTAATGTAATGTAATGTAATGCAATGACGACAATTTCTAAGGTGCATGATTCTCAAACCTAACTTCGAAAAATCCTGGTTCATTTCTGGTTTCGTCGTTTCCGCAAACACCTCAACCTGTGTTCTTTACTTCATTACATTTAACTTTTTTAACATGCATGCACACAAACTCAAACACACACACACACGCACATAAGTATGCACATACTCAAATACACAGGCACACACACAAACACATACACACATGTACACACACACACACATGCGGAAAGAAACAAGGACACATCGATTGGAGAGGACAAAGGACATTGGACAGATTCATTCGTCGTTTCTCCAGGGACCAATAATGTCCGTCCGTCTTCCGTCCGTCCTTTGGAATGGGAGAAACGACAATCAGAAAAGAATGGCAAAAAGTACTTAACAGAACCGAATAGAAAAGAAGCAAAACAAAGAATCAGACGTCGACGATGACAAGAAAAACTAAAAGCAGACGACATAAAAAAACATCATTCAAGTAATACAAGCGAATTTTCCAAGACAGCAATCACGTAGATCAAAACAATAAAAGGATGATGATGAGGAGGAGGAGGAGGAGGAGGAGGAGGAGGAGGAGGAGGAGGAGGAGGAGGAGGAGGAGGAGGAGGAGGAGGAGGAGGAGGAGGAGGAGGAGGAGGAGGAAAAGAAACGAGTGGAAGAGGAGGAAGTGAGAGAGAGAAAGAGAGAGACAGAGAGACAGATAGTCATACAGAGAGGGATAGAGACACAGACAGAAATAGACAGACACACGGAGACAGACAGAGAGACAGACAGAAAGAGAGATCCATATGCGCGAAGTGGAAAACGTCTTTCCGACTTCCTTTTCTTAGCCTCTGCTTACGAGGGAGTAGAGGACGGACGGTCATCACTTCCTCTCGTCGCCTAATCTTTCAACCAACGCTATTTATAATACGGCCACTGACCGTTCGACTTCAGCCACGTTCGCTAGGGGCGACAGTGTAGCGGAACCCCGCCGCAACAAAGTTCTTCTCTGTAACTGTGTGCATGGTGTAAGGATTCAATGTTAGCATGCCACAGGCCCAGCAGTTTAATTAATTAACCAATTCATTCATTCATTCATTCACTCACTTATTTCTTTATTCATTCGTCAGTCCCAGACAAGAGTCATAGTTTATTGTACATGGAATCACAGGATCAAACTAAATTGATAAAACTAAGTCAACAGAACACACACTGTGACACACACACGCGCGCACACACACACACACACACACGCAGAGACACGCACACACATACGCACACATTTAGTTTCCAGATGAAGGCATTTAAGCCTAGTCGTCAAAACTCGACACTGCAACAGAAGGACGATTCTTCCAACTTAAAAACACGATCATTCAACTCCCGTCTTCGGGAGAATGTCACCTTGATCGAATCATATATGTGGCCCTCACATAGCCCAGACCAAAATCAGGTGAAGTATAATATTATGCTGTTTGGGGTATCCTCCAACAAAAAGTCTACCTCCGTCGTAAATTTCCAACAGTAGATCAATTGAAACTGGCCATTGTTGAAGAGCGGCAAAAATTCTCTCAGCAATTTACAAATGAAAGCATTGACCAGAGGCGCAGACGTTTAGAAAAAACTGTTGAGAACTGAGGTGGGCGCATTGAATTTCTGATTTTCTATAAATTAGCATTTCGCATTTATTAACTTATTTTTGTTGAAGAAAATGGTTTTTAAAAAGATTATTTTTTGTTACCATGTGCATACATGCATAATACATATACATACATAGTTACGTACAATGTCACACATGTAAACATACATTCATAGTTATATACAATGCCACACATGCAAACATTCATTTCATACATGCATGCATACATACATACATACATATATACAATACATACATACATACATACATGCATGCATACATACATACATACATACAAACAAACATACATACATACATACATACATACATACATACATACATACATACATACATACATACATACATACATACATACATACATACATACACACACACACATACATACATGTAGGCATGCATACATACATAAATACATGCATACATACATACATAAATACATGCATACATATATACATACATACATGAAAGCATAGAGCAGCTAAAACACACATATACAACGACTAAAACACATGATGACTCATCTGACAGATCAGTCAATGACAAAACCTAGAAATTCTGCACAGATTATAATAAAACTCGAATGATTGACCGATCGCAGGTCCACAGAATTCAATCAATTAGACAAAGAATCCGTCATGACTTCTTATTGAAGCTCAGTTCTTCAATAAAAGAACGACAGAATATCAAATTCAATTAATTATTGATAGCCTACACGTGTAACGCCCGCCCCTATCGGCCTCCCCGGAGTCGCCACTTCCGGATCCTCGCTCGATATGGCCGCGTGCTGCTGTGGATAAGCTCTAGAGATAGAGGGAGGACAGGAGGAGGTGACTTCTGGGTTCGAATCCCAACCCTGGAAAGGCGGCCAGTCTTTTCGACTACCGTACTCCCTATATGAAATTGGCGGCCTACCAGCCAATCTATCACTTCTCCGCAATATCCCAGGTTGCGTGAAATCTTTAGGCCTAGCACCCAAAGTTTCCTCCAGGCCGATGGTCGAGTGGTATGGCGCGTCCGCAGTGGTAATAGCGGTGAAGTAACCAGGGTTCAAATCCACAGCAGGCTTGGGTACCGGCGATGCCTCTAGCCTTTCTAATCGTGATACAACTTCCGTCAGCGCTTCCCTGACGTTATCTCTTACAGCCGAGATCTCCTCTCTTACATTCGATTGCACTGAGGAAATAGCATCGCCAACATTTGATTGCACGGCCAGGACATTAAACTCCACCGTGGCAATCGCCTCTTGCGTCTCTCTGGCATTCAGTTGCAAAGACGACTGTATAGAAGTCATAGCATCATGAGTTGACTTAGCATGCGCTTGCATAGCCTCTTGTGAAGACTTAGCGTTAGTCTGTATTGCTTCATGAGTGGACCGAGCATTAGTTTGTATTGCTTCATGAGTGAACCGAGCATTAGTTTGTATTGCCTCGAGCAATATCTCCATAGAAGAAGGGGGCCTAGAAGGCTGAGCGGGAGTGACTGGCCTAGACTCCTCCATAGCGCTATAGAAATGACTCCTATCTTTATAGCTCACAGTCAATATCGCTAGCAGTGAACGAAGTAGTTATTCTTATTAACAAATCAAGCATTCAATCCACATCCGTTACATTCAAAGCCATCAATAATCAAAGTCAGAAGTTTAATTAATATTTCTTATTATTCCCAATCAATTGGATCTTCAATTGACATCAATTATGTTCAAAGCATTCAAGCATAAAAGTCAGTAAGTTCAATTATCAGTTACTATCCTTTGTAAAGACATTCAATGAAAATCAAATGCAACAATTCAATGCAAACACCTATCAACCGGAGTATGCCTAACTTAAATCCCGATTGACTCTCAAGTCCCACAGCCAATTTCAGTTCAGCCCAAAATGTCTTAATAACCGATCGTATTAATTCCCCAATAAAGCGTACCTTATGTCCGAAGCCAAGGGACAAAGCCGATCGTGTGCGAAGAACAGCGACGAAGACGATATCCAAGAGATGCGACGAAACACACAGAAAGGCGTCGAGTTTGAAACGCCCGAAAAGATCAGCTAAATCCGATGCTGATTTCTCGCAATGAACAACAATTTCGGCTATTTATCCAAGCCGTTTGAGAAAGACGCCCTTAGGCAACCATACGAACAACCGCTTCGCAACACAATTTCGAAGAACGAGAGCAGAGCGCTGACGATTCGAAGCCCACGATAAATCACTCCGTGTGACAGGGCGAAGAGAGGCCTTGAATTAGTAATCCAGGAATATATCCGAAGCGAGAGCGAAGACAAAACTTGCAGCGACGCTGATGTATTTCTCGCAACAAACAAACTCTTTTATTTAATCGACTCCATGTCGAGAGAGAATGAATCGCCGACAGAATCCGTGTATGCGCAACTAGTGCAAGCAGGCGCTTATCCTGGCCATGCTTCACCAACTTGATCGAGCCTAAAACTACCAACCGCCGCAATACATCCGACCGCCCTGAGATCCTATGCGCAACTGAACCTCTCAGCGTTGCGCTGCTCTTTTATTACTGCCTGACAAGGAGAGCGTCCCTCTACTACGCATGCGCAGCTGAAGAGCCGAGCGCGCCGAACCAGCAGCTGTGCAGCTGTCTCAAGGCGGCAAGAATCAGCTGCCACGTGCGTCCTCTCCTGTGTATCTCCGCGTCTGTCTGTAGCTCACTGTCTTGCTCCTTCTATCTCTCCGTCTGAAAAGCGCCATCTGCCGCTGATCACGTAGGCATCAAATGCACCAGTTCAACCTTGAGAAAACACACGTACACAGACCCACACGCCAACGGTGTTTCCTTCTCAATCCGTGTCCCTGCCTGTGCTTGTCTGGCTGGCTGTATTCCTCGCTCACTCTGATCATCAGACCACCTCAGAGAGCGTGCGAAAGTTTAATTACCCTCATCGACTGCAAGCGGCACGGCCTTTGAAGACAGCGACCGACGATCGCTGAGAGCGTGTGAACATATACCAATTAATGGAACAGCAACGACTGCTGCCTACGTCAGCGGTCGCTGTGACCCGTGTCAAGCGCAAATCAACATTAAAATATAGGTCACACAAGGCAGCTCAAAAATACAGAAATAAAACAAATATATCAGATCCCTGAAACCCCATAATCGATCAAAAATTAAATAAAATAATATTAGCGACCCGAAACCTGTAGCGTAGTTATACAATCGCTACACTATTCTCGGCCCTCCCTGATTTCAGGATCCTTTTAATTGGAAAAATGGATCCTGAAATGTTAGTAAGGCCATACTCCAATTTTTACATCAAGGATTCAAATGCAAGAATTAAAAATATATGCAATGAACAGTCATCAACGTAAGCATCAGAAAGTTCACATTTTAGCGTCGACTGTCAATTCAAGCGAAAGAAATACTTATTATTATAATATTTATATAGCTCCATCGCTAAGCGTTCAGTGAAGCTCAAAAGCATTTATATATATAGAAAGTATATAAAGGCTTCCTTCAGTTCAGTTATGTACCAAGAATCCTACGGCAAACATTGACTTAAGAACCCACGACACAGTTACAAACACCATTAGGCCTACGTTACCTTTACAACAGGTCATCTGATTAATAGGCCACCCCTGGCCTTTACCATCGAGACTTCTTTAGGCATTTCACTGTAGGCAAACGTCTACATTTAAAGACTCATCTAAGCAGTTAAACCTAAGTCTCTAATCCCATTAACAACGGTGCTATCATAGCAAATTACCTGAGACTACACACACAGCTTAAGTCTCCAAAGGCCAATGCTCATTATAACTATCCGTAGGCTCCCCATCAAAGCCCACCGTAAGAGACCAAGCCTAACTTCAGCTTAATAAGCCGCTCCCTTCCCAACATCTTTCAGTAGGCCTACTTAATTATTAAAAAATGCAACCGATTATGCACAGAATTAAAATAGGCCATTAAAACATAGGCTAACGTAACATATTATTGCAATTAACGTTACAAAACAGTCACATTGTATAATCGTAAAAATCCTAGGCCTAAAAGGATTATCATGATTTTAATATGAGATCTTAGTCTAAAGCGCAAATCAACAGTTAGGCCACTTTAGTCTACTATAAATCCTTATGCATCATTGCATAGCATCAAGGCCTATTATCTTTCCTTCATTCTATCAGAGATGCAGCGGAGACTAACGGGACCACCCACGCGCCTGGGAAACAACGATTGCTAATTAATCGCCGCTCTTTGATGCGTCGACTCCTGTGTCTCTATTCCCCCCCACGCAGTGCATCTACAGCGTGCGTCTGGCTGTGAGAATTAGGCAATTGAACATCATCTCTATACATGTGGGCCCATGTGCATCGTACGACAGAGGTCGCGTTGTCTCTGCACAAAGTGAAAATAATCCTAATTAAGCTCTTCTAAAAATTAGGATAAAATCTATGCATTAAAACTGTATATTACAGTCCTATGCAACAAATCAAATATAAGGTTATATTTCCGCTGATTTCCTTACGTTCAAGCAATCAATAATCTGGCCATCCAAAGTGATATTATATGCACTGATAAATCAGGGCCAAGGACGAGCGCGATCGCCTTTATTGTGTCGCCGTCGTTCTCCCCCTCTCTCTACAATTGCAGCTGTAGAAGTCGTGGGAACGACCGGCAGTTAGACTAACCCGGCCCAAAATTAGTCCATGCACAGCAAATTAGGCCTCAAAACTAGGTCAATCAACAAAACTTAGCAAAACCTTTTAAAGCTAGAATTATCGATAAACCTTACATGGCACGTTTTGCCTATAGCTCAAATAGGAAATTGAACGGCCAGCCTTTTTCATTATACACAAAAAGGATCCTAATTATTTTATGCCTAGTCCTAATAAATATTATTAGGCAACCAGTTTAATCATAGTCTACACTGCAAAATTATAAGACCAAATTATGCATCGCTACTATTAAAATTGTATCTCAAACTGCAACGCTGATGCAGACAGTACACGGGCTAATCATTCAAGTAGGCCTATTAAATCAAACTAAATATATTTATATCCTGCGTCCATCAACTGCAATCTAAATAATTCGTACTGCAACCAAAACATGTAGGCCTATGCAGGACTATTAATCAAAGAGCAGCTATGTATATTAATTTCACCGCTGTTAAACTCCAAACCTCGGTAATGCATTAAGGCGCTGAAGGACAATAAGGGACTATTATAGAACATTTATAGAGCGCCTCACTAAAGTTAATTAATAAGCATCCATACAATTATTATTATATATACATATATGCGTTGACAATAGTTACGCATATAAGAACTCTATACACGGAACTTAGAAGCCTTAAAATTTAGCTGTGCCAATCCTTTAAAATTATTTTTTAATTAATCATGTTATAGATGAAGCGGAATATAGGCCTAATGCAAATTTCGCCTCCGAGCATCATCTCAGAGCCACCTCGTAGGCCTACAATTTTAACTTAGCCTCAAGAAAAGTATACAGTTAAGTTCACATAATCACGATCAGCAGTCTTAATTAAAATATGCAACCTTAGTCAATCTATCTTCAGGTCAAATTAATATTTATATAGCGCAATGCAAGAGCAGAGACAGTTCACAATCTGTCCATAGGAAGGCAATAATAAAATCGTCCATTGCTTCACCATTGCGAACATTATTCTTAATCAGACAGTCGGCAATGCAATATTAATATTATGCAATACACATATGAATGCACAACATACGATGCAAGAATACAGTTATTTACACAGTAACACACACATGCAAAGCTTTCCACATGTAAATCAAAAATGTATTCATCAAAAACAAACCAAACCAGTGTTACAGGCATCTCCCTGTATTCAAAATGGCCGCAAATTAAGCGGTCATTTAACAGAGTTACCCAGCCGACGTCAAGTTTTCAGGCGGACGAAGTCCGGTCGGTTCTCCCAGCATCCTCCAGATCCGGTCCTCAGGGGGTCCATTGCGAAGCGGACAGCTCCTCAAAAGGTGCGAACTGTCGTCACAGTAGAAACAGCGTCGTTCCTCTCTTGGTGAGTTCCGACCACTGTCCCGCCTCCTCGACGATGATGGCGACCTCCGCGACCGACGCTCCTGGTTCTGCCCGTTCCGCTGGTCCCTGCTCGGCGCTGGAGCGGACCGAACAGCGAACACACGACCAACGCTGGGGTTGTCGTGGTTATCGCCCACAGGTTGTCCAAGGTTGTCGCTAGGTGGAGCCTGCTGCTGTTGTCGAAGAGGACAGAAGCGCGCTATGTGGTCCGTCGCAGAACACTCGAAGCATCGGCGCGCGGAAGGTCCTGCTTCCGTTTCTGTTTCCACATATGGCCGAAGTCTGCACGCCGAGCTCAAATGACCGAGCCGATGACACAGGAAACATCGCGGAGTTCCCCGTCCATAACTTCCATTGTTATTCGACCATTCATTTCTTGTTGACCCGTTCTGACCTCTCCACGGCCCGCGATTGTTGTCTCTGTATTGTGGCGCCGAAACGGATTGTCGCTCCTTCTCTAGTCGCTCCACTTGTCTCCTCATTTGCTCCATCCGCCGTTCCAGATCCTTTACTTTCGACTCTTCTTCCTGTTCTTTAATTGCGTTGACACGGCCGTGTCGTCGGTCTTGTTGCTCATGGCCACCGTCTTCTGCTTTCTGGTAGCCGTCCAATCGCATCGCTACCTTGTAGGCTTCGTCGAGGGATTTCGGTTCTCGCTCTCGGATTTTCAGATCAAGCGTTCTATCTCTCAGGGCATCCAAGAATGCCCGAACAGCAATTGCTTCGCTGTGAGCCGTTGAGGAACCCGGATAGGCTCGCGTGGAGAGACGTCGGATGTCGTCCACCAGGACGCCCATATCCTCGTCGACTTTCTGTTTCCTGGTGCTTAGCTGCGTTTGGAACAGGGCTTGTTGTTCAGCGTTGCCGTATCGTTCACGAAGTCGCTGGACCAAAGCCGTCCAAGTGTCCAGGCTATCTGCGTTCGACTCGCTCAGCAAATGAGTCGCCGGTTCAACCAATGAGACTACTAATTGGTTCAATCTCTCCTCGTCCGTCCATCTGTTATTCCTGGCGCACACGGAGAATTTTCGTAAGAATGTTTCAACGTCCGTCTTTCCGCTAAAAGACCCGAGTTTCAGGAATTGTGTTGGCTTGGTAGACGAAGGCGACGACTGTTTGGCCTCGCCCTCTTTAGCTGTCGTCGACGCGGTCGGTTCTGCTTCCTTGATTGTTCCCTTTGAACCGATCGACGGTAACTCCCAGTCGCCGGTCGTTTGCGTTGCGACGGTGGTCGTCGGGACAACTTTAATAGGGCCGACTGAAGCGTTGGTAGACGTCCGTGCTCTCGTTTCACCAACCGCAGACGTCGCTTTATCATCGCCCGTCGTTTCATTCTTCTCCAGAGGTGTCGACTTCGTTACCGTCTGACATCGCGGTAATTCGGCGTCACGGCTAAATCCGAAGTTCTGCGCACCCAGGCATGAACTCATCCTCGCCGATTCCACGACCGTTGGCCACCGAGGAAAGACGGCGTCGCTTGGTCGAAGCGGGTCGAGACAGCGAGGCGGGTCGACCCAAACCCGGTTGTCGCTACTACCGTAGAAAGCGTTCGGAGCGTAGGTCGGAGCATACCTCCACGGCATGTTTGAATGGTCGGGACGAGCGTATGGTTGCATCCAGTCGACCGTTGCCATCGCCGCTGGTCCAGGAGGAAGGTCGGGTCGAGCGTAGTCTCGACCAACCATGGTCGAAGTTGCACGACCGTGGAAAGCACCGTCGGGCATTGAGGTCGGCATTCCCGACGTTGGTTGCCGGCTGTCGATCCGGTGCTGCGCCGTTTCCGCTCTTTGTTGATCGACGAACGCAGGCGGTTCTTGCATCCTCCATTGCGGATCAAGTCGAGAATATGCACCGTGGGAAGGCGACGAAGAGGCAAAAGGAACTGGATTGACCTTATCACCCCCCTCCCGTGACAATTTATTAGCGATCGGTTTATTTATTTCCAAATTTCTAAACTCCGGTTGCCTTGCTGCATGCATTCTGTTATCAATTATTTTAACAGTTTTAGGTCTAGATTCCATTATCTTGCTGATTTCAATGTCTACACTACCATCATCAGACATTATATCCACAATATCAGCAAATTCCCTTTCCTTCCTTCTTTCAAAAGAAATTGCCATTTCGCCTGTTCTAGCATAGTCAGTTTCCTCTTCTAACCTATCATCGCCAAAATCTCTAAAACTAATTTGACCCCACTGGCTGGGACCAATTGTAACGCCCGCCCCTATCGGCCTCCCCGGAGTCGCCACTTCCGGATCCTCGCTCGATATGGCCGCGTGCTGCTGTGGATAAGCTCTAGAGATAGAGGGAGGACAGGAGGAGGTGACTTCTGGGTTCGAATCCCAACCCTGGAAAGGCGGCCAGTCTTTTCGACTACCGTACTCCCTATATGAAATTGGCGGCCTACCAGCCAATCTATCACTTCTCCGCAATATCCCAGGTTGCGTGAAATCTTTAGGCCTAGCACCCAAAGTTTCCTCCAGGCCGATGGTCGAGTGGTATGGCGCGTCCGCAGTGGTAATAGCGGTGAAGTAACCAGGGTTCAAATCCACAGCAGGCTTGGGTACCGGCGATGCCTCTAGCCTTTCTAATCGTGATACAACTTCCGTCAGCGCTTCCCTGACGTTATCTCTTACAGCCGAGATCTCCTCTCTTACATTCGATTGCACTGAGGAAATAGCATCGCCAACATTTGATTGCACGGCCAGGACATTAAACTCCACCGTGGCAATCGCCTCTTGCGTCTCTCTGGCATTCAGTTGCAAAGACGACTGTATAGAAGTCATAGCATCATGAGTTGACTTAGCATGCGCTTGCATAGCCTCTTGTGAAGACTTAGCGTTAGTCTGTATTGCTTCATGAGTGGACCGAGCATTAGTTTGTATTGCTTCATGAGTGAACCGAGCATTAGTTTGTATTGCCTCGAGCAATATCTCCATAGAAGAAGGGGGCCTAGAAGGCTGAGCGGGAGTGACTGGCCTAGACTCCTCCATAGCGCTATAGAAATGACTCCTATCTTTATAGCTCACAGTCAATATCGCTAGCAGTGAACGAAGTAGTTATTCTTATTAACAAATCAAGCATTCAATCCACATCCGTTACATTCAAAGCCATCAATAATCAAAGTCAGAAGTTTAATTAATATTTCTTATTATTCCCAATCAATTGGATCTTCAATTGACATCAATTATGTTCAAAGCATTCAAGCATAAAAGTCAGTAAGTTCAATTATCAGTTACTATCCTTTGTAAAGACATTCAATGAAAATCAAATGCAACAATTCAATGCAAACACCTATCAACCGGAGTATGCCTAACTTAAATCCCGATTGACTCTCAAGTCCCACAGCCAATTTCAGTTCAGCCCAAAATGTCTTAATAACCGATCGTATTAATTCCCCAATAAAGCGTACCTTATGTCCGAAGCCAAGGGACAAAGCCGATCGTGTGCGAAGAACAGCGACGAAGACGATATCCAAGAGATGCGACGAAACACACAGAAAGGCGTCGAGTTTGAAACGCCCGAAAAGATCAGCTAAATCCGATGCTGATTTCTCGCAATGAACAACAATTTCGGCTATTTATCCAAGCCGTTTGAGAAAGACGCCCTTAGGCAACCATACGAACAACCGCTTCGCAACACAATTTCGAAGAACGAGAGCAGAGCGCTGACGATTCGAAGCCCACGATAAATCACTCCGTGTGACAGGGCGAAGAGAGGCCTTGAATTAGTAATCCAGGAATATATCCGAAGCGAGAGCGAAGACAAAACTTGCAGCGACGCTGATGTATTTCTCGCAACAAACAAACTCTTTTATTTAATCGACTCCATGTCGAGAGAGAATGAATCGCCGACAGAATCCGTGTATGCGCAACTAGTGCAAGCAGGCGCTTATCCTGGCCATGCTTCACCAACTTGATCGAGCCTAAAACTACCAACCGCCGCAATACATCCGACCGCCCTGAGATCCTATGCGCAACTGAACCTCTCAGCGTTGCGCTGCTCTTTTATTACTGCCTGACAAGGAGAGCGTCCCTCTACTACGCATGCGCAGCTGAAGAGCCGAGCGCGCCGAACCAGCAGCTGTGCAGCTGTCTCAAGGCGGCAAGAATCAGCTGCCACGTGCGTCCTCTCCTGTGTATCTCCGCGTCTGTCTGTAGCTCACTGTCTTGCTCCTTCTATCTCTCCGTCTGAAAAGCGCCATCTGCCGCTGATCACGTAGGCATCAAATGCACCAGTTCAACCTTGAGAAAACACACGTACACAGACCCACACGCCAACGGTGTTTCCTTCTCAATCCGTGTCCCTGCCTGTGCTTGTCTGGCTGGCTGTATTCCTCGCTCACTCTGATCATCAGACCACCTCAGAGAGCGTGCGAAAGTTTAATTACCCTCATCGACTGCAAGCGGCACGGCCTTTGAAGACAGCGACCGACGATCGCTGAGAGCGTGTGAACATATACCAATTAATGGAACAGCAACGACTGCTGCCTACGTCAGCGGTCGCTGTGACCCGTGTCAAGCGCAAATCAACATTAAAATATAGGTCACACAAGGCAGCTCAAAAATACAGAAATAAAACAAATATATCAGATCCCTGAAACCCCATAATCGATCAAAAATTAAATAAAATAATATTAGCGACCCGAAACCTGTAGCGTAGTTATACAATCGCTACACACGGATAAAGAACTAATTAAAAACTGATTATCATCAGCAACTCAATCTAGGAGATAAAGTCCGAAGTCGATAGTTTTACATGTTGCAAGTATGCTTGTACGCATGTCTGTCTCTGGTTGTTGTTTGTGTGCTTGTATGCATGTATGCTTGGTTGTTGTTTGTGTGCTTGTATGCATGTATGCCTGCACGCATGTCTGTCTCTGGTTGTTGTTTGTGTGCTTGTATGCTTGTATGCATGTATGCATGTATACCTGTACGCTAGGGTGCCCGTTAAAAAATATTTTCTGAATTTCTTATGTGGTACCCTCTCATTTTGTTGTCTATCATGAGAGAAGTTCCAGGTAATTTCTTAAGAATTTTAGATGCATGTTTAGAGGGAGCTCAACATATGTGAAGTTAGCGAAATATTATCCGACAGCATGCTATTCTGACTTATTTCACAGTTATTTATCATTCAAATATTTTCAATGCAAAATCAATACAGCACTGTCAAATGCTAATCAAAACTGAACTATTCAGAATACTAATAACAATACTGCCACAACAAAGTACATTGCAGCATTTATTTTCGTTTTTAAGCTGTAAGTCACTAGGGTCTAGTTGTCAGTGTATTTTGTTGTTGTATCATCACCGACAAGTAGTGACTTTCTCGCTTTTGGGCACTTGGCTCTGTGACTTGAGAAATTGTTTCTGTTCATCACTTGTTGTAATGGAGGTGTTGAAGTCATATATCAGCTACACAGCTCACTCTACTCTGCCATTTACCACTGCCAGACTAGACTGTTAACATATTTCTTGTTTAGCTCGAAATCTTCACACCACAAACCCCACTTTGTCTGCCCATATTGGAAGCTGGGGTGTCTAGGCACATGGCCCTGACTAGATTTTCTATTCCCCACTCTCGCATCATTGAAACAACAGCATTGCTAGTTGCTTCCCTGTATACCATCCAGAAGCTTTGTCACGTCAAGAGGCTGCTCCACATGCAAACCTGATACCAAGACTGCGTCAACCTGCTCATTGCCTGCAATATCTGGTAACATCTTGCCATCCCAATGCACAACTAGAGGTACGGACGGTTCGAAAATGGCTTTTCCAGCCTGAGCGGTATGTTGACGAAACTTTAGTCTTGCTGTTCTGATGGATTCAGGATTGACGTTGAAACTAGACATGTCATGACCAAGGTTCTCGTTTGGTAGCTCTATGTGAGCAGCGTGGTTCTAGGTTAGACTCAACTTTAGCAGCCATAGTGGCCAATTCTTCTTCTGAAGTCAATTCATCATCTTTGTGAACTGTGATATTCGCTCTCTTTCTGTCATCTTCTTTACTTCTGAGATAATGCTCACACTTCAATCTCTTTAACTTTCTGCCCTCTGTTCTAGCCAAAGCTGTGTCTACACCACCCATATGCGTGGACAGTGTTGGTCATCCAAGAAAAACCTGTCTTCAGCAATGGTGGTCATTGACATAGCATCTGTATGTGCCATGTCAAAAGTTTTTCCAAATCTCCGATCATAGTACTTTCATTAGCTCAGTTCTGCGATGCATGTTCTTATTCAGTTTCTCCCATCTATAAAACATGTCCTCCAACTGGTGACCCGTCAAAATAGCCCCGTCAAAATAGCCCCGTCAAAACAGCCCCGTCATAATCGCCCACCGACAAAACAGCCCCGTCATAATAGCCCACCGACATAACAGCCCCGAAAAAAGTAGTTCCCGACAAAATAGCCCCGTCGAAATAGCCCCGTCAAAACAGCCCGTGTAAACAGTTCCGTGAAAATAGTCCAGTCAAAGACGCCACCGACAACTCAGTTCCAGAAATTCTATTTCAGGTATATAAAAACATTCATTCGGCTTCCATTTCCTAAGCGTTTTATTATTCATCCAGCTTCTATGTAATATATAAAATACCCTGATCCCGCTTCGATTTATCAAGTGTTTTATCATTCATCCAGCTTCTATTTCAGACATATAAAATACCTTCATCCAGCTTCGATTTCTCAAGCGTTTTATCATTCATCCAGCTTCTATTTCACATATATAAAATACCGAAGCTGGATGAAGGTTTTATAGATCTTAAATAGAAGCTGAATGAGTCATATAACGCCTAAGAAATGGAAGCGGGATGAAAGGTTTTATAGATCTTAAATAGAAGCTGGATTAATGTTTTCATAGATCTGAAATAGAGGCTGGATGAGTGATAAAACGCTCGAGAAATCGAAGCGGGATCAAGGTATTTCACATCTTAAATAGAAGCTGGATGAATGATAAACGCTTAAGAAATGGAAGCTGGATGAGGGTTCATTTATATGAAATAGAAGCTGGATGAGTGATTAAACGCTTGAGAAATCGGAGCTGGATGAAGGTTTTATAGATCTTAAATAGAGGCTGGATTGACGAAAAGGTTTATATCCGACTTCTATTAATAGTTATATTTAGTATTATTTACCAACGCGATCATTTCCGGAAGCCATCTTAAACTTTACAAGCGTTATTTTCATCAATTCGGCTTCCTTAAAAGACGTTAATTTCGTCGGTCTATTTTTTTACGAAAATCGTGTGTTCTTCCGCGACTTTGTCGATACCCGACAAAATAGCCCCGGGCCGTTCTGACGGGGCTGTTTTGACGGGGCTATTGTGTCGCTGGGCGATTTTGACGGGGCTGTTTTGTCGATGGGCGATTATGACGGGGCTGTTTTGACGGGGCTATTTTGACCGGGCTATTTTGACGGGGTGCCCCTCCAACTTTTCAATGGCATTCCTATCAAGTGTTGTTGGGATGGTTTGGGTCCACTATTCCGAGGGTCCACTATTCCGAAGGTCCACTATTCCGAATCCTAACCCTAAACCTAACCCTAAACCTAGCTATGATCCTAACCCTAACTCACTAAAGTTTCCCCAACCCTAACCATAACCTTAACCATAACCTTGACCCTAAACCTAGCCCTAACATAACCCAAACCCACCCCAACCCTAAACAACCCTAACCATAACCCTAAACCTAACCCTAACCCACCCAACCCCAACCCTACTCCACACAACCCTAACCCCAACCCACCCTAACCCAACCCTAACCCTAACCCAACCTAACCCAACCCTAACCCTAACCCACCGTAACCCCAACCTGGCTAAACACCAAGGATAACGAACAAAATATAGCGGATATTCGGAATAGTGGACCTTCGGAATAGTGGACCCTCGGAATAGTGGGCCGACACCGTTGGGATACGGGCCATTGACCAAATGTGAAGAACTTTATGTACAACAGACCTTGAACTGTCTCTGACTGTCTTAGCAAGAATCTTGTGCCGATGGAAAAAGACAGACAACACCTGATTGTAAGTTGGAAGCTTGCTTTCACATGTATTTCTTCTGATACCGGATCAATCAACCAAATGTCAGCGGAACTGACTGTTACAAGCCGTGAAGCAGCTATTTCTGCCATACTTTCTATTGGTAATTAAGTAATCAATCTAAGATTTTAAATCCAAAAGACTGAAAGCACTATCAGTGATTTAGATATACTGTAGCTGCTTTGGTATGACAACTATGACATTGACACACTAAATACAACAGTTACTGCATCATTGCCCCAATTGCGCAGAACAGTGTGCACACTAAATAAAAAAGGATTGCATATTTTTTAACAAAAGGAACATGTTGCAGCTAAATGAAAGTGATGGTGCAGATTGCAGAATGCCAATTGCACAATTAATAGATATAGCAATTTTACTCTGTTTGTGAGTACTGTATGGACATTGACCATAATAAGCTAAAACCTACTAACAGTAACCTTTTGTGAATATTACATTTTTCTGTTCTCTTTAAATGCAATGTCTTTACAACTTAGTGCTTCTTGTGGTTTTGTAGCGGGTCCAGTTATTTTAAAATTAAGATTAAAACCTTAGCTGTTTGTTGTGATTTTGCAACGACAAGGACTCATTTTTATACATGAACTAGCTGAAAGAATCCAAGGATAAAATGTTGACTGAGAGAGCAGCAGTAATATTAAACACATTAATTAGTCTAAATAGAATAATAACAACACAGTAGGCCTAAGTAACATGTGCAATGTGAAACAAAATGCTGTAAACAACGAAACTGGAAAAGGTACGAAAGATTGCGATATAGCATAAACTTTAGTCATGTTGAGCTCCCAGTAAATATTAACATAAAATTCTGCAATTTCACTCTGTTATTTCACAGACCAGGTGTAACAACTTCAGAGGGTACCGTGTAGAAAATTACGAATTTAAAATTTTCTCATTGGCTTAACGGGCGCCCTACCAGTGTACGCATGTCTGTCTCTGGCTGTTGTTTGTGTGCTTATTTCCGTCGAGGCGCCGTTGTAGCACCATGAGCCGTGTTACGGTGAAATAGAAATCAATGTCATTATTACATTACATGTACATTACATGTACATTACATGTATATAACGCTCTATGCCGGTAGTTACTTTCTGGCATTACACATCAGTGTGGGTGTATTTAGGGAGCTGTTGGGATCAACCACCACCCCCCACCCCATCAAAATAAGTAATTGTAAAAAAATCAACAGCTAATTTTGTATATTTTTCGATCATGCGCATTGGCAAAATCCCCCAAATGGAAACTGCAAAATATTTTCCAGGCTACACCCCTGTCACACACTGTCCTTTGTACAAATAGAATCTGGATATACCAACTCTGAACCCTCACTCCACCACTGTTCGTTCCCTGACAGTGCCAGTCCCAAGCCTGAGTAAATGAGGAGGGTGACACTAATCATCTTTTGACATGAAAGTGTCGATGCACAACAAGACTCTGAGTCCATTGTTGGTACACACGTAGGTCTTCATGCTTTCAACATTGTTGGTACACACGTAGGTCTTCATGCTTTCAACATTGTTGGTACACACGTTGGTCTTCATGCTTTTAACATTGTTGGTACACACGTAGGTCTTCATGCTTTTAACATTGTTGGTACACACGTAGGTCTTCATGCTTTTAACATTGTTGGTACACACGTAGGTCTTCATGCTTTTAACATTGTTGGTACACACGCTGGTCTTCTCGCACTTAAGATTTTACCGAACGTGTATCATGATTGTGTAAGACTGCGATAACTAAATTTTCATGCACGACTAGTTGTAGTCTTGAAAGCTGAAACACTGGAACAGGGTCAGTGCTAGAAATTGATGGCAGCAGATGGTGGAGGAAATGCCTGGAAACACAGATGGAAAGAGGACTCCAGTTCCCTCGACTCCCTCCGTCAGTCACCCAAAACCAGCCTCCTCCTCTTCCTCCACATCCTTTTTCTCCTCCTCTTCCTCCACATCCTTTTTCTCCTCCTCCTCTTCTACCACTTCCTTTTTCTCCTCTTCCTCCTCTTCATCCACTTCCTTTTTCTCCTTCTCCTCCTCCTCCTCCTCCTCCACATCCTCTTCTTCCTCCTCTTCCACCACTTCCTCTTTCTTCTCTTCCTCCTCTTTCTCCACTTCTATTTTTTATCCGCCGCCTCCTCCTCCACATCCTCTTTCTCCTCCTCTTCGTTCACACCTCTTCCTCCTCCTCTTCCACCACTTCCTCTTTCTTATCTTCCTCCTCTTCCTCCACTTCCTTTTTCTCCTCCTTCACATCCTTTTCTACTCCTCTTCCTGATTAGCCCTATCAGAGGCAGGTGGAAGCTGCAATGGCTCAGCTCAGCATTGCATTAGGATCGAATTGCAGCAATTAGTCAAATCAAAGCAGTTCGTTAAATGTCATCTTTGAAAACCATTTGCGGCTTCTGGCTAGCAACTGGACAACTATTTCCATCCCAAATTATTTCCTTCCAGCCTGAATCCAGGGTGGGTGGAAATCCTGAAGCTATTAGGACATGTACGGAATCGCCAGCATAAAGAATAATGCACTTGTGACAGTCTTTTGGTTTGCAAAGAAAATATCAAAGCTTTGGTTGTCTTTGAAAGGAATTACTTGGTCAAAGTGTCTGCATTTGGCATCAATTTGTCCATTAGGTTCAAGAAGAACAACAGGAACAAAGAGAGGAAGAGGAAGAGGAAGCTCCATTTAGCCGAATTTAGAGGAAGGAAAAGAGGAAGCGTAAAAGGAAGAGGAAGAAATAGAGGAAGGGAAGAATAAAAGAAGGAAGAGGACGCTGAAAACGAGGAGCACAATGGAAATGGAACTTGAGATGAGTAGCGACCGAGGTCGAGAAAGATTGGTCACAGACAGAGAGAGAGACAGAGAGAGAGGGAGAGAGAGAGACAGACAGACAGACAGAGACAGCGAGACAGAGCAAGAGAGACAGAAAAAGAGAGACAGAGAGAGACGGAGACACACTGAGAGATGGAGACAGAGACAGAAAAGAACAGAGACAGAAAGATACAGAGACAGAAACACAGGGCGAGACAGAAACAGGCAGCAACAGACAGACAGACAGATGGAAATATTGAGAGGAGAGAAACAGAAATAGGCAAACAGACAGACGGACAGACAGACAGACATACATACAGACAGACAGACATACATACATACATACCGAGAGACAGGATCCGATCTGACAGAACCGCTGCTGAGAAAGCAGACAATTACTAGAAGAACACACCTGGGGTTTTCAGGTGTGCATTGGCTAAGTGGCGAATAATTGCTATAGCACTATTATACAATTCGTTTGAGGCTCTAAAGAGAGCTTTCATCACCATTTCTCTGTTCCAAATCCCCTTCCAGCATTCCAATCAGATCAAACCATGCTTTTAATTTCTCAAATTCATTTCTGCATCAAACAAGCCTCATTAGGCCTATATCTAATCACCGAACAAAAATCTTGCTGGTGTTGAGTAATTGCACAATGAAGGACTTTTGCTCCCAATCCATAACAGTAAGAAAAGATCAAATCCGTACTCTTCACATATTACAGGAGGAACCTTATAATGACGCGGGATCACCCCTCCCCCCCCCCTACGCTCCAAAAGGTCGACTCAACCCTTCATTCGGCAGGTGGCGGGGTTGTTAAAAATAATGAGCAGTTGGATGCGATAGAGCTTTGCATGGTTGCCAGATCAGCTAAATTTTATTCACGACTTTCACGTAAGATTTTTGATCTCATCTGTTCATAGTTCATACTATGAATGGTAATCATACTATATGAATGGTAATCATAGTGCAGTGTGTTGGCTTGAAATACAACGAAGATCATGAAGAAATCGACTAGAGTCTCAGAGTCATGTGGTTTACTAATTCACTGATTAACAAACAATTGAGCTACAGAAGTTCTTCAACTTGAATAGATTAAGAATCACACCGATTGCCAAGCCCTTAATTTATCAATTGTTTAGTTAAGTTTTGCGATTCATTTTCTACTCTTTCTTTCAAATCAAGTGGCAATAAAATCCAGCTAATTATCTTGCTCCTTCTTTTCACTGAGCGTCCATTTCAGCATTCTCTAAAACGCCACCTGTAAGCTTGCTCACCATCATGTAGCAGTGCTAGTCCAAACATTGGATAAATAAGGAGGGCAATATTAATCACCTTGCAGATGGAATAGCATGCATGCAAAACAGCAACCAACCATCCCTTCATGAACCACTACCGTCTTCGAGTGGTTCCAGTCCCACGACTGAATAAATAAGGAGGGCACCACTAATGTTACAACGTATATCATCGTAAAACAGGAAATACTAACCAATCATCATTCTCTCGCTTGACGAAATTATTTTCCAGTGCGATGTATTCTCGGCTGTTCTTGTAGCCACCATCTGGAATCGACGACGAGAGGAAATATCCGCCATGTTCCGGAATTCCTGACATTAACGATTCGTGATCGAGTTTCTGGAGAAAAAAGTGAAACCAAACCGGTTGTCACGTGATAGTCACGACGAACGTTTTGTCACGAAGAACGCTCAGTGTTGTCATACTATACATTTAAAAAACTTGTCCAGGGCAGGCGAACAAAATCCTTGGTTCCTACTCCCTAGTCAGTGCAGTCACGGGCCATTTCAAGTTTAAACCATATAATAGGCCTACTTAGGGTCTGCGAGAGAATAAAAAATATTGAAATAATAAAATGTGGGTACGCATCGTATGACTGCATAACAGTGCATATGAATACATATATATTATATATTGTATATATTAGGCCTATATATTAAATGATATCATTGTTGTTAATTTTTCTTAATGGTATATTTAGAAAGACATAAATCCAAAGCTTTGTATAACTACCTATAGCCTCCAGGCTCTAAAAAGTCTTCCGTTTGCCTCCTCTGCCTTCCCCCTCAGCGAGCCTGAGTTTTGTCACTTTTTACATGGTCTTTAGCATTATATATATGACTGTCTTTGTTCCCATCAATGCATTCATATCAACCACAGTCTCAATCCCTTCGCACCCCTTGCAAGCACAACAAACCCGATTAAAAATAAGTAATCAGCAAATTGACGACTAAACCCACATACACACGCACACACACACACACACACACACCTACACACACACATACCTACACACATACATACACACACACACGCACACATGAACACACAAACACACACACTAACACACACACGAACACACAAACACACACACACACACGAACACACACACACACACACGAACACACAAACACACCTACACACCTGACTATACGGCAGGAACGTATTCCTCATTGCGTTGACGTCGGCTGACGATGTGCAATAGGTTCCGGGGGGCAACCCTCCGCGGGGCGGCGGCGGTCCGTCGGAGTAATATCGAGGGGACAAGGTCGTCTGGAGGTGATTCGTAGGGGGTGACATCATGACGTGACTCATCGTTTCCGGTGACATCGGAACCTGGTTGCCATGGTAACCCGATGAGGACATACAGATCGACGTGGCGACGGGCGACAGACCGAGGCCCGACATCGACCCTTCGTCGACTTTCGAAGGAACCGGAGGAGGAGCGGAGGAGGAGGAGGGTGAAGACGATGGAGCGGAAAGACTGGATTCCACTTCCGGTATGGTCTTGCCTTGGACGTCCTGCTGGAGAGGAAACTATCATTGTTATTATTATTATTGTTATTATTATTATTATTTTTTACCTGAGGTATTTATGATCCCTCAGGTGCTCAAAAATTATTATTATTATTATTATTATTATTATTATTATTATTATTATTATTATTTTCATTATTATCATCATTATTATCATTATTATTATTATTTTTATTATTATTATCACTTTTATTATTGCTATTATTATTATTTTTAAATTATTATTTTCATTATCATTACTCTTATCATTATCATTATTATTATTGTTGTTTTATTTTAATTTTTTTTTAAATTATTATTATCATTGTCAATTTGTTATAAAGAGGAGTTTAGAGAAGTGAGGATAACAGCAACATAATTTATGTCAGGGACAATTCAGGGCGTTCCCATGGACGACCCCACAGGAATAGTCCTGACAGCTCCCCATGGAGAGGGTCGCGACATGCTTGAATGATCCCCAAAGCCACGGTTCATCCCTACCCACAGTTTCATAGCCCCAGGGATGGTTTAGGGGCGTCTTTCCACACCAAAGAGGACAACACTCCGTACCCTGCACCTGTTCCCTTGACACCATGGCTTAAAGTGTGGCTGGGCGGTCATGGAAGGCATCCATGCACTTATTTTCAAATCTGCACACCGTCATGCCACTTATTAGGCAAGCACAGTCTGGGAAAGGAAGGGGTTTCCAGGCATTTCTTTTTCTACACTTTAAGCAACGCTTGACACAATGGCAACCCTGTAGCCACCGATGGGGCACACTTCTTCCTCCCCCCCCTGAACTTCAGTAGGTAATCATTCTACAACCCCCATCCATTCCGTCAGAACAGAATCAAACTCAAGCAATTTGCTGACAATTAAAATTGTGATTTTAAATACATCGTTTTATACGACATGATCAGTTGTATGCAGCAATTACAATATAGCCTGCATACAACTGACCATGTTTATAATAATAATAATTTTAATAATAATAATAATAATAATAATAATATTATTATTATTATATTATATGCAATGTGATTAGCACTATATATTATAACCAATTCATCATAGATTCAAATAGTTACTATAATAATTGTTTCCCTATTTTTGAAGCACCAGCGTATATAAACAGCGTATCAGTGGGTGGCAATAGCAATTCTGTTTAACACGCTGTGGTGAGTACTGTTCAGAAATATTCATAGATGTAAAAAACGATGGAAACGAAATAAAAAACGGAAAAAAACGTCGTTTTTTTCGAAAAAATAAAAAACGACAAAAAAACGATGAAAAAAACGGAAACGGTAAATAATTTGACTTTGCTACATCTAAAACCGCATTTTAAGCTTGAAAACATTCATTAGGAACCTACTACACGCAGGCTATCTCTTAAATGATGATGTTAAACGATGAAATAATGACTTTAGTTAGATGAATTCTTGAGAGTTGGCGGAAAACATAAGGAATATCAGAAAAAAGTGAAAATTAAGGAAAATAATAACCGAAAGTAAATGAATAAATAAAGTTAAAGAAAGAATAAAAAACGATAAAAACGATGGGATAAATAAAAAACGAAAAAAACGACGTTTTTTGGGAGAGAATAAAAAACGGAAAAAAACGTTTTTTACATCTATGGAAATATTCAAACATACAATTTTCAGTTATGAATAAACCATTGATTTCACTGTGGTATTTAATTAAAGTAACTAGATATTATTCACAATGAGTGTAGTACAGTAGTAGTATTCCAAAATTGTCTGAAACCTAAATCTGCTTATAATCAACTTTTAAGACAAGATTCAATTCACCATAGATGTATTAATAGCTAACCTTTGACACGAGTGTGGCCCTGTAAATGGCCAACTGCTTCAGGTATTCTTTCTTGGCCACTTCCATTTGTCTTTTGTAAAACTAGAAGCATAAAAATCGTAAAATATACCCATACAGTGTGAAAAAATTCAAAATATAACACACATCCACACCAATAGATCAATCAATCAATCAATCAATCAGTTAGGCAGTTAGTCAGTCAGTCAGCCAGCCAGCCAATCAACCAACCATTCAATTAATCAGTCAGTCAATCAATCAGTCAGTCAATCAATCAATCAATCAATAAATCAATCAACCATTCAATTCTTTTATTAGAAGTACTACGCTGACACAGACACAACTTAGCAAAAACGAAAAATTTCTTTTGAATATAGAATCAACACACGCATGAAGCAACCATTCTAAACCATTTCTTTTTGGCGAGCAACATTTTCTACACCATTTAAAATTAAAACCACATATTACGTAGCTGAAAGGAACATTTCCTTTTACGGACATTGGCAAATTGACAAAGCAACATTTCCACCACGTCTGCTAAGAGCAACCAACATTTCTCGACCGACATGAATGAGCGCCGACCACTACAAAGATGAGCTGATCAATCTTCGCCTGTGATTCACGCCGAATAAACTCCGAGCAAAACCTTGGAAAACAAATGACAACGCCATGTCTCTTCACAGTTCCGATGAGTCGATGACGTATATCCGGTCAAGTAAAAGCTCGCGATGAAAATTGAGAGTCCATTAAATGACCGCGTGCAATCTAGAAATTTCTTTCGGGTCGAGATTGATGACCAGCGTTCGTGGAAACAGTGTATGTACGGAGATTGTGAAACAAAATTGCCAAATTTATCGACAGAACGAACGGCAGAAATAATTTATTGACCGCTTGCTATCTAGGACACTGGACGGAGTGCTACGAGGAGTTTTTGATGATGCTAATAGCTGCTCGTTTGCAAAATCTGGCATTTCATTGTGGTGGTATATATTAAATCACCATGCACGAGAGCACAGTGGAATTCCATTTGACTAACTAGAACGAACGCAAGATTAGCATGTCACTTCCAGTGGCGTAGACAAATGGGGGGGGGGGGTTCGGGGTTAAGGTTATTTATCCACTTAAATAAGAAAAAAACAAAACAATTGCTTGTAGTAACAATTACTTTTCTTACTTTATTCCCTTTGTTACTTTATTCCCTCTGTATTTACTGTAATACTGTTGGGTTGGTGTCAGAAAGGGCATCCGGCCAGGCCAAAAAAACAACCCCCCTCATCATAAATTTCTGGCTACGCCACTGGTCACTTCACTTAAGTCGAAAATACCGCCGAGTGACGATCGATCTGCGCATTATAAATTTAAGCAAACATATATACCATTATAAATTACAACCTTCACCTAATTTTCTTCAAAAGCCAAAATATTACCAAATTAATTATTTTTCAACGATATTTACCAGCTAAAAAAAGCTCAAGGAAATTGTACATTTTTCAGCAATATGCAAATATTTAGCAACACGACAATAGTTTTTAATTGCTGATCACATTAATGCATGCACACGTACACACACACACACACACACACACACACACACACACACACAACACGCACGCAAGAACACGTCAAGCACACGCACACAACCACACCATATTATGCTATATATGTGCACAATCACACAGAGAAAGGCTTTAGTAGCTAAAGAACAACAGTACAGCTATAGAAAAGAGATAGTGAGAGACAGACAGACACTCAGACACATAGAAGCTGACAAGCAATAAATAAAACAATCGAGCAACCATATTATGAACAGACGGTGCCAAAATTTGCAACAGGTGATGGAGAAGAATGTTTCGCTTAAAAACTGGACGCAGCACTAAATGCTTCAGTCGGTCTGCTGCAGACTGGTAAGTTAATTAGCCACTGCTGCACATCTGCAGTAAACACAATATGTCTCATAACGGGAAACACTGCAGCTGCCTTTGACAGGTAATAAGTAGGTAGTAAATAAATATGCAGATTGAAATAAATACATACATACATACATACATACATACATGCATGCATGCATGCATGCATACATACATACACACACATACATACATACATGAATGCATGCATACATTAAACATACTTATATGTGCACAGAGTCAGACAAACAGGCAGACAGACATTTGTGCATGCATACATGGATGCATACATACTTGTATATATATATATATATATATACATAATTATATAAGAGATTTATATAGCACTCCTTCAAGGCTATAAATCTACTCAATAGGACATACATACAAACATAAATATATCCAGTTTATTTGAAGACAAAATAGATACAGCATACAGACTACATTAATAAAACACACACATACACGGGGAACTTTGAAGAACTGCTGGCACGCAGCCAGAAATATTCCCATCTGGTGCTGCTAATGAAGTTTTATGAAGTTCTGTGCGCAAAAACTGCATCTATTCATGACTTTTATGAAGTCATAACTTTTTAGATCTCCTAGGCAACCACCATATGTTTACAAAGGAGCAATATAAATGTCTAGAAGCAAACCTGACATGTCTTCATTTATTCACCTTATTTATCATGCTCATTATTTACAACACATGGCCAGCGAAAGTTGATTCTGATGCAGGCAACAAATCAGTGAAAGCAAGTTTGAAAAGTCGCAAAAAGGAATCTGCTCTGTTTGCTCAAACCCACAATCAATGAATTAGAGAGCAACGGTTTGCAGCAGAACAGAGAATACAAATGTCTGCTTTAGACATGACAGAGCCTGCAATTATCAGACTTCATCTTTTAAGGTGTTGTTAGTTTCAGAGAGAGACAGAAAGACAGACAAAGACACACAGGTAGATGGACAAAGGACATCAAGATGACCTATATTTTGAATACACAGTGACCTATATTTTGAAAACAGAATGACCTACATTTTTGACACACAACGACCTATATTTTGAACACACAATGACCTATCTTTCGAACACACAATGACCTATATTTTTAACACAAAATGACCTATTTTTAACACATCGTCATTACCTAGTTTGAACACAGAATGACCAACATTCCAAACACAAAATGACCCTCTTTTTAAGCACAGAATATCATATATTTTTTAACACATAATGACCTAGGGCTATATTTAGACACAATTAATTGCAACATACAACATCAGTAACTAGTATATGTCTGGTGCCTTGGAGCTGGAAGGCTGCTGGTTCGAACCCATCTCAAGCCGCTGCGTAAGAACCCTGAGCAAGTCCTTCACTTGCAACTGCTCTTGCACTTCGACGTGAAACTCCAATTCAGTGCCCACGCTGCAGTCGGGGGCGCCTCTGAGTAGAAATCTTAAAGGTGCACTATAGCAAGCACTGAAACGTACATACAAAACGACCAGCATCATTAACACAAAATGACCTATATTTTGAGCAGTGAATGACCTACATTTTTGACGTCATCATCGAGACTGTCCCACATCGAGGCTACGATCTTTGATACGTCACCAAACGTTGCGCTCGGGTTCTGACTTTTTATGGCTGCCTGAGCATTTCGGAAAAACAGCGAATAGGCAGACACCGGCCTAGAACAACAAATCAAGGGAGACACACTCACAAAGTTAGCTTAAGCAATTTTTGACGCACGGCAATGCAACATTCTATCCTTCAAAGTGGAATCCGTTACTGAACGCGTACTCTTATGGTGCCAGTCAAAAGTCTGGATAATGGAGGAGGGAGATGTTGTTCATTTTACAATGACACAACGTCGTTAAACAGTTACAAAACATTTGTACGAAACATGCCAGTCCCAAGTCGGAATGAAATAGGAGGGCTACGCTATTCGTTATTAATTGCGAAGGACATAGAATACAAGGAGGTTAAACAATGGCCTATACATATATGAATGCATATTTTGTATATATGTATATATATATATAGGCTAAGCATCTATGATTTTGTGTATTTGTTATCCTGTTCAGCAGATGTTGGTCACTTCTGTCCCAATTTTAGCCATAGCCACAAAGGCCCACAAATCCGTGACGAAGTATAAGCAAACATATATACACGCGAGCAATGCACAAGGCACGAGTAACAGGTCGCTCAACGGGTTTCACGTTCCCGAAACGACGGCTACCGTGAAGCCATTTCGGTGCTGCATTTCCATGGCCGCTGAAATAAATTTGAGTCCATGGTAACGCCCCTCTTGTATGGATGCACGGAATTACGCTGGTCCCCTGTTCGTTTCATCTGCATCCCATTCCATCCATCGTTCTCGTGCTTTCCACGTCTGTCGTGAAACCAAAGACATCCGAATTCGCTCTTATCAGGCTGCTGTAATTTCGCTAAAGGCGCTATATGATCTCCAGATAGAAATATAGGCTTGTGAACCGATCCTTAGTGATTGGTTGAAATTTCTAACCAATTGGATTTCACCATGGACCTCAATACTATAATTGTAGGCTGAGATTGCTTTCATATCTTTTATCATAGTGCCCACTGACCAGTACTGTATACTGTTGAGTGATTCTGTCAATGCGCCATGTTAATGGACTGCACACAGAACGACACAAACACCTACACTACACCTACACATACTCATACAGACCATAAACACTCTAAATAAGTCTCTCTCTCTCTCTCTCTCTCTCTCTCTCTCTCTCTCTCTCTCTCTCTCTCTCTCTCTCTCTCTCTCTCTCTCTCTCTCTCTGTCTCTCTGTCTCTCTGTCTGTCTGTCTGTCTCTCTCTCTCTCGCCCTCACACACACGTGCACACACGCACACACACGCACACACACACACACACACACACGCACGCGCATAATCCTGTAGAGCTAAAATAAGTCAAGTAAGAACGTTTAGCAACAAGTCGTTTGACTGACAACAATCGCTCAGTAGCGCCATCGTTCGATCGATTGACGATGGTCGTCGTCAGTCAAGTATAGAGGCGCTAAACAAATGCCATACAACAACAAAAACATCATCATCAGAGAACATTGGACACAACGATACTCAGAGCACGGGTGGGGGGTCGGGTCGGGAGGGGTGATTCACTCAACAGATCTCACGGCCGAAGCGCACAAAGGGAACCAGTCGCCCAACAACCACCGGAAGTTGAATGCTAATAATAACACATTGCATTCATATATAGACTATAATAGAGCAAGAGTCGTACTATGCTTTTATTCATCCGGGACCTGACGATAATTATACACTCACAGAATACATGACACGACTAATACGTCATGGACGCGAACAAGACAATCAGGGGCTGTCCATATATTACGACTGCTGGGGAGGAGAGAGGAGGAGGGGTCACCGGATTGAGGCGTAATAATTATATGGATGGACCCTCAGTCAGACGACATTACACACACACACACACACACACACACACACACACACACACACACACACACACACACACACACACACACACACACACACACACACACACACACACACACACACACACACACACACACACACACACACGCACACACACACACACACACAACATACGATATAATTACACGTCTGTAATTGAGAGAGAAACAGAGAGGCAGAGACAGAGACAGAGAGACAGACCGACCAACCGACAGACGGAGACAGATATAGGGAGATAGAGACGGTGAGTGACAGAGACAGACAGACGGACAGAAGCACAGACACATAGTCAGATGCAGAGACAGATATAGAGAGAGAGAGTATCCGTTCCTGCGACAAACACTAAAATGGGCGACCGCGCCTTTCGCGTCGCAGGCCCACGCGCCTGGAACAGTCTTCCATCAACCATCCAGGATATCAAAACTGTATCAACTTTTAAAAAACAATTGAAGCTACACTTGCTCTCGAGCTCATGACATTTACTCTGACAGTTGACATTATGCGTGTAAAGCATCCTAGAAGTAGCTTGCTACTGACGATGCTATACAAATTGTCTGAATTACATTACATTACAGAGACAGAGAGATGCAGAGACATACAGAGAGACACAGACACAGAGAGAGAGAGACACACACACACACACACAGAGACAGTCTCTTGCAAGGCATTATACGTCATCATTTGCGCCAGCGAAAGCCCCAAAGACGAATTTCATGTTGGACGTCGTGTATAATATTATCTGCTTCCATTAGGCATGTACACATTGTACAATCAGACAGACAGACCTCGGATGAGTCCACGCATAACAACAAAGCCCGCCGACATTCATGAAGCAGCAACAAGAAGAAGCAGACTATTCGCCTAACGATGACGTAATAATGACGTAATGATGACGTACTTCTGTGGCTCGTTCGGGTCTTTCCGCTTGCGTCTCTTCGGCGATCTTGCCTTCTTGTTGGGCAATCTCGAAACAACGGTGTGTGGCGATGTGCTGAATCCGTTCAGCTTCAGAACCCCACCTGGCTGTACCTGTTATGGAAGAAACAAAAAATATAATTTCCATCAACAAAATGGAGACCGTTAATTTGGTTGAGATATTCTCTCGTATGCAAAACAATTGATTGTAATTAATTGTGATTTAGTAGCTTCTGATCTAATGTGTAGTGTATGCATTGCAAGGTTTCAAATAACGACGAGTGAAACTAAACAGATCAGATCAAGTCCTATAAGTTAGACAATTATTGATGGATAGAGCAAGAGAGCATGACAGAGAAGCAGACAGACAGACAAAGAAAGAACCAGTCAGAGAGGGAGAGAGAGAGACAAGCAGATAGGCAGACACAGAGAGAGACAGGTATAGAGAGAGACAGAAGCGGAGACAGACAGACACAGGCAGAGAAAAGGATAGATAGAGAGCAAGAGAGAGGACAGGCAGACAGACAGCAACAGAGACAGATAGACGGACAGAGAGTCAAATAGAGAGAGGGAGAGAAAGAGATAGACAGAGAGACAGAAATAGAGGCAGAGGCAGAGAGAGACACAAAGAGAGAGAGAGAAAGAGAGAAAGAGAGAGACAGACAGACACAGACAGACATAGACAAAAAATAGAGCCTCAAAATCCATGCATACAATAGTCTACTTCATTCAAATAAAGCACTGTAAATTGAGGTGCTACATAAATATACATAAAGCCACGACTGCAAAAGACCAAATGACCGAAGGCCAAATGACCACTGCCCAAGTAGCCACTATTCAAATGGTCATTGCCCAAATGACCATCGGACAACTGCCCAACTGACCAATTGACCACTGCCCAAATGACCACCTGACCACTATACCTAAATGACCAAACGACTAAATTACCTCTGCCTAAATGACCAAACTGACTATTGTTTAAATGTCCAAATGACCAGTTGACCACTGGTTAAGTGACCACTAAAATAGCAAAAATGACCAAATGACTACTGCCCAAATGACTATGCTTAAATGACCAAATGACTAACTGACTAATGCCAAGTTAAATGACCAACTGACTAACTGACTATGCTTAAATGACCAAATGACTAAATGACTAATGCCAAGTTAAATGACCAAATGACCAACACCTCCCAACCTTATCTGCCATCTCAATCGTCTCTCTGCAGTGCTGAGTGCATTCTTTCACTTATTCCTCCCACTTCAACCCCTCCCCCTTCTCTTCCTTCCAACCATCTCTCCTCCTTACCTCTTTTCCCACCCCCATGCGTTTCTCCTCCTCTTCCTCATCTCTTCCCGTTTTCGTACCACTCAAATTTCCTGATGTTTTGTCCTGCTTCTTGCCTTTCTCCTCCGCCTTTTCATCCGACCATTCCAATTCCTCGTTCCCTTTATCCATCTCTACCTATTCCCTCTAATCTTTCTCTTCCTTTTCCACATACCTCCTTGCATTCCTTCCTCCTCTCCTATCCCTCCTCCTCCTCCTCCTCCTCCTCCTCCTCCTCCTCCTCCTCCTCCTCCTCCTCCTCCTCCTAATCCTGCTCTCCCAACTCTCCTGCTCCTTCATTGTCCTAATCTTGCTTCCTCCTCAACACACAACAAAATACCTACATATCCTTTTCCTAGATCTTCTCCATCCTCCTCCTCCTCCTCCTCCTCCTCCTCCTCCTCCTCCTCCTTCTCCTCCTCTTTCCTCTTCCTTCCCTTTTTCTTCTCTCCCCAATTTCCTCCCCCGAGACGCGTCCATACTAAGACACAGAAAAGTCATATTACAGAATGTTCATCAGTCCAAAATGCGGAAGGAATTAGTCGGCCACAGATGGACTCCGTTATTTCCCCTTTCCCTTCCCCTTCCCTCTCCTCAGCCCCCCACCACCCCATCCCTTGCCCCTACATCCCGCCTCTCCATGTAATAACATATATAGCGTTCGTCAGCATTTGCCAAAAGCAGTCTGCCAATTATTTATTGGGAGACTTGAGCGCAGGACGAGTCCATTGCAAACAGAGGGGTCGCCGGTTTATGGGCTGTTCCGATACTAAAGCCAAAATGTTTCACTCCCACAGACACCGATGCAGGACGAAAATTCATCTAATTCAAAGGCAGTACCGGCATAATTCAAAGGCAGTACTAGTATAATTCAAAGGCAGTACCCGTACAATTCAAAGGCAACACCGGCATAATTCAAAGGCAGAACCAGCATAATTTAAAGGCAGTACCGGCATGATTCAAAGGCAGTACCACTGTAATTCAAAGGCAGTACCATTGTAGTTCAAAGCCAGTACTAGTATAATTCAAAGGCACTAAGGCAGTACCAGTACAATTCAAAGGCAACACCGGCATAATTCAAAGGCAGTACAAGTATAATTAATACAAAACTATAAAATGCAGTATCAGAACGGGCGAAACTGAAGACGTACTGCGAGCAGCTTGCATGCCCACTGAACATGTATAAGTATGTATGTAGTTGTGTGTGCATACATTTATTCAAGCATTTATATGGCGCCTTTTAGTAGCTCTCACTAAAGTTACGTCTCCTGCAAATGCTTGGATTCAGTATATGAACTGATCCAGCCTCTGAAAAATTCATATACTACAAACTCGAAGAAATCAGTTGCACTCTCGACAACGCCAACCGAACAGTTTTATGTGTAAGTTTGCAGCAATTTGATGTAGCGCCTTTTCAAAGATGGCTACCTACTCAGGAGCGCTCTCAGTTCAATCTTGGCCAAATAGGACAGTCTTCTTTAAGACCAGTGAAAAAAGAGAGAGACCAATAGGCATTTGACGAATAGGCATTCGACATATCATTCAATCAATCAACCAATCAATCAATCAATGGTTTCATTGTAGGCAACCGATGGTACAAGAACAAGGGATGGTAATATATTTCTTACAGATACAAAAGGAAAACCCAGAATGAATGGAAGTTTCCGTTACTTGTATAGGGACATCCTAATATCAATATAATATATTGATATTAGGATGTCCTTAAGTAGTATATGTATATGCCCTCAAGTGGTGTATATATATATATATATATATATATATATATATATATATATATATATTATATACATACACCATATTACATTATGTTAGCACATGCATATAGATATATCAGTTCAAGTACTACACATGTGCATATGTGCAATTTTTTTGCATATAGCATGCCGAAAGTCATACTCTAGGTGGACTTTAAATAAAAGTATGACAACAGAACCGTCTTTTGACACACGTGTGAAACAGAATAACACCAAACGACGACAGACGATTTGTGAGCAGCAATCTAGCCACAGTAATGTCTGGTCCTATGAGACAACACAATTCACAGTGTGTACCTATAGGACGAGTAACAGCGAAGGCACCAGCGTGGCCACTCTAAGAGACTGTAATATCAAGCACTTAGGTGCAAGAATAGGACATCGGCGCACGTCAATATTTACCGACGGACCATCTACATCCAGACCACTTGACGATGCGAGTGGATAGTAAACGGGAAGACTGAACCAGAGGGACCGGCACTTAGTTCCCCCTTATGGGGGGCCCACACCATGCAACAAAACACACCCCCACCAAATTGTCATTGCCCAGAGTGAACCCTAAGTTGGAAGTTGGGGCAACATCCAATAATTAAGCCCTCTGTTCTATCAATGGGTAATTCACTTTCATCTTTGCTCTAAGCATGTTTGGGTATATACTCCAATTCGATCTACCACCTATTACCACTACCACTACTGCTAATACTACTAATACTACTGGTCCAAGCATGCACAGAGTACACTCGGGAGTGCTCAAAAGTTTTAACGCACAACGCGATCAAGCAAGCAGAGAAGGCACTTGGCTGGTAAACAAAGTGGTGCGACTCACAAGTTTTTATTCAGAGTAAAAACTGAATTAAAAGATAAAAACAATGATAAGTGGCTTTATTTTTATTTGGAAACTACTATCATACATGAAAAACAACATAACCAAGACGTGAATCCAAAACAATGGGCCAATTTAAAAATAAATTGATACCAAATGATAGCAAATTAGTGGAACCTCTCAGGACATACGTTTCACAAAGCCATCTGTATGAGCAATGCGGGAGGGGTGGGTAACCCGTGTGCACCCAATCTATGTTCCAGGGTTCCAATCAAAGAGTACGTGAGGCAGAGTAGCCAAACATTGGTTAGACTGCTCAGACAGTTATGTAAGGTTCGAGTTCAAACTCAAACAGTTACTGTCCATATGGCCCCTGAGAAAGTCCTTCACTCACAAAATGTTTGAAGCATCACTGATGCTCTGCCATACGAACACTTCTGAAATTTGGAAGTAGGAGCAATACTAAATGCAGTTGTATTTCTAGAGTATGCTCTGAGTATGACCTGAGCACTATACATGCACCACTTGCATCTGTGTCATATGTGCCATGAGCAAAGTACACTCAAATGTACAAGGCTTACTACAAGCTCCATCCATCCACATTTCAGTCTTCAAAAGAGTATGCTCCGAGTATGCTCCGAGCCTCCGAGTATATGCTCATCTACATGAAGCACCTGCTCCAGTTCCAGACATGAACAAAGTGCACTTCAAGCATTCTCTGAGCAGACTCCCATGTTTGTGCACATATCATTCCAAGTCTCAATTGAGCACACTCCAGACATGCTCCGAGCATGTTCGGAGCAGACATGGACCACGCCCAGCAAAGCATCCCCATCTATCAGATCTCGGAGCCAATCTCGAATAAGACACCCTAGCACAGAAAATTGCTCCCGATCGGGTGCTGCTCAGAGCCTGCTCGGTGACTGCTAAGACTTCAGAATTCGCGGGCCATAAACAAAGCCTTTAATCAAAACTTGCCAGCGTTATCCACTCAAGTCGAAAATTACTTGTTTGGTATGTAAGTGCTGTAATGGCCTTTATCAAAAGCTTCGGATGGGGGTTGGGGTGGGACTGGGGGTGGGTTGGGGTGGGGCGGGCGGCGCCGATGGTGGTCAGGAGATCGGTCACACCGATGGCCATTGCGTTGTCGTCCATTGATTAAATCAAATATTATTCAGGCTGATTTATCGTCTTATTTGTGTCTTGGCAAATCGTATTACCCACAGAAACTGTGCTTCGCGATTCGCGCGAATTATGGAAAAAACGAATGTAAGTCAGTCAGTCAGTCAGTCAGTCGGTCGGTCACTGTCGGTCGGTCACTGTCGGTCAGTCTGTATGCCGGTCTGTTTGTGTTACTCGGCCTGTTGGTCTGTCGGTCGGTCAGTCTGTTGGTCTGTATGTGTGTCTATCAGTCTGTTGGTCCGTCGTTCTGTCTGTTGGTCTGTCTGTTATTCAGTCTGTGGGTCTGTCTGTCGGTCTGTCTGTTGGTCAGTCTGTATGTCTATCAGTCCGTCGGTCTGTCGTTCTGTCTGTTGGTCTGTCTGTCGGTCAGTCTGTTGGTCAGTCTGTCTGCCTTGTCAGTCTATCAGTCTGTCGTTCAGTCAGTCTGCTGGTCCATCTGTCTGTCGCTCTGCATGTGAGTCTTCCTGCTTGTCTGTCTGTCTGTCTGTCTGTCTGCCTGTCTGTTTCCGTCGTTCTCGGCTGATGTCTGTCCGTCGACATTAATTCATGTGATAAAATATTCTCAACGTCTTTGCTAATTCGAATGAAATTAGATTCGTATTTTGCAATACAGTCGATGTTTTTCTGTCGAGACATCAGAGTATATACATCTATCTCTATATATAATTATATATTATAATTATATATTATAATTATATATACATGTAGGCTATACAGAGCATATCGACGTATTAATAACTCTGTCCTCAACAGTTGGCGAATCCGTCCTTCATAAAAAGCACTCAGGCCAAACAGCAAACTAACCAAAGAGTGAATGAGCGAATGAACCAAAGAATGAACGAACGAACAAAAAAATGAATGAACGAATGAACCAAAGAATGAATGAGCGAACCAAAGAATGAATGAACGAATGAACCAACGAATTAACGAATGAACCAAAGAATGAATGAACGAATGAACCAAAGAATGAACGAATGAACCAACGAATTAACGAATGAACCAAAGAATGAACGAATGAACCAACGAATTAACGAATGAACCAAAGAATGAACGAATGAACCAACAAATTAACGAATGAACCAAAGAATGAATTAACGAATGAACCAAAGAATGAACGAATGAACCAAAGAATGAACGAATGAACCAACGAATTAACGAATGAACCAAAGAATGAACGAATGAACCAACGAATTAACGAATGAACCAAAGAATGAACGAATGAACCAACGAATTAACGAATGAACCAAAGAATGAACGAATGAACCAACGAATTAACGAATGAACCAAAGAATGAACGAATGAACCAACGAATTAACGAATGAACCAAAGAATGAATGAACGAATGAACCAAAGAATGAACGAATGAACCAACGAATTAACGAATGAACCAAAGAATGAATTAACGAATGAACCAAAGAATGAACGAATGAACCAAAGAATGAACGAATGAACCAAAGAATAAATGAACGAACCAAAGAATGAACGAACGAACGAACCAAAGAATAAATGAACTATCCAAAGAATGAACGAACGAACGAACCAAAGAATGAACGAACGAATGAACAAAAGAACTAACGAACGAATGAACCAAAGAATGAACGAACAAACGAAGCAAAGAATGAACGAACGAATGAACCAAAGAGTGAACGAACAAACGAACCAAAGATTGAACGAACGAATGAACCAAAAAGCCAAACATTGCAAATGAGTAGATGAACGAAAGCAAAAAAACCCAATAAATAGTGAACCAAAGGTTAAACCGACAAAGAGGATACAAGAAACAAAGAACAAATGAATCAAAGACCAAATGATTCAAAGGACAAATGACCCAGAAAACAAATGACCCAACGTACAAATGACCCAAAAGACACATTACCCAAAAGACAAATGATCCAAAAAACAAATGACCCAAAGGACAAATGACCCAAAAGACAAATGACCCAGAAGACAAATGACCCAAAGACAAATGACCCAGAAGACAAATGACCCAAAAAACAAATGACCCAAAAGACAATGACCCAAAAGACAAATGACCCAAAGAACGAACGATTGGATCAATTTCATGGCAGCTCAGTGAAGTGTTCTTTCCTGACAAGTGACAAACTTTCAGTGTCAGATGTTTGTAAATCAAAGCAAACCAGTTAGACAGAGTAACATAAACATCTAATAAAGCGTCCTTTGTAACATACATGTACGTCTCAAACGCGCAGGGTTTGTAAATACAGAGGATCTTAACGTTTTTCCGCACACGACACACCTAACCTTACAACGACATTTAGCTACACACTGTGCAATCGTCATAACATGTCAATATCGTTAAAATTAAATAACGTTAAAGTCAAACTAACTTATTCACTTTTTTTAAATTGTTAAGAATTTAAATGAACGAAAACATTGACACTGAATGCTTTTCGATATTATTTTTCTAATGATTCTATAAATCGAAATTCCACTCATCTAAATCGACTCAAATATTATTCTCCGTCGTTTTATAACTCGACGTTAATTGTTTGGCAAAACAGTTGATCGGATTTTGCCCCTGGATTTTCCCAAACGACGATTCACCCCAAAACTCTCACACACCCCCACTACCCCGAACCCCCCCCCCCCGATAGCATCCCAAAAAGATAAAAAACCCATCACCATCATCGTCGTCGTCATCGTCATCATCATCATCATCATCATCCCACCATCACCATCACAACCACCACCACCACCATCATCATCATCATCATCATCATCATCATCATCATCATCATCATCATCACCACCATCACAACCACCACCACCACCACCACCACCATCATCACCATCACCATCACCATCACCATCACCATCATCATCATCATCATCATCATCATCATCATCGTTGTCATCACCACCATCACAACCACCACCACCACCACCACCACCACCACCATCATCACCATCACCATCACCATCACCATCATCATCATCATCATCATCATCATCATCATCATCATCATCATCATCATCATCATCATCATCACCACCACCACCATCATCATCATCATCATCATCATCATCATCATCATCATCATCATCATCATCATCATCATCATCATCATCATCATCGTCATCATCATCATCATCATCGTTGTCATCGTTACCTGTTGCTGCTGCTGCGTTTGGACGGCGGACCCTCCTCCTCCTCCTCCTCCTCCTCCTCCTCCTCCTGCTCCAACCTCCGCAGTCGTCGAACCCGCATCGTCCATCTGACTGACGGGCGATGAGTTGGTCGACCCAGCGGACGACACAACCCCCGGCTGCTGCTGCTGCTGCTGCTGCTGACCCCAACCGGGGAACGCCATCAGCCCCACCGTCCGGCAATGGGAATGATCTGGAACTGGTGACCCGTAGAAGAACGCCTGTCGCTCGCTGGCCCCCACCGATCCAAGGGCCGTGCCGAGGCCCGGGTGGTAGGCAGCCCCGTCGAAAGCCCCGTTGTCCACTCCAAACACGCTGTTCGAATCCTGTATGTCGGGAATTTCGAACGTCTGCGGAGGGAACTTCGGTTCCTGGACCCCCATCATCAGCTGCTGCTGCTGCTGTTGCATCTCATCACCGCCACCCGACGAGGAACCACCACCACCAGCACCACCAGAGAGAGGAATGGAGTAAGGCTGGCGATAGAGGAGCATCTGCTGGAGATGCGGTGGAGGAGGAGGAGGGGGATGGTGAGGAGATGAGGATGGAGGAGGAAGCCCTGGTCTTGGATAGCATCCTCCTTCCGTCAGCATCACCTGACCTGGACCTCCTCCGCCGCCACCGTATGATGCGGCGACCATTTCGTCGTAGTTCCGCTTTAGGCATTTCTGAAATAACATGTGTAACAGATCTGTGTATAATAATAATAATTACAATAATGCAATTAATGTAATAATATAATGTAATAATAACAATGCAATTAATGTAATAATGCAATGTAATAATAATAATGCAATTAATGTAATAGCGTAATGTAATAATAATAATGCAATTAATGTAATAATGTAATGTAATAATAATAATTGTAAGCTGTCGGTTTGTTGCTATTTAACGACGCTGTCATTTCATAGATGATTAGAGTCGACCCCTCCTTTATCCAGGCTTGGGGCTGGCACCGGCAGAGTACAACAGCGGCGGAGTTCTATGGAAGCTGTAGCTGCAATCGATTTAAATAATGCCTTTTCATCTATACTACTGGTAGATGAGATGATATAAATGAGTATCTAAGTTACTAAGGTAGCTAATAAGGTCAGGTTAAATAAGGAGGTCACGGACAAATTGCCAACAGACGTCTCCAATCAAAATTTAATGAGGTCAAGTTACCAGGTCAGGTTAAATAAGGAGGTCACGGACAAATTGCCAACAGACGTCTCCAATCAAAATTTAATGAGGTCAAGTTACCAGGTCAGGTTAAATAAGGAGGTCACGGACAGATTGCCAAAAGACGTCTCCAAGTATAGTCATGCATGATAATGTCTGAAACAATACATACCTGGAGGTTCTCCAATAACATTACATAAACAGCTGCACACACACACACACACGCACACACACACACACACACATATATATATATATATATATATGCATACAATACAAAGTACTGGAGATGAGAATGCATTAGCATTGCATACATAGTAACCCCATTGGACATTCTAACTCAAACAATAATACAGAACAACAGGTACGATGCATTAAGAATTTAAGAAATCAGAATGGGCCCCAGCTGTATTCAACTCATATCTCAAATACCAAAATGCAGGTAAAAATACGTTATGGAATAGGCTCAATCATAATAAGCTGTCTATAATCTACTGGAATATTGCATTTTATAGAGAACGGACGAAAAGGTGATGTTATCGGAAGGCGCTATATAAATGTTAATATACATGCAAATTCACAACACATGGTTACAATACATTTAAAATAGGAATGCATACAGTAGGAGATGCAAGAAGAGAAAATGGCATGTATACCAAGTTTATAAATAATAGACACATATGCCTATAATGCTAATTGCAATATGTAGGTGATTCGAGCAAGCACACTTATTGAAAAGTTTTCCTGGCTTCTAGTTTCTCGGCCCGATGCAGAATTTTCATCTGGTTTTTCAAATGGACTACGATTTTTTTACTTCAACATCACTTCAAGCTACCATCAAATGCTGTCTGTCTTTATGGTGCTATATAAGTCATTTTCAAATCAGGGTAAAGACCTACCTTACTGCCCCTATACCTCCTTCTCAACCCTCTCCCGTTCCCCATCGGACCATAAGACCATAAGACGCATCGGACCAAATACTTATGGCACCGCTGGCGGCCAGAGGTAATGCTTGGACCACATGGTTATTGTTCAGGCACAGCCGTCCGTTGTAAATTGGAAAGCATGTGTGACTTTGCAATCAGCTACTAAGTCTTATAAACTTTGGTATTTAATCATTTCTTTGTTATAATATTTGTTCAAGCGCTGTTTTTGTTACCGAACCTTTTACACTCGTATTCAATAAACTAATTGAATTGAATTGAATTGTTCCAATTCATTTATAAAATGTATGCAATCGTAGCAAACAATGCATCCATAATGCTTTGCGGATGAAAATGAAATCTACTTAGTTATTAATTAATAACTCTTCATAATCAGACACAAGAGTATCACATCACAATCAGACTTTTCTTTGTCGAAAGACATGCATGCAGCTGGTATTCAAGACATGTCAAGTAGTTCGTAACCAACCAAGTAAACATGGACCACTAAGTAAATTCAACTCTAGCCAATTCCTTAACCATAACCATAACCATCGATCTATTGAAGCCTGCAAAGTAACATGATCTTGTCACACTAAGAAAAGGTAATTAATGTGTTGATCACAAAGGAAACCCAGCCGCACTCTGCAGTCCGGTTGGTACCGACCACCTATATACACAGCCTGGTGTTAGATGGTTAGCAGTTATTATAATTTCGTTCATATTATATATGGTGTACAAATGTACATATATATATGTATATAAGCCATAGGCAAAAGGGGGATAAATTCCACACATGGGGATAAATTCCACACACCACACATTCTCCATTTCCTCCTCCAATTCATCCTTCTCCTACTCCTCCTCCACCTCCACTTTCTCCTTCTCCTCCTCCTCCTCCTCCTCCACTTCCAATTTCTCCTTCTCCTCCTCCTCCTCCTCCTCCTCCTCCACTTCCAATTTCTCCTGCTCCTCCTCCTCCACTTCTTCCTCCCCCTTCTCCTCCTTCTCCTCTTCATCCTCCTCAACTTCCTCCTTCTCCTCCGTCTCATTCTCCTCCGTCTTCTCCTTCTCCTCCTCCTCCTACTCTACTCCTCCTTCTCCACTCTAGCAGATGGTAACCTGAACGTACTCCACGTGGAAAGGGGTCATGCAGCATGTGCCCACGTGGTCAAGGACATTCTCACGTGCAGACCAGAAGCGCAAACATGGAAAAGCGGCAACAGCTGTTCTTCCAGATGTCTCGTTTAAATTCCTCCGTTAGTCGAAAACAGGTTGTCCTGAACGTTACCCAACAGAAATCATTAGCGAATCCTAGATGGTGGAGTGGGGTGGGATGGGTGGGGGTGGGAGGGAGGGAGAAGCGCAGCGCAGCGCTAATAGATGTATGACCCACTAAAAATGACGGATCACAATTTTTCTTGTTGTTTTTCTCGTTGTTTTTCTCATGCCCTGCACAACGAAGTATTCGGCTGCATGCATCCTGTAATCAGGTTTTGAGACAGACGCTCTAAATCATTCCATGCAGAAAGAAAGGGCAAAACTGACAGCATAACGAGTGGACTCTGAAGGTTAAAGGGTATACAGAGAGACATGTGCAGATAGACAATAGGAAGACTGAAAAGAACTGCTACTGCCGCTGCTGATGCTGCTACTGTAATGTAATGTAAATCTTCGAGAATTTCTCAGCGCTCACAAAAGCCACGTCAGAGAGACCAGCTTATTCACCGGCGAAATATCAAATCAAGTCGGCAATAGCCAGAGCTGCCTTTTTCGTTCCAGTGCCAGGTTGAAATCCGTGGACCGGGAGGTCAAGCCGAGGAGACAGCGTAGTGGGTGCTACGACGGTGGTTGTCGGTGATGGTGGTAGTTAGGTGATAGAACCTGGTTGGAATCGAGATGGGATAGCTTGAAGAGTTAGGTTTTCAGTCGGGAATGTTTGTGTAATAATTTGTACATTTTAATAAAATATGAAGCACCTTCAGTTTAAAAGACAAGGACCAGATAACAGTTACTATCATTTGTTAGTTACAATACAGGGTGCGGCCGAAAAAAATACCCCATTACGAAAATCGCGATGTCTCATAAACCGCTGAATATTTTGTTATAAAACTTCGCCAGTCTATTTGACACATATATGTCTACAACTTGGCTAAATCTAATGAAATTCGATTCATGAACACCAAAATGGTGCAACCATTAAGTGAAACAATGTTATTTTCGTTTCAACAGACATTTAGTAACAGCAATAACAGCAATAAGTAACAAAGTAGCGACGCAAACAGAAATGTAACAAAGCGCAAGGTTACTTATTGTTGTTGACAAGATTAGGCCAAACTGTTAAGTTTTGTGCAATGAATGTTCGAAGTGACCACCATGCAAGCTTTTACGCAAGCTTGCATGCGTTTTCGAAAGCCCAGAACAGACTCCTGAATGGTCTCAACTGGCAAGTCATTCCAGATGATTTGCAGCGTAGTTTTCAGTTCAGAAATGTTCTTTGACTTTGTGGGAAGTTTGTTGTAAGTCTCAAGCATTGCACCCCCAGACAGCATAGTCGAGTGGGTTCATATCTGGGGAATTTGGCGGCCATGAATCCTTGTCGATGAAGTCCGGACAGTGACTTGTCAACCAATCTTGGGCCAGCTTGGCGCCGTGAGCGGGCGCTCCATCTTGCTGAAAAGTGAACTGATTTCCCAAGACAGTCATCGACAAGCTTAGGCAAAAGATTCTCCACGTAGTACTTAGCATTGACTTTGGCCTTCTCGTCAATGAAATGCAAGCTTCCTTTGCCCTCATAACTGACACCTGCAGAAACCATGATGTTGGGAGAGAACTTGGCTCTCTCGACCAACAGGCGGCATGGATGGATATCGGCTTTTTTCTACTTCGCAGACGCGGTTGTTTTGAGTATTAATGAGTGGATTGATGAAAAAGATCTTTTCATCGGTGAAGAAAACCTTATTATGGCACGCTGCAGGCTACTTTATGTAAAATTATGATTTTCCATTTCGTGAATGCCGTGTTAAATTGAAAAAATGCAGTTCTTTCTTCTGCCTGATGTCATTATTACAAATATAAAGATACTGACATAAAATTTTCAAATAATATGCAGAAATATGTTACGAATAAGAATGAAAATATTTGTCAGAAAATATTCAACGGTTTTAGAGAAATCGCAATTTTCGTAATGGGTTATTTTTTTTGGCCGCACCCTGTGTATGTTCAAAATTTCCTCCTTCGGCCTCAACACACGCACAAAGACACGCTCGGCACTGACTAATTGCTGAATCGATAGCAGCTTGATCAAATTCGTCCCATTCCTGTATTATACACTGACGCAGTTCTTCGACGTCGCGTACCTTTTTCTTGTAAACTTTTTCTTGCATCATTACAGACCAGATTTTATAGCCCACGGGATTAAGATTTATAGGCTATTTGAAATGTATCAAGTTAGCAGGATAACGCATCAACAACTGCCTTGATCGCTCAACCGTGCGTGCTTTTGACCTCCGTTAGTTCAGTCGCTCTATGCGCTGCATGCTTGAAACAATTGAAATGACTTCAAATTTCAACTGGAATAGTGCATAATTTAAAAAAACTAGTTAAGTTTATAGCTGGGAATAAAATAGTTTTATTCTCAATAATATTTTTACATGTCTGGTGTTAATTTCTTTATTTATTGTAGAGGTTCGGTTTCCGTTCATTGTGCACAAAATATATGTATATATATATATAATTTATATATATATATTATATATATATATATGAATATTATACATATATTATATATATATATATGTATATATATATATATAGCGTCGTTGACGATGGCAAAATAACGCATACGGCCTACAGAGATGAACACATAGAGAAAATCCTCCGGACTGCACTGCAAGAAGGTAGAACTTCCTACCAAACTACAGCTCGAGTCTCCATCAACACTGGACAATTATCGGACTTGGACAGCCACCATGCAGATGTGTCTATGGCAATGTTTTGCACACGGCTTCAGAGACCTGCACAAGCAATTATTAATTCCTTGTTATGGTGACGTAATAATAGGGCATAACAAAGTGACACTGGCCATAAAAAACAATCAGGCTTGACAAAGCAGGCCAAGGATAGATAGCCAGCAAACATAATTACTATCCACACTGCAAAGTACAATAATTAGGTCAGGTTAAATAACGAGGTCACAAACAGATTGCCACCAAAAATAGTCAAGCAAATGAGGTTCGCAATCAGTTATTAAATCAGGTCAGGTTAAGTAATGAGGTCATGGACAGACTGCCAGAAGACTACTCCAAACAAATGAGGTCATATAATCAGGTCAGGCGAAATAATCAGGTCATGGATGCCAACAGACATCTCTATGCAACAGAGGTTGGCATTCAGTTAAGATCATATAGAACCAGGTCAGGTCAAATAATGAGGTCACGAATAGATTGTTAACAGACAGCTGTGGCTCTTTTGACTTGTCCCAGAAACCGAGTTCAACTAATCAGGTCAGGTTATTAAGGAACCAGGTCAGGACAAAATTGCCAGGACCAGCGGGCAACGTTGGACGACATAAAACGTATAATACGGATTTTATGCACAGAATCGACCACAGCGTAGATCATCTTTAACTGACCAGTTACGAAGAAGAGACTTTGAGTAAACAATATTTTTAGTGTCGAAGACTGGTCGGCCGGACACTTTTATGAATGTCATCAATTACCGATTTACGACTCGAGATCGCAGACGAATCAAGTAGTTTTGTTGGACCAAGGTTTTAGTGCATGCAGATCAGATAACAACGTAGGGTAGGGTAGGGTAGGGTGGCTGTGCGGCCTAAATGCAAATATTCATAATTTATGAGCTTGTTTGTTCTCGAAATATTATTCTAGTATTGATCGGGGGCCGGAGAAAAGCTTTGATATTTCCGAGGAGAATCGGAATAAAGCTGGTCGTCGTCCGTCGTCTGTTCTGAGTGAAGTACAAATTTGTTCACCGTTTGCAATTAACAACCGTTGTCGTCGTCGTTGTGTTGTCCGTCTGTCTGTTGTAAAAGACATGCAACATCACAGACAACCATAGCAGACAATTCAGCTGACAACCAAAGGGAAATTACCCGTCGGTTGCTTTCTGTTATAAATAAGGATTCGTTATAATTATTACTTTTATTATATTAGGGTTGATCAAATTGAATTTATAAATCATATATCTTTGGATCATGTAGGCTACTATATGGATAATAACTAGGCTACAACATTATTTGAACGAAAAAACATCAAATAAAGGCTGCTTTATTTTGTCTACCAACCGCAATAATAAAAAATCAAGCCTACTTATTTTTGAGCAAATGAAATAAAATACCCTGCTTGTACATGTAAGGCTACTACTTTTGACGCGCAGCTGTGGTTCAGAGAGCTCGTTAGCATGTGCTGAACGATTAGAAATTACTGCTCATGCCTGGTTTCAATTTGTTAATCACAATGAAAGATCGATTCTACTTAATTTTTGAATAACTTAAAATTAAACAGCAAACGTACAGTTTTCAACCGACGATCACAAAATAAGTCCGACTTTTGTTGAATGAATCTAAACAAAGGGTAATGTCTATTGTTTAATCCGCCTCATAATTACGGCTCATTTCTATCCTGTCATGTTGAAGCCGTCGAAATTACAGGTCTATTGTTTTTCCTGGTGGAATTAAAGCTGAGGTCAGCGAATCTCGTTGGCCAAGAGACCGTGGAGAAATCGAAGGTCCTGCTCTCAATTATGCACGAATACCCAAAGGCTCAATGTTTTTGACTTAATAGCCCTGCACTGCTCCCTTCCATGACTGGGACAGGAGAAACTCCCTAGGTCAGAGGCTAATCAGAAACCACAAGGTCTCCTCTTTCTCCTTCTCTTCCTCCTCCTCCTCTTCGTCCTTCTCCTTCTTCACCTCCTATTCTTCCTCCTCCTCCTTCCTCCTCCTTTTCCTTCTCCTCCTAGACCTCCTCTTCCTCCTTCACCTCCTCCACCTCCTCCTCGTCCTCTTCCTCCTTCACCTCCTCCTCCTCCTCCTCCTCCTCCCCTCCTCATCTTTCTCTTCCTCCCATTCTCCTCCCCTCCTCCTTCTCTTCTTCCTCCTTCCCTACTCCTCGTCCTCCTTCTCCTATCGCCATTGCTTCTGCTGTGCTTTAGTTTAGCATTTATCTAGTGCCATCTTTACTGTGTAACATGTCCCATATATATATATATATATATATATATATATATTTATATATATTGTTCATCATAACAATGATGTTGGCATTGTTGTTCCTCTCCTCCTCCATCTCTTCCTCCTCTTCCTGCTCATTGTTTTCCTCTTCGTCATCATTATCATCATCATTCATGTCATCTTCCTTCTGATCAACCGACTTTTCCTCCTTCCTTTCCGCCCAACCATCATCACCATCACTATCACCATCACGATCACCATCACTATCACCATCACCATCACGATCACCATCACTATCACCACCGCCATCACCATCACTATCACCATCACGATCGCCATCACCATCGCAATGACCTTTCGTTGGCATCCAGAGTAATTACAATTTACATCCACCTGTCTTCTTTGTCCACACCGGTCCGGTCGATTAAGAAGCGCAAAACCATCTCATCTAAAAACTCAAGATTGCTCAAATCCACTGGGTAACTGCTGCGGAAGATTTACAGCCAACCAACAGGGAACCAATACATTATCAGAGGAATATAATAATATTGTCTATTAATAATATGGCAGCATCGACTCCGGTGGTGGAGATTAGAAGCTGATTACAGCACACCGAGTGTGGCCTGGGATTTAGCTTTGGTCCAGTCAGACAAATTGCTTATCAGACACCGTCCTGAAGACCGTCTGGTTGCTCAGTAGCGGTTGGGGAAAGTTTGGAAGAAGCATAAAGAGCAAGGTCATAGTCAACTTGGAAAAAAATCTATGACATTAATTTGATCAGTTAAGCAGTAGCTGGCATGACCTAATTTTGTGAGTGATTAGAAAATGAAGTCACTCTCATACTTACTTACTTTACACCTACGACTTCCCCTCACACTTCACTTCTTTTTCTACTTCAATTACGCTTACGATACAGTTTGTGTAGTGCAACATACCGCGTGAACCGAAATTATTTCTGCCGATTAAGTTCACCTGTGACTTCAATTAATTAAATTTTTAAACATGTCAGCCTTGAACTTTTTAAAATGGCAAAGTCTATTTAGATTTTTCAGTACCTGTTGCGTGTCAGCTCCCATAGCAAGCCACTTAACAGACGACATGTCACTTGAGAAGCTAGCTGATAAATACTCTTGGCCGTGAATCTTCTTGAACTGATAAAACACTTGAACCGTACAATTGATCAGCGAGCAAACATGACAGTGTTTTCTTAACACGTTTTAATCACTGGTATTATTCTCGGAACAACTTAACGTTAAGAAATAATCCTTGAAGACATCCTATATAGGCTAAGTAGGCCTATCGGCATCATTATAAAACTCTTAATTGCTGTAAAATGCCGAGCAAATTTCTGTCCAGGGTAACGACCTCTGTTGTCATAGACACTGGTCAATCGGATCCATCCATCCATTATGGGTGTTGTGGATTGACAAAACACAAGACCAGAATTAAGTCAGGCCAGCTTCTGGTAAAATGATAAATGTTGCCAAAAAGATCTGCACAGTTAACTATGACCTTGCTTTGGAAAGCTTCAGAAGTTTATTTTCAACAGTAGATCACTTAAACCTAATTAGCACTGTCAGTACTAGGAAAAAAATCATAAGTAATGCTTACAGACATCTGCTCTAATTAACTGCCGCATATCTTGCCACATACCTTGCCGCATATCTCGCCACATGCATGTGTTGCCACATATCTTGCCGCATATCTTGCCACATGACTTGCAACAATCAGCCATTGGCTCAAAACTCTTGTTAGACTCACAAAAAAACTGTCTGTTGTTTACATAAATTTATTAATTTCCATTCAATCACCTTGCATTATTTTTGTTTTTAGTCTATCTGTGTGTCTGTCTGTACGTCCGTCTATATCTCTGTTCTCTATCTGTCTGCATCTGTCTATGTCCCTTTGTGTGCCTGTCTTACACTCTATGTGTCTGTTAGTATGCTTCTAACTGCATAGTGTCTCTGTCTATGTGTCTGTGTGCCTGTGTGGCTTAAACACTGTTGATGTCTTTGAGTATGCATTTATTTACATATAGTGTCTCCGACTATGTGGCTTTATGTGTCTGTCTTACATTCTCCCTATGCCTCTCTATCTGTTTGTATGCGCCCACCTGCATGCCCTTACTTCTCTCTCTCTCTCTCTCTCTCTCTCTCTCTCTCTCTCTCTCTCTCTCTCTCTCTCTCTCTCTCTCTCTCTCTCTCTCTCTCTCTCTCTCTCTCTCTCTCTCTCTCTCTCTCTCTCTCTCTCTCTCTCTCTCTCTCTCTTGTTGCATGTTTAACGACACTGCCATATCAAAGATGATTAGTGCCGCCCTCCTCCTCCTTTATCCAGGCTTGGGACTGGCACTGGCAGAGAACAGCCAGTGGCGGAGTTCTTTACATCTGTCTGCATACATAGTCCTCTCTATTTATACCTCTAGCATTCTGCCGCTGTTCTTGTTGCAATTCTCTGTCAGTTTCCATTCATCCATATTCGTCTCTCTGCTCTTCAGTAATACTACATTCTCCCGTTTTACAAACATATCCGCATCTCTCTCTGTCTCCCTGCCTCACTCACTCTCTCTCTCTCTCTCTCTCTCTCTCTCTCTCTCTCTCTCTCTCTCTCTCTCTGTGTCTCCCTCTTGCTCCCCCTCTACTTCCGTCTTCCCGTATCTCTACCCGCCACTCTCCGTCTTCTCATTAGTGCTGACTGCTCTCGATATAAGATTTGGTTTTTCCGTTCCATCCATGCAGTCGTCTTTCAATCATGGAAGCTTGTTATTTTTCCAGTTCACTGGCTTCTTTCAAGGCTCTCCGTCTCCCCTCCTCCCTCTCTCCCTTCCTCCATCCCTATTCCCTCGCTCCCTCCATCTCCAGATTCCAATTTGCTCCAGCAACCCGTATTACACGATTTTCCTGCAGATCTGTGTCGCAATATTTCTGCTCCCTTATCGGTTGGATGGAGGGAAAGGTCATCTGGGGGTCAGCAACTTCCTCGGGAACTTCCAAATCAAACACGTCTCCATTAGGAAGTCAAAAGAACATCAGAAAAATATAATGAATTACGCGAAGACGACGTAAGAAGATTGAATAGATGACAGTGGGATTTGGCAATCGCGGAGTGATTGAAAACGCGGCTTCAGCAAGACAAAGACAGACAGACACATACACAGAGACAGAGACCAACACAGAGACAGATACAGACACAGACAAACAGATACAGACACAGACAGACAGATACAGACAGACAGATAAAGACACAGACAGACAGAGACAGACAAAGACAGACAGACAGAGACTGACACAGACAGACAGAGACAGACAGATACAGAAACAGAGACAGAGACCAACACAGAGACAGAGACAGATACAGACAGACAGATATAGACACAGACAGACAGATACAGACAGACAGATACAGACACAGACAGACAGATACAGACACAGACAGACAGAGATAGACACAGACAGACAGAGACAGATATAGAACAGATGGACTGACAGAGATAAATGAACAAAGAAATGGAGCGAGACATGTAGAGACATATAGACAAACACACAGACGGATCACGGACCGACAGAGAGAGAGAGACATAGTAATTATGGAGAAGACATCGAGACGCAGACAGACAGACAGACAGACAGACAGATAGACAGACAGATAGATGGAGGAACACAGAGAGAGATGGATCGAGACATAGAGACAGACAAACATGCAGACAGACAAACATGCAGACAGACAAACATGCAGACAGACAAACATGCAGACAGACAAACATACAGACAGATAAACACACAAATAGACAAATATACAGACAGACATACAAACATACAATGGCAACACCAGCTATAAACGTGTAGAATAGTTGTATAAAAACTATATACAACAGCCTTAAATGACATTCGTCTTTTTCTGATGTTAATGTAGGCCTACACTAATATACGCTGTCGGTCGGTCAACTTGCAATTTGCTTAAACTGTGTGAATTCCAGTGTATGGAATCTCTATGGTAATCACAAATTTACATGGCGTCGCTGCATCGTAGAAGTTCACTATCGACGCAACTAACATGTTGGGATGGGACGACAGCAATTGTTGAATATAACGGCTTTCATGAAGCATGCAAGGAACTACCTTGCTATGTACAGAAACAGGGAATTTATGTAGCAGCAATTATACATTATTAACCATACTGTCACATATGAGAGACTTAATCTAATGCAAACAGAGAAATTGAGAAAGAGATAAATGGATGAAAAGAGAGAGAAAGAGAGACAGACAGACAGACAGACAGACAGACAGACAGACACAGACAGGCAGGAAGGCATGCAGACAGAGAGACAGAAAGAGAGACGAACGGATATAGAGACTGACAAAGAGAGGGACGGACAAAGACAGAGCAGGACAAAGCAATTAGCAATGAACAAAGAAATTTAAAAATGATCGAATAAAAATGAAATGACATACGGCAGAAAAACGTGACATACGTGACAGAGATGAATGTCAGCAGACAGACAGACAGACAGACAGACAGACAGACAGAAGTAAGAAACAGACAGAGAGACATACAGACAAGCAGACAGACACACAGAAAGACATGCACAGACAGACACACAGATACGCAGACAGACGGACACAGGCAGACAAACAGTTAAGCAGACAGACAGAAAGCAGCCAACGAAGACAGACAGAC
>OX457042.1:11080173-11127673 GCA_949752735.1 Lumbricus terrestris
AGAGAAAAGGCCTTAACAGAGAGAAATGCATATACATGTAGGTATAGCGATCCAGAAAGAAAAATAAGATGTAGCAAGATGGTTTTCCCTTTTGTGATTCTGTTGAGGCCTACATTTCAATTTGCTTGTTTCAAATTTATATTTTACTGTGTAAAGATAATTATTGGTTTATAAAGGTTTCAATAAAATGATTGATAGATTAATTAATTAAAAGAAAGAAAGATTGATTGATTGAATCCAATGATTATTTATGTGTACAATGCATGTCCAACAATGACATAGTTTCAAAACGTGTTGTTTGGTTGCTGTGGTCATTGCTTAATGCTTATGATATGGTTCAGTAAAACATGCTTTAAAACTTGGATAGAAAGAGACAGCGCAAGACAGGCGCTTCACCTTTGCTTTTACAATATTATTAACACACGTGTACCGTTCAATCGTAGTGTGTGTGTGTGTGTGTGTGTGTGTGTGTGTGTGTGTGTGTGTGTGTGTGTGTGTGTGTAGTGCATGTGCGTAGGTGTGTGGGTGTGTTAAGTGTGTCGGTGGGTGTATGTGTGCATGCATGTGTACCGCTCTTTGTTTGCCAGATTCTACCTTTATGCCTCCAATTTCTTTCTTGCCACCGTATATAGGTCTGTAATTTCCTATAGTCGAAATTTGTAGCAGAACTGAAGACCTATAGTCCGCTCAAAGTGGCTTTTTGATTTTCCAGAACCGAGTGGACAACGAAAGCAAATGGCTTTTATGACAACATACATGCAATTACAGCAACGTATAGATCAATACTTGCAGGCTCTCTCTCTCTCTCTCTCTCTCTCTCTCTCTCTCTCTCTCTCTCTCTCTCTCTCTCTCTCTCTCTCTCTCTCTGCCCCTTTCTGTATTTCTGCCTGTCTTTCTGCCTCTTCCTTGCTCAATATTGGTATACGCAGTTTCTATCTGTCTATCTCCGTGTCGGTATTTTGTTTTTGTATTTCTCCCCATTATCATTCTCTCTGTCCGTGCCTGTGCCTGTGCCTATGTCTGTCTGTCTGTCTGTCTGTCTGTCTCTCTTCCTGCCTGTGTATTTTTGCTCTCTACATCTGGTTTCCTTGTCTGCTTCCTGTCCATGATTATGCAGTGAATCCGTCTGTTTTGATGCCCGAGTATCTTTGTCTTTTACTGTCTGTGTCTGCATCTGTATCTCTGCCTTCTCTCTTTTTGTTTTTCTGTACATCTTGCATGGTCTGTCTGTCTTTCTGACTGTCTGTTTATACTATATATAGACTGCATGTCTGTATGCATGCTTTTATGTATGTTTGTATCTATATACATGTATGTATGTATTGATGCATATTTGTATGTGTGTGTCTCTGTCTGTCTGTCTGCCTGCCTGTCTGTCTGTCTGTCTGTCAGTCAGATCCATCAATCATTTACCTTCCTGTGCATTGTTGTTTGGCAATCTGAGGAATGAAAATAGACAGGCATAATGGACCTGACCCTGACTTGTATACTGATTAACTGACAGGCCACACATAATATCACTGCATATTATATATATATATATATATATATATATATATATATATATATATATATAGGTACCGTACTTGGAAATCTATATAGCGCCGTGAAAAGTATGTATACGTCTCGTATAATTGGCACGAGACCATGTATACACCGGTTCATATAATGAAAGAAAACATTCCACGAACAATGCAAAGATTCTCTGCATAATTCCCGATGTAAAAAGACAATAGTATATTATACCTGCAGCAAGGATGAGTACATACAGAACACCCTGATGCGTGGCATTGCAGTCATCATAATAACCATTGAAGATGCTTATAGTAGACGCTTTTAAGACATATAGAGGTGTAGGTAGAATCTCTCAAAAGCTGTGCAAATATCGTGTCTCTCTCTGCAATTATCCGGTTTAACTGTTTCACCATGTCAAAACAATAGACGATCGGTGTGGCCCTCCTCCTCCACGAAACCTTGAGACTAGCACCGCTATAATATTGACGGCGTTCATTATTACATCCACAGTTCTGGGTGCAATTTTGCAAGGAAGGGAAAGGTTCAGATTGCAGGCTTGCAGCACATTCCAGTTGCCGTATTATTTTGTTAGAACGCTCGGCCTGTGGCTGTGGGGTTGCTGGTTCGGGTCGCCAAGATGCGGTCCCAGTATAAGATCCTTGAGCAAATTCTTCACGCACACACAGTTGCTAAATTAAACAATTTTAAACATTATGGGTTCGCACCCCACCAATAATATTAGGATTTTTCACTTTCTAATCATTAACAGATGCTTTCGACAACCTTTCAAATGCGCTACAGAAACAATTAGATTAGATTATTAGATTATAACATGGGCGGAGACCTAGGGGGGACGGTCCCCCCCAATAAAAGTGTTGGGGGGACGGCCCATGCATTTGTCCCCCCCCCCCCAATGTTTGAGCGTCAAGACTTTTTTGGCGGCGAAAATAGAAAATTTCGTCGAGATTTGGCCGGATGGCTAAAAAAAAGGTCATCAACTTTTTGGCGGCGAAAATACAATTTTTTTTCGAGATTTCGCCGGTCGTCAGAAATTTTTCGGAAAATCTCGCGTCTTTCCGTCCCCCCCCCCAATTCTCGGCCCAGGTCTCCGCCTATGGATTATAATAATTATTGTAGTGGTTCAAGATATATATCATTACTATAGTCTATCGAACTCGTCTATAATAAGTGTATGTCAACATGTGGCGTAGACAGAAAAACTTTTAGGGGAGTTATATGTATATCAGTGCGACTCGGTGGCCAATCGGTAACGCGCTGGTTCACGAAGCAGACGGTTGCGGTTCGACTCTGGGTAACGACCTTGGGCAAGTTGTTTGTGCACATGTGCCTCTGTCACCAAGCAGTATAATTTGGTATACCGGCGAAGCTGGGGAGTAAACGGCAAGTCCTGCAATACACTGACCTTGTATACAGGACCTTGGGATTCGTCCATGATTGCTGGCTCAAGGTTATTGAAAAGGAGATGAGAGCCTCCCTGTGTTCCACATGGAACTGGATGGACTTTACTTTTACTTTACTATCATGTATATCGGAGGGGGTTTCCAATGGTCATGCAAGGACCTCAGGGTTTAAAGTGGGTGGGAAGTGGAAATTCTTAGCTTGCATTCCCACTGCTCACCATGCATTGAACCGTTCCAATAAACTCTTCTTCAGTGTTCCCACTGCTCACCGAATGGGCGTTCCCACAGCTCACCGAATGGGCGTTCCCACAGCTCAACCAAACCACTTAAACCATGCACTGTGCAGGTTCGCATGCTGCATAGAATTAACTAATAAAAAGTCGAAAATCATTTGTTTCGCAGGACGAACCCGTAACCTCCCCCCCCCCCAAATACGCCTATATGACGTCAACTGAAGACTGTCGAGTTCAGGGTCAGACGGCGAGGTGGAGGACCACTTAGTAATAAGTATAGTGCAGCTGTGATGGGCAGTAGTGATAATGATTACCAGCAGGTGTCTTCAATGGATCTCCAAAACACCTATTCTTCGCTTAGGTCCAATGAACCAATTTTCTCATCAGCCGTCGTCGATTGATGATCATGATGATCATTCCTCTGATCACCACTACACTGGCAGACCACCTGGCCTGGAATCTACGCTGAAATTCCACCCACCCCACCCACCCCTACCCCACCCACTTCAAAGGATTCCGCCGCTCTTTCTTCTCATTAATTTTCTGTCATACTGTCTCTGATGTCCCTTCTTGGACAAAGCCTTTGAAATTTAGGGTTCATCATAGGTCGGCTCTTGTCCTGATCCATCCGTCCGTCTGTCTGTCTGTCTGTTGCCGTGTATCTCCCTCCGTACAAAGCCTCTTAATGTTATTGTATATATATATATATATATATATATATATATATATATATATATATATATATATATATAAGCTTGGTTGTCTGAACCACCAGCCGTAATTAGCCGATGACTGAGTGCTGCCCGCTATTCGACCCCGAAAGATCCAGAATTCTCTTGATCTCACGTCTTGGTTTTCAGGTTGTTGCATTTGCATGCAATGTCAGTGTGTGTGTGTGTGTGTGTGTGTGTGTGTGTGTGTGTGTGTGTGTGTGTGTGTGTGTGTTCTTGCATCCATTCTCCATGCGAATCTCAGTGATTCTTAGTTGTTGTTGTGTGTGTGTTTGAGCGCGCGCGCGTGTGTGTGGCGGTTTGGACACAACATAGTTCGAGGGAAGGTTGAACCCGTAAGGCCCCATAAATGTCTTACGTCCATGACCAACACATGGTGAGAATTACCGGGGGGGTTGGCGGTTTCAACCCCCCCCCCCCTAGTCTTTCTTACAGCCCCATTGAAAAGTCTGTTTTCACACCTCACTTCCAAGTGGATCATAGTCCAACCATCACCCCCATCCCCAGTTATTTTTCCACAATTCTCACACCGGAAAAACATTTAAGACTCAGAACCGAACTGTATTTGTGTTCATCTGTCTGTATATTTGTCTGCAACTCTCCATATATGTCTGCATGATTGTATATATGGATATATTATGTGTGTTTCTGTCTGCCTGTCTGTCCGTCTGTCTGCCTGTCTGTCCGTCTGTCTGCCTATATTTCCGTCTGTCTGTCTGTCAGTCTGTCTGTATGTCTGACTGTCTCTTTTTCGGACTATATCCTAGCCCATAAACGCCACGCATCTTCAATTTAACTTTCCTAAAACTGAATTTCTGTGCTTGTTAATGCCAGACTGAACGCATCCACGATTAGCTCCCATATAACATATATACTGTACATACACACACACACACATATATATATATATACATATATATAATTATATATATATATATATAGTCCAGAGGACATTACATCTGCACTCTCTCTTTCTTTCTGGCCACCCATTCATTTATATCTCCCAACAAGGGCCAACAGCAACCTTCTTATTCTTCCTTTTATTCTTCACGCCAATCTCTAACAGGTCCACTGATACGTAATATTCACTTGTCTGTACTATTATAGACTGTCTGTTTTCAACGAGTCTCTGACATTCTGTTAAGGCTGCAGGCTGTTTCGTTTGTCTGTCTAAGGGTCCATGCAATGGGATGCAGCCTATACGTACGTAAATATCGTAGTTTCGTCGTCGTCCTCTTGGTGCAAAACGTACATTTCGCGAAACACATCCCCATCCCATGCGTATTGCGTATTCTACGTACAAATAATCTTCTATTAACACCCTTCTTTTTGAAGAGTTAATTCATCTATGAAACATTTATATCACCGTACCTATAGGCTACCAATCTTATTGCTGTTAAGCGTTAAATTTGCAAGCAAATTTTTTTTAAACAATTACGGTTTACTGTTTATAGATCTGAACAGAATAAAATTTTAATGCAATCAAAATAATGCCATCGGACAACAGTTAACAATAGGTTAATACAGAGCTATAAATTAATAGGCTAATAATAACGTCACAATTAGACATTTATTTTGTTAAGACACCCCCCCACACACACACAGTACGCACTCGCATGCAAATCGCCTAAATCCGGTGACCCCCTCCTTCCGTGTGCGCGCAATATATGCTTGGACATACCCTAAAATGTTTTTTTTCACCTATCTGCCTATATACCAGTGCTAATTGGCTTTATGGCATAGGTGAACGCTGGCCACCTCAACGGTACATAGGCCTGTGTGTGCGTGCGTGTGAGTGCGTGCGTGTGTGCGTGCGTGTGTTACTTCCTTCTGGTGTGATTCCTCTACTCTGAATAAATAAAATAATGAACTGCATGGTGTGGGAGGATGTTGTGGTCAAGAAAGTTATCGACAAGTCATTTTCATATCACATCGGCTTTTTCTTGGTGTATATAATAGGCAGTGTTATCCCAGCAGTGACACGCAAGGTTACCTTGAACCTATAATGCTATAGAACTGGAAGAAAAGCAAACGAAATAAACGGTAATTATTATTCCCAATTTAGGAGCTATAATAATTATATTGTCGCTGCGCCGGATGGCCGACTGAATCCGATGAGTTCATGTAAACACTAAACTGATTATCGCTACTGACGTGTAGTCCTGTAAGTACTTTCCAAGTCAATCGATCAATCAATTCATTTACTTGAAGTACTTAAGCTGACAGAGGCGCAACAAACAGACAATATAGCCTATTGTTCAAGGCATAATAAATATACACTTTTATATAGAGACAGACATAACGCAAGGATAAACTATTATGCTAGTAGAATAAAAAGTAGATGTGCGCATAAAAAACTCGGAATGAATTTACGATGATATATATATATATATATATATATATATATATATATATATATATATATATATATATATATATATATATATATATATATATATATATATATCATCGTAACTTCATTGTTCAGGGCATATATAGGCCTACACTTTTATACAGAGACAGACACAACGCAAGGATAAACTATTATGCTAGTAGAATAAAGTAGATGTGCGTATAAAAAACTCGGAATGAAGTTACGATGATATATATATATATATATATATATATATATATATATATATATATATATATATATATATATAGAATGAGAAGCTATTTAGGCCTATACTCCACGTAGAAGGTTAGGCCTCCATCCGTTACTAAAAAGGGCGGGAGCAAAGTCCGAAGGTCGGGATTCATTATATCATTGTTAAAGGCTAGAAAAGGTGATTAGGCTATATACCGACCTATCGAGTCAGTGGCGGCACCAGCTGCACTACTTTTTTCAGGTATCGTCATGGTCTGAGAGCTTCTCAGCAAGTCGCAGAAATGAAATATAAAGAAGATATTAAAAATGCTTTTAAAAATTTGTCAGGTCATTATGCATGCAGATCAAGAGTTAAATATGCTGCGATCTATGATAAAGCCGCCACTGAATTGGGTTACATTGTATGCATACCATAGTATACAAAGTACTGTGAAGCAGGGCTTTTACCATGCAGTTCTACACAAAAGGGGCGTTCTAAATGAATCTGAGCAGCTGTAAAAGCATTTTTATGCAGTTAACAATAGTTTACAATGCTTACTGTCGTCCGATTTGGAATAATAACTCACCGCAGAGAATGGAGGGGAAGGAAAAGGGTTATTCAGTTTTTAATTTTTTTATTAAAACAAGCCATGCTGTAGAATAAAAATAGTCGCAACACTGCAGCTGCATACAAGAAGAGTTACTCGTCATTAATATAAAGAACTAGAAGAAAAGCAAACGAAATAAACGATAGGTAAGAATGACTTTTAGTAAGGTCATCCATCCTGCTATGGAAAAGTTGGCAACAACTGATTTAGGGCAATAGTGAATCACCCTATGTAGCTGCTCAGATGTAGTCAGCAATGATAGATGTAAAAATGTTCATTTGTGGATCTTTTCTAAGACTGAGCTTAGCATTGCTTCGCCTTTTATAGGCATGGTTGGTGGCCGAATGGTTAGAGCGGCAGGCCTGTAACGCGGAGAGCATATTTGTTCGATCCCCGTCCGAGGCGGTTACTGCAGTGTAGGGACCTTGAGCAAGTCCTTCACTCTCAATTGTTCTGCAATGCAATTGCAGTTGCGCTGTGTGTGCACTTCTGAGCTTTGTAAGAATGCTGATATCAAATTGCATTTGTATTTTATTGTTTTGTAAAGTCAATTTCTTAAAAAATCCCGAGGGATTGCTTTGACAACATGTGAGTAAAAAAGGAATATACAGCCTTTTATATAGCACGCCGTTTCTGACTTTGCAATTGGTTCAATTAATGCTTCCGTTCAGAGAACCAATTCCAGTCGCGGTTCAAAGTCATTTATCAATGGTTCAAAAAAGTCATTTTCCATTCAGAATAAATCGCGATAAAGAATTAAATGGAAAAAGAACCCCAGAGGGCTAATAAAACCATACAACATCCCGACCAATTCTCATATCGCATCTTGAACATCTCAGATGTCCCTGCTGGTATTCAGCTCGACTTAATCAATTCGGAATAACTTTCGGACATGGACATTTCATCTATATGTTATAAGAGTCGAGGAGGGCAGAGAAGGGGAGAGGTGTTAGAGCAACGGTAACCAGTGGCGGTGCCACCATAATTTTTATAGGTCGTGGGAGGCACATTTTACTTATACTGCCTATTTTACTCATGACCTGCGTAAATTTTGGATAATTTTGCTAGCTTCTTTACATTTGAATTTCTCGACCCCCTGAATAGCGTCCAAGACCCTGACTTGACCTGTTGAAATTGTATAGCATGGCGTCGCCACTGACGGTACAACTCTGGTACGAAAAGCCTAGGCTACGGACAAATGATTGTTTCCCAGCAGGTCAACTCTCCAGAAGATCGATTCAACCTTCCATTCGGTAGATGGCGATGGTCTATTCGGTAGATGGCGTTGGTGAACAGAGCCGTGGGACGTGACGCAAGGCGTGTCGTTGAACCCATGTAACATTTTGTGATAGTCCGTTCGTAGAGTTCATACTATATATAGTTGTTATAAACTAAAGTGTGCTATTGATATTCAATCTGTACGCAATAAATACACAGCATTTTCACGTCAACCTACATAATTGGCCTACACATTTTTAAACATGCAACATACCAAAAAGCATGGTTGCAACAAAGAGTCACAATAGAATTAAATCTAGATTTTTAATACACCATTTTGCATAGTATTGTGTGAACTGATGTTAAAAAGCATCGGTCCGCGGTTAGGCTGGTGAAACAATTACCGATCTAAGCGCTGTTATACGGTATAATTTCTCCTGTGAAGAGAAATTCGTCAGTAAGCCTATTATACATGTAGATGAAAATGGTCACCCTATAGGGCCTATAATAGCCTGGGTACAAACGGACAAAAGACGGTGATTTCTTCGCCTCGCACTCTCGCGCGAAAGATCCTACACCATTAAGCATTACACCACCGGCGAAATTAAAAGCAAACACGGTCACCCTCTCCTAACAAAAAGAAAAACGAACCAAAGACCCACAGGACGGGCTTCAATGAGGTGAGGGGCTGAGTCCCCCCCCCGTTCTCTCCCTCCCCCTCCCCTCCCCCACGCGGACAAGAAGCCCCGATTCACAGGTTTACAAGCCGTGGTCGACGATTACTGTGTCAGCCTGTCCGCAAAATCAGCGTCTAATTTCTGTGTGGAATTATGCACATTCACAGACCGGACAGCGTCGAACAAAGGCCCAATAATGACCCAAAGTACACTTGCTGCGCCCAACCAAGGGAGGAGGGGGATCGGTGTTGTGTGGAGCCCCCTCTCGACACATTTACTGGATGAGCTTCATGCATTATTCAGCAGGCATTAATCAGGCCAATTGATAGGCTGCATTGTCCGCTGAGGCGGGGCAGGCCAACCGACAACCGTGTATAACATTCAATAAAGCCGTCCGTCCAACGGCACTGCGCTACGCAAATATACCCACCTCTCTCTCTTCTCCGTCCTCACAATGATGCTGCCGACAACGTTCCGTAAATGTAACTGTAGTCGAGTCTTTATACAGTGTCTGATGGATAAATCTATTAGACGCCGTAGTTAGGAGAGTAGTCTACTCCAAAAATGAAAGGAGAAAAATGTCTCTACTTTATGGCTCGGGCGTCTTTGTTGTTTTTCCGCGAACAGGTCGTCTGCCGACGATTACGGTTTAGGCCGAGGCGTAGGCTATTCAATGCTTTTTTCTCGTCTGTGCCCACGCAATTCTTTTCCGCAAATTTACGACATTTTTATTATCCGCACAAAAAGCTGTCCTACACAAAGCCGTGACAAAGGTGACGACCGATGGTTGTGCAAAAAAGAAGAACCTTTTTCTGTAACGTAGCCTACAGCACGCCATCAAACGTAAGCAACAAGCATAAATAAGAAAAATCACGTTTATCTTGTGCAAAGACTATAGGCTACACGTGAAATTGAGCATGTATTTTATTACCTTTTTGGCCTCTAAGGTTTTGGTTAAAAAGTCAGTTCTGTACTTAGATAATGGTTACACAGTTTTATAGGCTATGTATGTGGGGCTTTGATAGTGTTTTACTACATAAAACAAATAGAAAATTTCTGTTTTTAAGCTTATAGTTTATGCCCATCTACCATTGACTGATTACGCCCAAGACCCGTTTATACACAGGACCGGATTCTTAATTCTTCTGTAATGTCGATGTACAAGTTCTTAGACGATAATCGGGTTTCCGGAAAAATCTCACATCTTGTTTGCAAATCGGAGCATTCAATTAATTACACTTGCGAAGGCATATTGACGAATACTTATATATGCTTGTAACGTAAAAAAATTCTTTTGGAGATTCAAAACATAATCTTTAGCATAAGAAACGGAATTTTAAGTGGGGCGCCATCTATGGTCGAGAGTGAAATGAACGTATACAAAATGTTGACGAGTTTCCAGTCCTGTAATGGAGGAGTCCTTGGTGATATGTCTACAATAAAAAATAAGGTTTAAAAAACCGCTGCTTTAGGACAAAATCCGACAAATGCGGTAAAATGACGGAGCAAGCGGATTCGTCTAGTAGGCCTACAGTGTAGATCTATAGTTCTTTCAGATGGAACATTTCAACCAGGCAATCTCACACGGATTGAAAACTTTTATTATGGTTTCACTTGACTTCATCTGAAGCCTCGTTCAGCAAGTATGTACGCAAGTAAGCAAAGCAGGTAGCGGATTAGATTGTGGTGTGTCTTCAAAACAATTTATCTCGAGTGCTCCAGAAACCCTGCTCACAGCGTTGACACCCATGTTAGCGGTGAAAACTGAAAACTAAGGTAAACAAATCATTCTGTGTGAAGTTATCGGCCGTTTCTTTTTTGTGGAAACTTCATGAAGCGCCTTTTTTTAAATAAACCCCTCGTAGACGTTTCAGTCTTCGTATGCTATAAGCTTGCACAGGTGCGTAACACTGCGTATGTTCAGATGGATGGGTGGGTATGTGTGTGCATATGCTTGCCTGTCCCGGACTTCCATTAAATCGACAACAGTAAACAAGTTAACGGCAGATGGCGCTAAATGGATTTTTCCACTGGAAGATAAGAGGCACTGGAGAGAATCCATTTGTCCGTCGTCCTATACCTACCACCTGTTCCCTAACACCCCCCCCCACCCCCACCCCAGTTTCTTATCTGTATGCGAGGAACTTCACCTTCGCTTGCAAGTGGATACAGAGCTCGTCGCTCACTTTAACCCTCCGCTATCTCGTCGGAGCATGTAGGGTTAAACACATTGCCTCTCTTCCTCATCCAGCATTCTGTTCTGTCTCAAAATAATGGGCTTCAGATAACAGAAGACTATTATAGCTGCTACAAATACACATATACTTTTAGAAACATTATGAACATACATATATATATATATATATATATATATATATTATATACACCAGTACACATAAATTTATTTAATAATATTGATAATAATTCTAATAACAAATTAAAATAATACTAATAGTACCAATAATAATAGTAGTAGCAACAGCAATAGTAAATAGTAATGACAGCGATAGTACTACTAATAATAATAGCAAATAATAATTATAATTATAATATATTACTACTACTATTAATATTACTACTACTACTACTCAAGGTTGCAGCCAGGATTTTATTTTGTGGTGTTTTGCTCGACCGTGAGTTAGCCGACAAGCAACCGAATCAACTGACTAAGGGGTTTGGAGATGCGTCTTGAGCTCCAATAGCTAGTTTTGGACTGCCAATACATTATACACTGCAGTTCTTACATCATATGCCAGTAAATGTATTATTTCATTGTTACATTATTTCATTTAGGGGGTGTTCAAACACCCAGAACGTGCACCCCCTAGCTACGGCTTTGCTGCTGCTGCTGCTGCTGCTGCTGCTGCTACTGCTGCTGCTGCTGCTACTGCTGCTGCTGCTGCTACTGCTACTGCTACTACTACTACTACTACTACTACTACTACTACTACTACTAATAATAATAATAATAATAATAATAATAATAAACAATAATAGTGTACGTATCTTTTATAATATACTATTATAATATTATATATATATATATCATATATTATGCTTATTAATATATGCCGACATTAGGCTAACAGGCAAGTATATTTGTATGTAAATGTTCGACATGTAATTGTATTTCATGCACCAGAGACGACTTTAGCAAAGTGTAGAAGCGCAATGAAAAGGAAATTGGATTTATTAAATAGGACTGCAGCCATAAAATCAGCATTCTTCTGAGATGGACCGAGGAGATAAAGCCCGAGGCGGTGAGTCCAGAAGGAAGGCATGCAGTGAGACAAGAAGGAAAGAAGTGAGACAGGAAGGAAAGAAGTGAGACAGGAAGGTAGGCAGTGAGACAAGAAGGAAAGAAGTGAGACAGGAAGGAAAGAAGTGAGACAGGAAGGTAGGCAGTGAGACAAGAAGGCAGGCAGTGAGACAAGAAGGAAAGAAGTGAGACAGGAAGGAAGGAAGTGAGACAGGAAGGAAAGAAGTGAGACAGGAAGGAAAGAAGTGAGACAGGAAGGCAGGCAGTGAGACAAGAAGGCAGGCAGTGAGACAAGAAGGAAAGAAGTGAGACAGGAAGGAAAGAAGTGAGACAGGAAGGTAGGCAGTGAGACAAGAAGGCAGGCAGTGAGACAGGAAGGAAGGTAGTGAGACAAGAAGGAAGGTAGTGAGACAAGAAGGCAGGCAGTGAGACAGGAAGGAAATAAGACAGGAAGGAAGGCAATGATACAGTAAGAAAATCAGTGAGACAGGAAGGCAGGAAATGAAACAGGAAGGAAGGCAATGTGACAGGAAGGAAGTCAATGATACAGTAAGAAAATCAGTGAGACAGGAAGGAAGGCAATGTGACAGGAAGGAAGGCAATGATATAGTAAGAAAATCAGTGAGACAGGAAGGCAGGCAGTGAGACAGGAAAGAATGCAGTGAGACAGGAAGGAATGCAGTGAGACAGGAAGGAATGCAGTGAGACCGGAAGGAATGCAGTGAGACAGGAAGGAATGCAGTGAGACAGGAAGGCAGGCAGTGAGACAGGAAGGCAGGAAGTGAGACAGGAAGGCAAGAAGTGAGACAGGAAGGAAGGCAATGAGACAGGGAGGCAGTGGCCCGTCAAGCCACCCCGTAACAAACCCTAACCATCGGCCTCCCGCACCCCACCTAGTATACCTTGTATACATAATACAGTCACCCTGCAATGATGCCTACAAGAGCAGGGAGGGACCGCAGGCGACAACAGCCCCCCCACAGACAACTACATCACTCGATTATTGCTGACAATAGAAGGGGCGAGTGAACACCGCATCTCTTCGTTCTCTTCCCCTACCTCCATCCGTCCATCCATCCATCCTCTCCCCTCTTCCCTCCCACTCGCCCCTCCCTCCTCCATCCCTCTCCTCTTCCATCGCCCTCCCAGTAATTGCATCTTGATCATGGACTAAAAGCAACGTCCGTCAAACGGTTCATACTCCTCAGTGATGCTGATGCTGATGCTATTGCTGCTGCTGCTGCATCTGTCTTCCTCCTTCTGCTCCTCCTCCTCATCATCATCATCATCATCATCAGCCTTGTAACGGCATCTTCGAGGACAGCAGCCCGTCTCCCACCCCACCCCACCCCACCCATTCTCCACGCAACAAGGTATAGCAGAGGGAAGCAGAGGAGTAGAGAGCACGAGAGGTGCAGAGTGCCGTACTTCCATCGCAATGACTCAACGCCCCCCATCATCATGCTTGACCTGTTTACCCCATGTTGGTTGTCTGTTCGCGTATGTATGTGTGCGTATATCTGTATTTGTCTGTTTGTGTGTGTCTCTGTCTCTCCTTTTGTTATCTGTCTGTCTCTGTGTTTGTCTGTCTGTGTATGTATATATCTGTCTGTCTGTATGTTTGACCGTCTGTCTGTGTCTGTGTGCATGTATGTATGTCTGCCTGCGTGTATGTATGTCTGTCTGTGTTTCTGTGTGTTGGTCTAAATGACATGCACTTAGTACACTCTTCCAACACTATCTGTTTGTTTAAGCTCCCAACAACTATATAATAATGTCTAATAATGGCTTACACCTGGCGAGGACTGGAGTAACTGCAGCTGGCTACAGTGTCTACCATGTACCATACGTGGCATATCTATGTAAGTACCAACTTACGTATGTATGTATGTATGTATGTATGTATGTATGTATGTATGTATGTATGCATGCATATAATTATGTTTGCGAGGCAGGAAGGTGGGCTTGATCTCGGCCGGGAGCGCCTCTGAGTAGGTACCTTGAAGGGCGCTATATAAATTGCGATTGATTGATTGAATATGTGTAATTATTTGTATATTATGTATGTTATCAAAAGCAGACTTGTAGAAAAGAAAACGTTTTTGTAGGCTACACGATGGTAAAATTCTGAGCCAATTCCACATTTTACAGGCTCATGCAGAGCATCATATAAACACGCCATTAACCTACTTAAAAGTACCAAACCAACTCGATTCACAGCAGACTCAAAGTGCGAATAAATAGAGCCACGAGTGTAGAAATAAGTGTCAATTTAGCCAGATACTCAAAGTTAGAGTATGCATAGTTCAAACACAACTATAAGACTAAAGGTGCAAACATATTTGCATCAAAAGCTGTGAACAGGTTCAACACATTTCCGTCTTTCATATAAAATACACAATCATGCAAACATCAAGCTAAACAACTGGTTTAATTTGTAAACGGGTGACCTGACAGACGCAATGTTGCAACACAGGACAATGCCCCAATGTCCCTTCCCAATGTCCCTTCTCAATGTCCCTTACCAATGTCCCTTCCCCATTGTCCCTTCCCAATGCCCCTTCCCCAATGTCCATTCCCCCAATGTCCCTTCTAAATGTCCCTTCTCGCTGGCAATATGCAGGCCAATGAAGGACACTGATCAGGATGGTGTCCCTTGGAGACCAATGAAAGTGCAGGAAACTGTCCCCAGAGCACAGTTCGACAAGCAGTAAAATATCCCTGATGACCAACGTCAATTGAAGTACAATGTCGCAAATGTAAATCCCCTCCCCGATCACTGTGCATGGAGACCGACAAACAGACCTGTCCTAAACAGTGCTTGTTACATGTTTAACGACACTGCCATTTCAAAGATGATTAGTGTCGCCCTCCTCCTTTATCCAGGCTTGGGACTGGCACTGGCAGAGAACAACCAGTGGTGGAGTTCCTAAACAGTGCAATGATAGTATCCTTATATATGTGCCGGAACAGGAAATGCTCCGGCAGATAAAGGCGTGACAAAATCTCACTCTACATGCAAATAACAATGCAGGACATGACAATGGCCCAGAAGACCAGCGCAGGACAACGTCCTTAAAGGTCATCATGCACAAGGTCAAGCAGCTTCAGGTGATAAATGAACGTAGGATAATAAGCCTATATCTGCCAACGACCACTTAGAAAACACGGTGATCACATGACCCCAGGCTGTCAATCAAACGCTTCACATGCACTTTCGCGCGCGCGCACGCACACACAAACACACGTACGCACACACACTCACACTGACACACTCGTGTAACACAAACACACACACGCACACACACCTACACGCATGCGCTCCCCCCACACACACTTTCTCTTTCTCTCTGTCTCTCTGTCTGTCTGTCTGTCTGTCTGTCTCTCTCTCTCTCTCTCTCTCTCTCTCTCTCTCTCTCTCTCTCTCTCTCTCTCTCACACACACACACAAACACACAGGTACACAAAACACATACACAAACATACTGAGATACATAGAAAAACATACACACATGAAATCGCTTGCACGGAAAACTAATTACGTCTCATACCTGGACACCATCAACCTACGCAGAAATTCATCTTTCACTGACCAAACAGAGACCAGTAATTCTATACCAGTGTAATTCTGTGGAACAGGTGTTTCTGCGATAATGAGACAGACGCAAACAGACAGAGAGACAGATACACAGACGCAAAGACAGATATACAGGTCGACAGACAGGCAGGCAGACAGACAGACAAAGAGACAGATGAGTGTGACAGAGATTGTGTTTATTGACGGATATAAAACAGTGAAACAATGAGAGATCTTGAACTCGGACGGATGGATAGAAGAACATTATGCATCCTATTGTCACGCCATCACAATTATTATTAAACTGCCAATCAATCGTACAATGGGATTCGGACCATTGTTGCAACTCTTCAGCTGATTGGTTCAACAAGAACAAATAAAACAATACAAACATACATAAGTACATATATTCATATGGTCTACATACATACATGCATACATACATACATACATACATACATGCATGCATGCATGCATGCATACATACATACATACATACATGTCATACATACATACATGCATGCACACGTACATATTATATGCATTTAAAATGCATACATACATGCACGCATAATATGTGTGCATATATTACCGTATATGCATGCATATAATCATACATATATAATTATATACATATATACACACGCGTACACGCATTCATATATACAGACGCACACGCAGACGTGCATACATCATTGATATAGTCTCCATTGTCAGGGCACAGAGAACAACTCAAGAAAAGAGTTGACGATGACGACGGGAAGGAAAGAAGAAAGAAGAAAGAAGAAAGGGAGCAATTAGCGTTCGCTCCTAATGACAGACGGCTATTGTTTCACAGAGACAGCAACCTCATCATCATCGTCGTCTTCTTCTCTGTTCAACCCTAAACCACAATCAATAAGAGATGACAAAGGTCGGCTGCACCGCCCGAAGCCTCCTCCTCATCATCCTCCTCCGCCAAAAGAATTCATCTTTCTTCGCCCGCATCTAACTACCATCAGCGTCGGCGAAATCAAAGGACCGGTTCGCCGGCGGAGGGATACATTCTCGGCGGAGGGATATATTCGCGGCGCTTCCTTCCTCCTCCGCCGCCTCCGCCGCCGCGCGGAGCGATCTCTCTTCCTCGTCGTTTTATGTTATCTTCTTGTCATAATGCAATCACATTAGAGCTTTGATCTCGGCTCCGGCTGCAACTTTATGAAATTGGTTGAGGAATAAAAGGCAGCGCTAGATAATAAGCGAAATGTACTACTACCTGACAGGTAGGTGGCGCCTTTCATGTTCTGTACCTGCGACGTATCACGTGGCACACCACGAAGAACAAGTTACAAAGGAAGAAACCGCATGGTTAAAAATTACATATTATGGTAATTCGCTGGTTGGGAGAAGATGACACTGAGATGTTTTTTGACTGATGGACATCTAGTTTACTTTTTTAATGCACCAGCACACAGTAGCCTAATTAGAAATATTAGTAATGATAATAAAAGTAATAAAAGTAAAAATAAGTTTAAAATAATAATGGTAAAATAGTTAAGATAAGTCTTGTTAACAGTAAAGAGTTAGGAATGACAACTTAATTATAATAGTAGCAATAATAGTAATAATAATAATGATTATAACAATAAGAAGAATTAAAATAACGATGATAACAACAAAATATGCTTTAAAAATAAATACTAATAATAATAATTAAAAGTGAAAAACAACAACAACAACAACAACAATAATAATAATAATAACGACGTCGTACAATACACAGTTCCACTATGTTCTGATTAACTAATTATTAATTATTATTAATACTCTTCGGAATAACATAACATAACATAACATAACATTTTATTCGGCAACCAATTCGTAACATTTCGTAATTATATCAGAGTAACAAACATGTTGGCATACCCAGGAGACCCAAAAGGGGCCGAAGGTCCCGCGAGCCAGGGCCACCTGAGAGCATTAGGAAAAACAAATGTAAGTACGGCCGAATTTGAAATGAATAACACAAAATAACATCTTAACTAGCATATATCTTAACTAGCATACATGCAACATAATATATATATACATGCACATACTATATACATTATACAAATGTATACATATATATACATATATAAATGAAAAGTGAGTTAGAGAAATTAATGTACACACTATTTAGTGACATACACGAACACGATTGCACATTCCTATATATTAAACTAATCACATTTCCCCGAAAATTTGAGTTATTCTCCTTGTTGGATATAAACAGAAAACTCACGTTTGAATAATTGAAAAGATAGCAGGGACCGGATATTATGAGGAATACTGTTCCAGGTTCTCGGTCCGATACATTTAATAGATGTAAGCTTAGTATTAGTACGGGCAAATGGAGTATAAAAAACGTCAGCATTTCTCAAGCAACGATCTTGAACATTGGTATTAATTTGAAAATAGTCTCTAAAGGTTACTGGTAATTGATTATGAATATAATGGTACATAAATGTCCCTATTTGCAATCGCCTTATCTGATCTGGTTTTAGTATTTTTAAGTCTAGGAATACTGCTTTTGTGTGGGCTCCATAAGGGATTTTAGCCACAAACCGTATAGCTCGTTTCTGGAGGACAACGAGTTTAGTTAGATTTGACTTATACGCAGAGGCCCATACAATATTGCAGTAAGATAGGTATGGATGTATGAGTGTATAGTAGAGTGAAGTTCTGATCTGTGGTGGGAGGATTCTGGATATGCGAGAGAGAATGCCTAGGTTTTTGGCTATTTTTGTCGAGATGCTGGATATGTGTTCTTTCCAGGACAAGTGCTGGTCGACGTAGACTCCTAAAAATTTCGATGACTGCACTTGAGTGATAGGGGTTCCAAGTATACATAGGGTTGGACATATTGATGGAAGTGATTTTTTATGGGATCTAAAGATGATGTAATTGGTTTTATCTAGGTTAAGGGTTAACTTATTTGCGCGAAACCATTCTGCTACGTTTTCTAAATCGGTGTTCGTATGCTTAATTAATGTTTCAATTGAGGAATGAGAATTAAAAATATTAGTATCGTCTGCAAACAATAAAAAGAATAGATCAGGAGCTACATTAGGTAGGTCGTTAATGTACAAAATAAACAGCAGCGGGCCTAGAATAGAGCCTTGTGGAACACCGTATGTAATTGCTTTTAGAGGAGACTTACTATCATTGCAGCTAACTAGTTGCATTCTATTTTCCAAGTAACTTTCAAACCATTTTAGTTGGGTGTTTCGAATCCCATAAATGGATAATTTTTTTAGCAGTATACCATGGTATACCATGTAATAGTCATAATAATAATAATAATAATAATAATAATAATAATAATAATAATAATAATAATAATAATAATAATAATAGTAATAATAATAATAATAATAATAGTAATAATAATAATAATAGTAATAATAATAATAATAATTATAATTGTTTATTTTCAAACTGATAAAAGTCACACAATGCAGAATAATAATAGTAATGATAATAGTAATAATAAAAATATATGTGATGACTATTATGAGAAAAATTAATGGACCAGCGAACACAGACGACCATTATAGGTGGACGACGAAGGATTGACAGACATCAAGACAGACAGACCAAAATGGGCAGACCAACGCACAGACGGACCAACAGACAGACCAACGGACAGACCAACAGACAGATCAACAGACAGACCAACAGAAAGTCAGACAGACCAATAGGGAGATTGAAGGGGCGCTATAGCAAATGCACGTATACAGACAGACGAACGGACAGAGATTCACGAAGTTATACAGACGGATGAAAAACGAAAGCAGCTGATGAACAGACAGGGACAGGGAGTGGGACAGGAAGTGGGACAGGGAGTGGAATAGAGAGAGGGTCAGGGAGAGGGACAGCGGGAGCCGGGTGATGTTTTCGATGATGACAATGATGAAGATGATAATGATGGACTTTGTGTTCTAAAATAATGGGATCATGCGAGAGAGAGAAAGACAGACACAGACAGACAGACGGACAGACAGACAGACAGACGGATAGACAGAAGTACAGAGACTGAGATGGCGAGCGAAGCCTTAATAACAGAGTTAGTTGTCGTAATACAACGAGAACAACACGGTCATGTTTTCATATTACAGATCTAATGGCTTTTCTATTACAGACCTAATAATGGACTACGGCCTCTCAGTGTTTGTGTGTGCGTCTCTGTCTCTCTCTCTCTCTCTCTCTCTCTCTCTCTCTCTCTCTCTCTCTCTCTCTCTCTCTCTCTCTCTCTCTCTCTCTCTCTCTCTCTCTCTCTCTCTCTCTCTCTCTCTCTCTCTCTCTCTCTCTCTCTCTCTCTCTCTCTCTCTCTCTCTCTCTCTCTCTCTCTCTCTCTCTCTCTCTCTCTCTCTCTCTATCTCTCTATCTCTCTGTCTCTCTGTCTCTCTATCTATCTATCTCTGTAGCTTGAGTTTCTCTGTCAGTCCTTCTCTCTGCCTTCTGTCTGTCTGTCTGTCGGTCTGTCTATCTGCTTGCCTGTCTCTGTCTGTATGTCTATGTGTCTGTCTCTCTAACTCGCTCTCTCTCTTTATATATGAAACTCCGATGCAGTGTCCGCGCTGTAGTCGGGAGCCACTCTGCATGGGCGGAGACCTAGGGGGGGACGGTCCCCCCCCAAAGAAAGTGTTGGGGGGGGACGGCCCATGCATTTGCCCCCCCCCCCAATGTTTGAGTGCCAAGACTTTTTCGATGGCGAAAATAGAAAATGTTGTCGAGATCGAAAATTACTTTTTTTCCGAGATTTCGCCGGTCGTCAGAAATTTTTCTGAAAATCTCGCATCTTTCCGTCCCCCCCAATTCTCGACCCAGGTCTCCGCCTATGCCACTCTGAGTAGCGCGCTTGAAGGGGCGCTATAACAAGTGCACATACAAACAAACAAAAAATATATAGATAATTATATATATATATATATATATATATATATATATATATATATATAAATGTGAGTGAAGAAATTAGAAAATGAGCGAAGAGTGGGTGAGTGAAAGAGTGAATTGACATCTAGTGACTATTCTAGTAACACCGTTACCATGTTACCATACATAATATGCCTCAAATGAATTCGTAATCAACGTTATGAAATTCATTAGGGAAGGCAGCTCAAAATACTGAATGAACAGTTGCATGATAAACTGAACTATTGTACAAGGGTGGAAACTTGGAGAACAGGGGACGGTCCCCCAAAGTTTGTGGTGGGGACCGTCCATGCTCATGCCCCCACCCCCCAATATTTAAGAAATAGGAAACAAATTCACAGCTTTAGGGCATTAAGGTAATCTTTGGTCAATTATTCTGGGAACAGCGATGCTGGCAGGGCCAACAAATGACTTTAGAAAAAGGTCATCAGATATTTTGGCAGGGAAAATGATTTTTTTCAGGAAATTTCAACCAAGTGACTTTGAAAAGGTCATCAGAAATTTTGGTCGACGATGATGGAAAATGTTGTCGGCAACCCAGCCGTCCACCCAAAATGTTGCGCCTCGGCGATCATCCTTCTTCGGTCGCTCGTTCGTGGCGTCTCTCTCTCTCCCTACCCTCCCCCCCCCCCCAACTCCCAGGCCAAGTCAAGTCTCCGACGTTGCTACTAATGTACGTATGAGGAAGAACACAATAGAAATGTTGAAATGCAAGTGAATGCTGCTTACTTACTACCGACTACAAATAGTGTACATTTGATATCTCTTTCTGTAACTCCGCCACTGGTTGTTCTCTGCCAGTGCCAGTCCCAAGCCTAGATAAAGGAGGAGGGCGACACTAATCATCTTTGATATGGCAGCGTCGTTAAACATGTAACAAACAATCTCTTACTGCAATTGCAGTTGCTTTGGCAAGTGTACAGAAGAATGCAAAAGTATGTATACTTGCAGTTAACCGTTTACTTTTTTTATTAATGCATTAACTGAAACCTTTGCTTAAGCTTACATTTGAAATTTTGAATGTGATCGGTACGGTAGACCTATTCTGTACACTGTTCGTATTCGCAGTGGCGTAGCCATGAATTTATGATGGGAGGGGGGTTGATTTTTTTGGTCTGGCCGGATGCCCTTTCTGACACCAACCCAACAGTATTACAGTAAATAAAAAGGGAATAAAGTAACAAAGGGAATAAAGTAAGAAAAACAATTGTTATTACAAGCAATTGTTTTGGTTTTTCTTATTTAAGTGGATAAATAACCTTTAAAAAAAACTTTTTCCTGGGCCAATGGGGGGGTTTAACCCCCGAAACTCCCTTGTCTACGCCACTGCATATTCGTATTCGGCCGAATAGTAACAATTACCTATTCGGTAGAGCCCTATACCACTTAGGCCTACCTATGTATACTGTCTAACTTGCAATCAGAAACTAAGTATATTAGTGCAGCACTAAATGTTCCGAGCAGATGCTTTGCTACACGACGTTGACGTCAAGACAAACGAGAGATTTATTGGTAGTGCCACCAGTTAAAATAATACTATCGCTCAAACTCTTTTGCCAGATGCACGTGTTCAAACCAGAACTATACCGTTGACTGTGCATGCACCGGCGCAAAGGGCAAAGGTCAAAGGCCAAGGACTGAATGCCAGCTGGAAAGATATTTCAAGGCTGCAGCAGGTTCTGGTTCGTTTTATGACTTAACAATGAATGTTTCGATTGGGTGAGAAAATCCATGTATACGATGACTGGTTTTGAAAACAGCACGGCGTGCAATAAGTACTTCATTCAGAGTGAATCCGTTTCGAATAGGCCGTATACTGCATGGTGGCATCATACTACAGGGAAGAACTGAATTTTATGCGGTTGTTATTGTGCCAGTCCCAAGCCTGGATAACGGAGGAGGGTGTCGCCGACGTGTTTTCTGCAACTGACACAGCGCTGCTACAAGTAGGCTAAGGCGTTGGCCTACTGCTTACAAAGCTTCCTGAACACATCAAAGACACGATTATTATATGGTTGAATGCGGTAATAAAACCAACAGAAACGGGTCAATGGGCAATTAACATTTCGTTTGCTAACCTTGAATAGACAGACATCACAGACGCCGTAAAACCCTTCAATCTGCTTTAACGTGGAATCAACAGCAGATTCTCTATTACTAAACCATCGTGAATTAAAGCGCGATTTTAAGAATAATAATTATTATAATCCTCGATTAATCTCAAACTGACACAACGCCGAATGATTATAATCAGCAATGAACGGATGATAAAAAGTTATTTAAACAGGAATCGAATTTAATAACTTTCGGTAGCTATGCAAGGCGCACACCACGCCCTATTATTCAATTTGCCAACGCCATCTGTCGAATGGAAGGTTGAGTGGATAATTTTGGAATGGTATAGTGGGAAGCGATCCCCATCCGGGCGCTCCTCGCGCCAAGCTGTTTGCCATTTATCTAGGCTACACCACAACATAGTAACGTAATTCGAAACTTAATTGCGTCAGACGTTACGGAGCAGTCAAATGTTACTAAATTGGGTGCACTTGCATGCAATGTCAGTGTGTGAGTGTGTGTGTGTGTGTGTGAGTGTGTGTGTGTGTGTGTGTGTGTGTGTGTGTGTGTGTGTGTGTGTGTGTGTGTGTGAGTGTGTGTGTGTGTGTGTGTGTGTGTGTGTGTGTGTGTGTGTGTGTGTGAGTGTGTGTAATGTGTGTGTAATGTGTGTATATTCGTTTAATGAGCAAAAACATGTTGGCAAACCGCAACCTGGTACATTGAGACAGACAAAAATTACATTGAAATAATGATATTAAAGGGAGCAATCAGTTATTGGAATTAAATAGAATCGATAGTTAGACTATGCTTTAATAATATGTTTGAAAAGAACCATAGAGACACATAATAATTATGACTTATGTTGATCATAACAGTATAATTAAGGTATTTTGAATAAATACCAGTTTGTGAAATGTAAACCAAAGATTGCACACACCTGACCAAGTTTGTAACAATCAATCAATCGATCGATCAATCAATCATTCAATAAAAAAGCAATATATGAATCAATCGATCGATCAATCAATCCATCGCTCAATGCTCGTTTAGTTAATCATAATAAGATTGCATAGATGCAACGTGTAAAAATACATACGTGTAGCTTGAGGCATTCTCGATGCAATAAGTAGGCCTACACTTTAACTGTGCTAATAAATAATTGGGGTTTTATACAGAAAACGAGAGATAAGATTACGAACGGGTGGATCTCCCATTCTCCCTCAAACTATGGCGTTATTCCGTATAGGCCTACAATTATAACGTCCATATTCAATTGCACTTTATCACTATCAGGTTTAAAGGAAAAACAATTTTCACGATCCATTTGTTGTCGTATATAGCGAGTGGTCAACACTTGAATCTTCGTTTTGCAAAAAAGGACTGAAATGGTCATATAGCCCACGCAACTTAGGATGTGCTCTTGCCCCGGGATCCACCACACAGACCGACCTGCCATAAAAAATCGCTTATCCAGTCTCGCAAATCAATGGCACAGCTGCTCGGCCACAATTAAAATTACGACTCGTGTCAGAGAGAAAGAGGAAATAAATCGAGCCCTGCCCATAACAAACAAAAGACAGAACAGCAAATGGCAGATCCAGATTGAGAAGAACCAGGCGCACGGCCGCGCTGGAGAGGGGGGAGCAATATAAGCGCCGCGGCTAAGTGCGCAACGCTGAACAGATCCCATCAATCGCACTACGACCACTTTAATACACGAATGCACGTCATTGCCAGCATTTCGGATGATGAAAACATGCACACAGTATGCACACACACATAGAGAGGTATCCTATCCATATATCCATTCACGAAAATAAATGTGTGTCCGCGTGCAAAACAGACGGAATAATGTGGAAACTAAACACTGGAAACATACCGTCGAGCACAAATGCTGGAATTGGAAAACAAAACAACGTTGTCGGAATTAACAATCGACATCTCGTTGTCTGAGTTTAACAACATTGTGAAATAACAAAGATCATTAGCGTCACCTCCTCCTTTGTCCAAGCTTGAGACTGGCACCTTCAGAGTACGAGCAATGGCGGAGTTCGACCGCTCGTAGGCAGGGCCGCATCAAATCCAACCCCGGGTATTGTGATTAGTGATTACCCTCCAATTGTCTCTTCTCTGACAACCAAATCCATCCGGCGCATCCGCCCACCACGCACACATAAATATGACTGCATGCAGGCCCCTCAAAACTATTTAACTCCGTCACTGGTCGCATTTTGCCAAGGTGGCTATTTCAGAGATTCAAAAATCTCGGGCTAGCACTTTCCGTCCACGGGGATCTAAATGGCATGGCGACACTAATCATCTTCGATATGACAGTGTCGTTAAACATGTAACAATCGCATTCTGCCAGTGCCAGTCCTAAGCCTGGCTAAGGAGGAGGGCGACACTAATCAACTCTGATATGTCAGCGTTGTTAAACGTGTGACAAGCAGTGTTGGGTTCCCTTCACGCTACCCACCCAAAGCTTCACTCAACTTTCCATTCAGCAGATGGCGTTGGCGAATTGAACAATATAGGATTTGATGTGCGCCTTTCATGTCTACCGACAGTTATTAAAAAATCGACTCTTGTGTTAAATAACTTGAGATTATCCATTAACAATGTAATTTTTTTAATCATAATAATGTGTCGTGTCGCAGTGAAATTAAACGAAGATTATTATTATTAGGATTGAAATTTTTTACCATGAAGCACATAATTATGATCCGTCATGGACTGAGATATCAATATTAAATATCATCATCGTCGTCGTCATCATCATGATCATTTGTCGTCATCATCATTTGTCGTCATTATCATCATCACTATCATTATCATCATTATCATCATTATCATCATCATTATCTTCATCACCACCACCACCAACACCACCACCACCACCACCACCATCATCATCATCATCGTCATCGTCGTCATCATCATCATCATCATCATCATCATCATCATCATCATCATCATCATCATCATCATCATCATCATCATCATCATCAGTATCGTTTAGCTCATGGCCGTCGTAATTCGTCACTGTATACAGGACAGCACAGAGTTGCCGACTGGTCAGAGGGTAGACACTTGTAGCGAGCACAATAAGGGTTTGAGTCTCATGACGATTACAATGTATACCAATGTGGAGATGTCAGCAAATCAATTCTTCGCTTAAAATTCCTCTTCACCATCGAAGGCCGTTCAATGCGATTAAACACAGGGCTGCACACGAGGGTGCGGTGGTGTAGTGGTGGCGTCGTTGCCTTGAAACCACCTGAAGTCGCCGCGTAGGGACCTTGAGCAAGTCCTTCACTCGCAATTGCTCAGCGCTTCGGCGTGAAACTCCGATGCAGTGTCTGCGCTGTAGTCGGGAGCGCGTCTGAGTAGCGAGCTTGAAGAGGCGCTATAGAAATGGAGAAATAAATAAAAATAAATAAACAAGGTATATGCTACGCGGGCATACAGCGTACTCACCTGCAGGTCCTGTGGTGTGTGCTGCCGTCATAAGCAAGAACCACGTAACTCAAAAAACCTTGTTTTGAGATAAACGCAAAAGACTAAATTCTGTTCTGCCAAATAGTAAAAATATGTTTATTCTTTTCTGCTATAAACTAATAAATGTAAAAAAATACACCCATTTTTATAGAAAAATCAATTTTTAATATTTTTTGTCGTAAATATGGAAAAAAGTAACTTAAGTAAGTTGGTGTGTTCTTGCTTAGCACTACAGACCGGCAATTGTAACCGATAAATGGCAAAAACAACGCATCTGCATAAAATCGTGTTTTATTGTGGAACAATGCAGTAATTTACTCAGACATTGATCCGATATTATGTAAAAGAGAGTCGGAACCAGTTTGCGTAGCTATAAGACTAGTTTTTACAGCTGTGAAACCAGTTTGCACAGGTATCAGGCATTATTTTAAATATGCAACACGAGTCTGTACAACGGCGTTAGCCAGTTTGTACAGCCACCGGATATAATACTACAATATAAGAAACTAGTTTTGTAGGTCTAAAACCAGTTTGTTCAGTAATCAGGCATTTTTTATGATACGAAACCAGTTTGTACACACCTGCGAAACCACTTTTTATAGTATCAGACATTATTTTAAAATATATGAAACCAGCTTGTACAGCTGTGAAATCAGTTTGCACAGCTGTCAGACAAAATTTAAATGATATTAAACCAGTTTGTGCAGCCGTGGGACCAGTTTGTACAACGCTGAAACAAGTTTTACGTCTATTAGAGATAGTTTTAAGAGACCAAACAAGTTTGCACAGCTGTCAAAATCGGTTTGCACAGCTATCGGGGTAACATTTTTAAAGATATGAAACCAGTTTGTATAGATGTGAAACCCGTTTGTGCAGCTATGAAACCAGTTTGTGCAGCTGTCAGGCATTATCCTAAAGAAAAAACCAGTTGTAGGCCTACTTCTGTGACACCAGTTTGCACAGCTCTCAGACAACATTTTTGAAGATACGAAACCAGTTTGCACAACCATAAAACCAGTTTTAAGCAGCGAAACCAGTTTGTACAGCTATCAGACATTATTTTAAAAGATGCGAAACAGTTTCTGCAGCTGTGAAACCAGTTTGTACAGATAAAAGACATTATTTTAAAATATACGAAACCAGTTTGCACATAATGTGAAACAAGTTTGTACATTTGTCAGGCATCCTTCTAAAGATAAGAAACAAGTCTGCACAGCAGCGAAACCAGTTTGTAGGCATCAAATGTTATTTAAAATGAAATGAAATCAATCTGTACAGCTGCGGGACCAATTTGCACAACTGGCATACAGAATTTTAATATATATGAAACCAGTTAATGCAGCTGAAAAACCAGTCTTTACAGCGGTGAAACCAGTTTTACAGCTGATAGACATAATTATAGAAAACCAAATCAGTTTGTGCAGCTGTAAAAACAGTTTGCACGGCAATCAGGAATCATTTCGAACGCTATGAAACCAGTTTATGCAGTTCTCAGGCAACATTTGAAAAATATGAAACCTAGTTTTCACAACTGCAAAACCAGTTTGTACAGCTTCCAAATCAGTTTGTATAGCTATCAAACATTATTTTAAAATATACAAAACCATTTGTACAGCTGTGAAACGAGTTTGTACAGCTATCAGACATTATTTCAAACGATATGAAACCAGTTTGTGTAGTCGTGAAGCCAGTTTGTACAGTACTCAGATAATATTTTAAGAGATATAAAACAAGCTTACAAAGTATAAAACCAGTTTCCACAGCTATCAGGCATGAAATATTCAAACAGAAAATTTCTATTTCAGATATGTCTTTTACACACCTCTTTTAGCTTTAGCAGCTTCATATAAATTTAAGACAAGTCAAAAACAACGCAAAATGAAGATACGTGGTTCTTGCTTAGTATGTATCTGCGAATAACGCCATACCATACTAAGCAAAAACAACGTAACTCAAGATACGTGGTTCTTGCTTATGATGCCATGCGGTTTCTGGAGATACGTGGTTTTCACACACGCTGGTTCCCTGTGATGGAATCGAGATCGGAGTCTCTCAATTTTTTTCAAGGTGTAGGACCATTAATAGATGCAGAATCTGCATCTAACTCAAAACGGCCAAATATTGAGTTACGTGGTTCTTGCCTATGACGGCAGTGTGGTGTACGTTTTTACACTGTGAACAGCGGGCAGTAACAAATACAGTTGCCCTTGCGGTTTATTCCATATTTAAGACATCATGTCTGATTAATACGACACAGCAGCGCTCGTGAATAAGCTGAAGCCCTGTGCTTAGCCCAAGAGCTTAATAAATTTGAATTTAGCGATTACGATTACCATTATGGAGAAAGAAAGAAACCTGGAAGGGTACACCGGAATCGACAGTGGAAAAAGAAAAGGGAAGGAAGAAGCAGGGGACGGTGACAGCAGAAGGAGATGGAAAAAGAAGAAGACAGAAACAGAGACTGTAGCTTCTCTCCTAGACAACGGAGAGGGGGGAAGTACAGTGGATGACTTCCATGCAGAACTTAAAGTGTGGGCTCTTTTATCACGACAACCAGACAAATGTGTCTAGCCAAATCTCCTGGGTTCCTATACGGCCATAGTTATTGGAACCTGCCAACTACATAAGTGTCTGATGATCGAGGCAGTGATTTCAACAGAGTGTATCTGATCATATCAGATGTCTAACCAAGAAAGTAGCTTATCAGGCTGCTGTTCTGCGTTAATGTAGGAAGCTGTTCTGATAAACTAAACATGACAAGAGTAAGACAAGTAGAGACAAAGACAGGCGAACTGACAGGGAAAGATAGACCGCCATGACACAAGCAGAACAACAAGCAGACTCACAGGGACTCACATAAAACAGAAAGAGACGGCCAGAAGAGTACATAGACGAAGAGAGCGAGACACAGAGAGACATACAAGCAGACAGAAACACGCACACACAGAGAAAGAAACAGTGAGAGAGACAGTGAGAAACAGTGAGAGAGAGAGAAACGCAGAGAGAGACAGACAGACAGACAAACAGACGGAAAGACTTCACAAGACCAGAGAGAGAGAGAGAGAGAGAGAGAGAGAGAGAGAGAGAGAGAGAGAGAGAGAGAGAGAGAGAGAGAGAAAGAGAGAGAGAGAGAAAGAGAGAGAGAGAGAAGCAGAGAGAGAAAAAGAGACAGAGACGCAGAGAGAGAGAGAGGCAGAGATAAACAGAAAGAGACAGAGAGAGAAACAGAAGTAGAGAGAGAGACAGACATACAGAAAGACATACAGAAAGAGATAGAAAAAGAGAAAGGCAGAGACAGACGACCACAGAAAGAAAGACAGAGAGAGAGAGAGAGACAGAGACAGAGCCAGAGCCAGATACAGAGACAATGAGAGAGAGAGCGACAAAGAGGAACTTGCGCACAGGGAGACATTACTCAGAATAATTTTCTTCTTCAGTTGCATTCCCTCTAAACGCGACTCATTACTCCAGTTCTGTCAGACGGACGGACGAATTCTACTCTTCTCTCCTTCCATCTCTCCTTCCATCTCTCTGTCCCTCTGTCTGTCTGTCTGTCTGTCTGTGTCTTCCTCCGTCTCAATGGCAGCAGGAGCCACGGAATCTCTCTACCTTAATTTATTGCCCTTTGGAGTTTATCTGCCCGCTATCCATCATAATCCACGGCGGCCAATCAGCCCTTCCAGATAACTCTATCTGGACTGGAGCAGAAAGCAGAGTCGATTCTCCACCGTGCAGCGTCGCTAGGAGGCCACAGAGAAAATAATCATAATATAATTCATTAGTCAAGTCTCTCCATTGCCAGCAGAACAACAATAACAAACCCCTCCTCCTCTTCCTCTTCCTCCTGCTGCTGCTCCTCCTCCTCCTCTTCCTCTTCTTTCTCCTCCTCTTCCTCCTTCTCCTTCTCCTCCTCCTCCTCCTCTTCCTCTTTCTTTTCCTCCTCCTCCTCCTCCTCCTCCTCCTTCTCCTTCTCCTCCTCCTCCTCCTCTTCCTCTTCCCCTTTCTTTTCCTCCTCCTCCTCCTCCTCCTCCTCCTTCTCCTCCTCCTCCTCCGCTTCCCCTTTCTTTTCCTCCTCCTCCTCCTCTTTCTTTTCCTCCTCCTCCTCCTCCTCTTCCTCCTCCTCCTCCTTCTCCTCCTCTTCCTCCTCCTCCCCTCCTCTTCCTCTTCCTCCTCCTCCTCCTCCCCCTCCCCCTCCTCCTCCTCCTGCTCCTCCTCCTCCTCCTGCCGAACAATACATTCCGTAATTCGTGAAATATTACACCGCATGCACTAAGTCCCTAAACAATAATCATAAATCCTTTACAAAATAATACTGCACGCAACATGTATAAGAGACATTATCATGTCTCTTGCGTGCATACAGCTACAAAGATGTCTATATAGATAATACCGATATAATATATCATATGTGATGTATGAAGCGCGGTGGTGTAGTGGGTATGTTCGTTGCCTTCCAACAGAAGGGTTGCAGGTTCGAATCCACCTCAAGTCGCCGCGTAGGAATCTTGGGTAAGTCATTCACTCGCAATTGCTCAGCGCTTCGGCGTGAAACTCCGATGCAGTGTCCGCTCTGTATTCAGGAGCGCCGCTGAGTAGGGAGCTTGAAGGGGCGCTATAGCAAGTGCACATACAAAACAAACAATGTATCTTGTAATTGCTTGTTATGATTATTTAATTGTCTGTTTTGATTGTCTTGTGACAATAGACGCAATAGATTTTTCTAATTCGATATCCTCACAGTGCATTTCAATAAAGTACGCTTCAATAAAGGCGGTTCAATAAAGTACAAACTTTCTTATCCCTATAATATACATACAAACATTGCTCTAAATTTTCAAATCCACAATCTAATAGGCCTACAACAGGAATACCTTACAACAGGAATTCACTACTTCATCCATCCATTCATTCATTCCAATAATTTATATAGCGCGTCTTCAAGAGATATAATACTCAGAGGCACTCTCATGAGTTCAGCCACAGTTAAAAAAAAAGTAAGATTTTGAACGACTTAGGCCTATAAAAAAAAGCAGGCGAGTTTAGCAAGGGTATCAATCACAAGGTTATTTGGAGGCCATTCCATACGTAGGATGGCCAGATGGAAGAATAAGGAGAACACAGAAGTGTGGAAAGAAGGATGCATTGAATGTTTTACTCTGGACGTCACGTCAGGATCTCCTAAGTAACCCCTCTCCAAATAGCACTCTGGCCATAGAGTTTCACAAACTGCTCATTTAGATACCGGTATACATTGTATCATCAATCGGATCATGTAGCCTAGTGCTTAAAGTGTGGGAAAATAAGTGAAAAATAAGACGCCTCTTCTCTTTCCAAAAGAAGTGACTGTACGCCCCTTACCTTTCCAGTCATTGCTTGCCAATAAGTGGCTGCACGGCGTTTAGATTTTAAAATAAGTGCATGGACGCCGTCCATGATCGTCTAGCCACACTTTAAGCCCTGTGATCATGGATTACATAAACGTCCGGAAGAAACAGAGCAGCAATAAACATTAAAAAATACGCAATGTGATGTAACATACATGTAAGTAGGTTGCACTGTTAGTCTAGCAGGAAACGATTGGAACCTATACCAAGGACAACAAGTCACAACAACTAGCGCGTGTAAGAGTCGTTAAAATCGACCGTGAAATAATAGCCAGTGGCTTAATACATTGCAATAAGCATACAAAACTCCGAACATTTCTCAGGTTTTTAACTCTGTCTGCTGGATATAGAGGCCACGAGGACCAAAAGGAGGACATGTCCTTTTTTGCCAGACGTGTGGACAACTAATTCACGCCAAAACAACATATTAATTATTCATATACAATGCAAATCCGTGTAATACAGCAATACAACGCAATGCAATCTCTCCATAATATGCAATAAAACAAATGTTGCCCCGGTCAACCATAGCATCCTACAAAGACTGTAGGCTTATACACAATACACGTATTAGCACACACAGCTCGTTCCGCTGTAATAATTGCTATTCAGCCACTGATTAATTTGCCTAAATTGCAACTTATTAGCTGTCCGTTGAACAGCATGCGCACTCTGCTGCCATCTTGAAGAGGTTCGTGACGGGCGCTATATAAATATCTCTCGATGGGAACAAACACGCCATTCTCCTGCAGCCTATACTTCGTCTGCATGTCGTCATTCCAAAATCATTATATTGCCATTCTTACGGTCGAATAAATTCTTGCCTTTCCTTTGTTATGTTGTGTAGTCGTATATGTCTATACCTCTGCCTGCCCGCCTGCAGTGGCGTAGACAAGGACAAGGGGGTTTCGGAGTTTAACCCCCCCACACTGGCTTAGGAAAAAGCTTTTTAAAAGGTTATTTATCCAATTAAATAAGAAAAAACAAAACAATTGTTTGTAGTAATTAACAATTGTTTTTCTTACTTTATTCCTTTTGTTACTTTATTCCCTTTTTATTTACTGTAATACTGTTGGGTTGGTGTCAGGAAGGGCATCCGGCCAGGCCATAAATCCCCAACCCCCCATCATAAATTCCTGGCTACGCCACTGACTGCCTGCCCGCTCTCTGCATGCCTGCTTGCTATGATAACTATCTGCCTGTCTGCAGCCTATCTGTCTGCCTCCTTGCCTGCCTGCATGTTTGTCTGATGACCGTTTAATTTCCAGGGCATCATGAGTAAATAGAGCGCACGTAAAATGGGTAAAAATCCACTCTCGTAGACACTCAACCCCATATAGCGAGGGAAATTAAAATAGTTAAGAGCGACACAAGATACAATGAGGGAAGGGGTGGCTGCACGGGTGGCCTATTGCAAAAAAACGACTGGAATCCGGTAAGGCGATGAGCCCAACGTACAGGAAGACAAGCGAAGGAAAACACGGACAGGTGCGCCTCTACCGGCCGACAGAAAAACAAAAGCCACAAAACAGTAATTACTGTATTAAGCACATGTACTGCGTGACCTTTCTGGTGTTTTATCCGCACCTTGTTGACCGCGAAAAGAACAACCAAATAATGTCGCTGAAATCGAATTGGAGCGACCGGCAAAAGCTGCAAACCTTCTGGTCTTTTGTCGAAAAGGAAACAATAAGAATGACAACAATAGAGCCGCTGAAAATGCTGGAACAATAACCGCAGATTTTTTGACACAGAACCGTCGAGTCGAGTGAGTTCAATCGCAAAAAATCATGTCTGCATAGACTTAATGAAGCCAACAGCACAAAAGCTTTCGTCTAGGCTAGGCTATATGTAGAAGGTTTAATTGACAGTGTTTGTGGACAACTCGGTAAGTAAAGCCCCCGAAAGCAATTCCAAAAGACGCTGTGACGTCAAACAGCCGGTAGTCGCTCTTGATTCTTTCGTCAATGTTTTATTGTTGTAATCAAGAATAAAAACTAAGACTCAAAGTGTTTGTAGGCTGTGGCGATCAGAATCAGTGCTGTAGTGCGCCAAACAAATTTCTGTGGAGGTCAACGGCGATGAATACCTTGCGTGGGTCTATCTATTCTACAGAGATAGGCCCACCATGTGTACCTTGAGAGGGCCTATCTCTATAGATAGGCCCACGCAAGGTATAGGCCTACATCGCTCTCAGCACATCAACTCAATCTCACTGTGCTTCCTCTTACAAGTGTTGGACCTTATCCTTAGAAAGAACAGATTTAGCCTGCAAACGTTTCTTCGGACTTTGCTCCTCGCATTCTTTCGATCAACCAACTTGTCACGGCTCTTCACTTCAGTTCGATAAACTTGTTAACAATGTGTTCAACAATGCTGAGAGACACACTTAACAGGACAGCTATTTCAAGTGTCATTGAAGTGTGTAGCACTATTAACAATTATTACACGATTGCATGCATCTATAACGAAGCTCGCTTCTTCATTATTCACAGCTGTAAATCATAACTGCGTTCGTATAATAATAATACCACTCATGCAAGCTTCTCTATTGTTCGCTCATATTTCTATAGCGCCTTTTTACTCTGCCATATTTGGACACCAGAGTCGGGCAGGATAATTCTGTGGCCTTAGCATTTAAATCGTGCAACGGCATCACGCGATACGGCCCTAACGTGTAGCATTAGATGAATTAATTTATTTAAGTCATATTATGCACAATTGCACATAATAAGAAAAATTTTTATATCAATAATAAGAACAATGACAGGTCTCGAACACTGATGTTATTATTTTAAAGCGTCATGTAATATATTGCTTGACTGAATATATATTAGATATATTGTGGCGACATAAATTTTTAATCAACATTTAATGAGCGCCCTGGTAGTTTGCATATTCAGAATATCGGTGCATCCATCACCTAATGATCAATTCCTTTGTGCCCTAGGGGCCATTCGCATGGAAACCAGATGGATTCATGCGCCATGGCAATGGCAAGTCCGCCGCGGAGGGATACAATAAAAAAATATACGCATATATAGGCATACACATCCATACATGCATGCAAACATACACACATAAAACTTAACTTGGTCAACACGTGCACCCAAATTTTTATACAAACATACATTCCTTCATACAAAAATATATACACAATTTCGTACAAAAACACATGACACATTCATAAAAAATTACATATCGAAATATTGATATATATATATATATATATATATATATATATCCATACTTTTATGTTGATACCTTGATGGGGCGCGGTGGTGTAGTGGTGGCGTCGTTGCCTTGAAGCTGGAAGGTTCGAGGTTCGAATCCACCTCGCCGCGTAAGGACCTTGGGCAAGTTCTTCACTCACAATTGCTCAGCGCTTCGGCGTGAAACTCCGATGCAGTGTCCGCTCTGCATTCGGGAGCGCCTCTGAGTAGAGAGAGAGCTTGAAGGGGCGCTATAACAAGTGCACATACGAACAAACAAACAAACAAACAAACAAACAAACAAATATTATGACAAGTATAAATCTATATGCACGCACATAAATTTATACTTGTCATGTACTTATGGTCACATTTATAGATTACAGCCATGCAAATATACATCATACATTACAGGAATAACATTTTGGGGTGGGGCGAATATCTTAGCATCTTACTGACCAGACTTCATTAATATCTGGAGAACAAAGGCAGTTATAGCATCATATAAAGCAGGCGACATAATTGTCTGCCATAGTGCAGAGAAGTCCTCAGATCCCTCTTTAATGTCTTTCATGCGAAAGAAACAAGTGCTCGTCTGTTTGCACGAGAGATGATGATGTGGTCTACATCCAGACAAGTTATGTGGATGCACAGTCCGGCCACACTTGAGTTTAGAGGAGACAGATTGTGAAGTATATCTGCAGTGCTACCTCCCTGTCATTCGATTGTGTCCTTCTTTCCATCTGTTTGTCTGTTGTCATTGCCCTTCTCTGTCTGTCCCCTTCCGTCTTCTTTTCCATGTATGTCTCTCTATCTCTGTCTGTCTGTCTCTCTCTGTCTCTCTCACTCTGTTTGCCTGCCTGTCTGTTTGTCTCTCTCGCTGTCTCTCTCTGTCTTTCTCTCACTCTGTCTGTCTTTCTCTCTTTCTCTCTCTGTTGTCTCTCTCACTCTGTCTGTCTGTCTGTCTGTCTCTCTCTCGCTCTCTCTCTCTCGCTCTCTCTCTCTCGCTCTCTCTCTCTCTCTCTCTCTCTCTCTCTCTCTCTCTCTCTCTCTCTCTCTCTCTCTCTCTCTCTCTCTCTCTCTGACTCTCTCTCTCTGTTTGTCTCTGCACACTCGGTACCTATGTATCTCCTTCCTCTGTCAATTTGTCTCCATCTCCACCACCCTCACCCGTCGTCTCCTTCTCCCCATGTCCCTCCCTCCATCCCTGCTCTGCAGTCAATTCTCTTTTGTTTGGGTTTGTCAACCACTTCAGCTATTCCAGCCATTGGAAAAGCCCATTTAGAACAATCCAAACTGAAGCAATCACCTCCGACCATTAGTCATCTAGAAATGCTGAAGCAGTCACTCCAGCCTGTCACATCTTTTGTCTATGCGCATGCGTGGCACTCGGCATGACCGACGACCGACGATCAACGCCTGACATCAATTCTGCACTCAAAACAACAGCACAGACTCTCATCGCACAATAAACTGGGAGTTTGTAATGTTCGAAACAGAAGGGATAATATTATTAACAAAAAACCTGTATGATGTTATAAACAGAAGGCATGATGTTATAAACAGAAGGCATGATGTTATAAACATGATGCATGATGCTATAAACAAAAGGTATGATGCTATAAACAGAAGGTGTGATGTTATAAACAAAAGGTATGATGCTATAAACAGAAGGCGTGATGTTATAAACAAAAGGGATGATGCTATAAACAGAAGGCATGATGTTACAAACAAAGGCACGATGTTATAAACAGAAGGCATGATGCTATAAACAGAAGGCGTGATGTTATAAACAAAAGGGATGATGTCATAAACAGAAGGCACGATGTTATAAACATGATGCATGATGCTATAAACAAAAGGTATGATGCTATAAACAGAAGGCGTGACGTTATAAACAAAAGGGATGATGTTATAAAAAGAAGGCATGATGATATAAACATAGTGCATGATGTCATAAACATGAGGCATGATTTTATAAGCATAGAGCACGATATTGCAAACAAAAGGCATTATTATTTTTAATAATAGTAATAATCATAATAATAAGAAGAATAAGACGATTTACCGTAGCTCAGCCGAGGACGAAGGAAAGGGCACTGTACACGAGATCAAAAGTTATTGGTAATTAATCGTAATCGTAATCGTAAACTCGAAATTTCTAAAGCGCCACTCGAAAGCCAAGCGCGGGGCACCAGCTTATTCACGAGCGCTGCGTTGAGTTAGAAGGGTTGTCCGTGAGAGTAGTCCGTGGTGGTCCGGGTCGAGTTACCATAAGATCAGGATCAAATGCGTTGAGTTAGAAGGGTTGTCCGTGAGAGTAGTCCGTGGTGGTCAGGGTCGAAATTCCATAGGATCAGAGGGGCGGAACAGCTATTAAGGCGGGTGTCGTTTGGGCCGGGAATTGGAAGGTGGAGGATCAGATGAGACAGGGTAAGAGTTCGTGAAAAGGAGTGTCTTAAGTTTTGAATGAAAAGCCCGAGGTGTGATGGATAGAGGAGCCTGAGGAAGGTGATGGTGTGTGATTAGTAATGATGGCGGATGGACTGAAAAGGATCGGAATTCAGGAGGCAGTTCATTCCAAAGGCGTGGTGCTGAGATGGATATGGCTCGGTTGGAGAACTTGAGATGACTTGTGACCGGCGGTCGAGAAAGTGTAAGGCAGGCGGATGATCGGGTAGAACGGGTAGGTTGGATGGTGAAGAGTTCGCGAAGATAACTTGGCTGAGAGCATTGCAAGGAGTTGTAGGTTAAGGAGAGAACTTTGAAGTGGATTCGCTCTGGGATTTTCAACCAGTGAAGTGATTTGAGGATGGGGGTGATGTGATGATGTCTGGGTGTTCTGGTGACGGCTCTAGCTAGAGAATTTTGAATGAGTTGGAGGCGCTTAAGTTGTGAGGAGTCAAGGCTTAAGAACAGAGAGTTGCAATAGTCAAGTTTTGAGTGGACGATGGACGTCGCAATGGTAGAGGCAGTTTTGAAATCGAGCATGGGTCGGATGCGACGGAGGTCCCGGATGTGCATGAAGCAGGAACGCGATAGATTAGAGATGTGGTTAGAGAAGGAGAGATGCGAATCAAACATTACACCAAGATTGCGGACAGGAGCATCAGAAGTAAAGGTAAGAGATGAAGAGTTAGTCGATAGGTGTATTGAAGGGTCTGGGATTTTCTTGATTTGGTCAGGAAGTCCAAGAATGATGAACTCTGTTTTGGAGGGGTTGAGGCAGAGGAGGTTGGAAGACATCCATTTAGAGATTAGATTGACCACATTGAGAAGTTGAGCAATGGAGGTGGAAAAAGAGCCTGGGGAGAAGGAAATGAAGAGTTGAGTGTCGTCTGCGTAGAGATGGTGGTCAACAGACGAGGATTTTATGAGATGGCTTAAAGGAGTGGTGTAGAGAATGAAGAGCAACGGACCAAGGACGGAGCCTTGTGGAACGCCACAAGATAGTGGAAGGGGTTGTGAACAGTGACTGGCGGCTTTAACAGAGAAGGATCTGGAAGAGAGATATGACTGGAACCAAAGTAGAGCAGTGCCAGAGACGCCAAAAGAAGAAGAGAGACGGTTAAGAAGAAGATTGTGATCGATGGTGTCGAATGCAGCGGAGATGTCGAGGAGGCAGAGGCAGGAGACTTGTTGATGACTGACGGCAGAAACCAGTTTATTATACAGAGAGACAAGTAGAGTTTCTGTGGAGTGATGTTTAGTGAAGCCTGATTGGTGGGGGTTGAGGAGTGAGTTGGAGGAGAGGTAATCGTTTAGCCGGGAAAGGACAATTCGTTCGGTTAATTTAGATAAAAAAGAAAGGTTGGAGATGGGTCGGTAATTTGATAGGTTTTCCTTGTCAAGATTTGCTTTTTTCAGAAGAGGAGTGACGAGAGATTGCTCGAAGACCATTGGGAAATTGCCAGTGGAGAGTGAAAGATTGATAATTTTAGTGATTATAGGAATGAGGACGGAAGCGCAGTCTTTTAGGAGAGCAGTTGGGATAGGATCCAATTCACACTGTTTGCTTGGAAGAGAATTTAACAGGAGTGACACTTCAGCTTCAGAGGCGGGGTTGAGAATTGGAAGCGATGACTGAGAGACAGGAGGAGTAGGATTTGGAAACGGAGATGCATCGGTGTTGGAGGATTGTGAATCAAGGAGGGACTGCAGTGTGAAGCGAAGGGAGGAGACTTTATCCGAGAAGAATGAACAGAATGTATCGGCCATAGAGGGGGCTGGAATGGAGCTTGGCAGTGGAGAGGGAGATTTGCGATGAAGGAGAGAGTTGACAGCTCTCCAGAGATGGCGAGGGTTGGAGGAGCTGGAGTGAATAAGTGAGGAGTAATATTTCCTTTTTGTAGCAGTGATGAGTGCGTGATATCTGTTTGTGGCTGATATTAGGTTTGAGAGGGCTTTTGTTTTGGATAGAGAGTCAGTGGCGTCCTTGTAGATGTGCTGAAGTCGCCTACGGAAGGTTTTGAAAGCTTGGAGGTAGGAAGTGAACCAGGGGTTAGTGGCATGTGAGCTGGGTTTGGTGATGAGTGGTGCGTGAATGTCAAGGAGGTCGGAAAGAGTGGAGTTGTAGCAGGACAGAAGGTCATCAAGGGAGGAAGGAGGATTAAGAACAAGTTGAGAACTGCAAATATCTTTAATGAAGGCCTGGGAGTCAATGGACCCTAAGCGACGGAAAGAATGAGTGGAAGGAGGAGGCCGAGCAAAGGGTTTAATTTCAAGGTCAGCCATGATAAGGTAGTGGTCAGTTATGTTGAGAATAGAGTGCGATAGCTTGGGAGATAAAAGGGAGGTGTTGGCAGTTATGACAAGGTCGAGAGTGTGATTTTTGATGTGGGTCTGGAAGTTCACGTGTTGGACGAGATTGACTGATGAGAGGAGGTTCAGAAAGTCAGTTGCATGAGAGTTAGATGGATTAATTAATTAATTATACGATTGTTTGCATCATGAACAAAAGGCATGACATTACAAATGGGTGCACAGTGTGGCATTAAAGATAGAATTATGACATCATAAACATCATAATAACAAAGAGTTCATTCATATTACATTATTAACAACCATCACATTTGAGAGCACTTATAACTTTAAACAGTGTGTATCACTTAATCCTTGTTCACAACATTTTAAAACATCCGTGATAACACAGAGAAGGCACAGCATGATAGAAATGCTTGATGTCACAAACAAACAGCATCACATCATAAGCAACATGCTTGATGTCATAAACAGACAACATCACATCATAAACAGCTGCTTGATGTTATCATCAGACAGCATCACATCATAAACAACATGCTTGATGTTATAGGCAGACAGCATCACATCATAAACAACTGCCTGATGCTATAAACAGACAGCATCACATCATAAACAAGTAAACAACATGCCTGATGCTATAAACAGACAGCATCACATCATAAACAACTCCCTGATGCTATAAACAGACAGCATCACATCATAAACAACTCCCTGATGTTATAAATGGATAGAATCGCACGATAAACAGCATGCATGACATATAAACATAATTATAGAGTCGTATCATAAATACCATGCATAATATTGTAAACAGAATGTATGACATTATATGTATTGCAAAGTATATATTTTCTCTTATTTGTTTAGCACTGCATAATAAGTTTGTTGACACTGGGTAAACTGGGAAGTGTAAACTCTCCAAACCTGCATCTATCATACTTCAGCTTGCAATGCTAAAAACGTACCTTTTATCAATACTTATGAATTGGGCACTTTCAAATGAGAGCGCTTTTAAGTAGACATCTTAACAGAACGCTACATTAATGCTTTTAGTTCATGACAGAAATGTACGAACGAATAAAGGAAAGAATGAACAAAATGACAGTCCTTGTTTTGCAACTAACATTTGCCATTTCCCGAGCCTCACAACACGCCGGTGTATATATATTTAGATATTTAGACATATATCTATACATACATATATTTATATAGCCCAATATATATAAAAATTCGCTGATATATATATATATATATATATATATATATATATATATATTTATATAGGGACGAAGGCTTTTAACGCCGTCCATTCTACGCTGCCGACGACGCTCTTTGTTCCACCCTTTTCCGCTAATCAGGGCAGTCAGTTGCTTCCGGACAAGATCCGAACCGAATAGTTGAATGGATCGGAATGAATTACGATCAAAACAGAAATTATTGGAAGGAAGGAGTAGCCAGACAAAGCAGGACGGCGACAGACAGCTAGAAGGCTATATGGTTGACGATGGACGGAGGGCAGAAGGGTTTCGTCAGCCCAATCAAACAGCATTTCATCACCGGAATCAAACTATTGCTCCACGTCACTAACAAGAATAGGTACAAGTTTCAGACACGATGTCATCACTCCTTTTCGACGGGAGACCCGGCTTTGCACATCAATTCGGCTTCGGACCCTCGGGCAGGGCAAGGGAGAGGATTTGAGGGAAGGAGAAAGCAGAGACAGAAACAGAGACGGGGAGACATACAGACACAAGGGAGGGGAGGGGAGCGGAGAGTAATGAGAGGGACGGAGAGGAAAAGCCATCAGGAAAAGAGAGAAGAACTTAAAGAAGAAGCAGGCGAGAAAGAAACCCGAAATGGAAAGGTAAGAGAAAGCCGGCTAAGTGTTGAAGGAGAAGTTGAGGGAGAGGGAATAGGAGTCAAACGAAGATGGAAAGAGCGAGGATACTAAGGTGTCAACGGAAAATAATATGAGGAAGAAAGGGTAACATAAAATGAGGAAGAAAGCATAGGTGCAATCACGTCCTAGAAGTTGGGGGACCATAATGAATCACGTCCTAAAAGTTGGGGGGACCGTAAAAATAAAGTTAGGGGACCACTCAAAAGTTGGGGGGACGCGTCCCGTGGGTCCCATAGGGTGGTTGCGCCTATGGAAGAAAGGGTAAAATATAATGAGGAAGAAATAGTAAAAGAAAATGAGGAAGGAAGGAAGGGGTAAAAGAAAATGAGGAAGGAAATGTAAAAGAAAATGAGGAAGGAAGGGTAAAAGAAAATGAGGAAGGAAGGGTAAAAGAAAATGAGGAAGGAAGGGTAAAAGAAAATGAGGAAGGAAGGGTACAAGAACCAGCTTGACGAAGTGACTGAGGGCACAGAAATGATAGGATTTCAGGGTAGTGATGTAGCTTTTCCGGAAAAGTATTTTGGCGGAAAGTTTCCGGAAAGTTTCCGGAAAGTTTCCGGAAACTTTCCGAAGAACCGGAAAATACATTGAACTCAGAAAATATAAGAATTTCACTCTCAGAAATTTTTCTTATAGTTTAAACTCCTTTTATTTACAGTACTTCTGCCGATGCAAACAATGTTGTACTTAAAAATAATTAATATGAGCAATAAACACTATTCATTAGCATTTCAGACTAGAGTAGCCTATAGAAAACTAGTTGCTTGCATGTCTGCAGTCATCTCTGTTGCAGGAAATGTGTAAAAAAAACTGATATAAACATGAAGTAATACAGCATCAATTTCTGTTTCTGTCTTATATTTTCTCATAACTCACAAATATGAAGATGACTGAATGATAAAAAATATTTTCTCTAAATTTACACCAAAGTTTAATTGCATTTAATTCCTAAATGTACCGGTATTTTTGGGCTGTGTGAACAATTATCACTAACACTAGCAGTGCCATCTATTGAATAAATTTTTGCTTATAACCACCTAAGACTGCTTATAGTGATGGATGTATTTAGTAGCATTATATTGAAAGAAAATTTCGGACTCCTTAGAATTGAGTATGTATTTAATAATATTTCATTGGCGGAAAAATACGTCGCAAAGTTTCCGGAAAAATATGAAACTTTCTGGACAATTTTTTCCACCTCACAACACTAACTTCTGATAGTGATTGATGTATTTAGTAACATTATATTGAAAGAAAATTCGGCCTCATTAGAATTGAGTATGTATTTAATAATATTTAATTGGTGGAAAAATAAGTCGGAAAGTTTCCGGAAAAATATGAAACTTTCTGGACAATTTTTCCACCTCACAACACTAACTTCTGATAGTGATTGATGTATTTAGTAACATTATATTGAAAGAAAATTTCGGACTCATTAGAATTGTGTATGTATTTAATAATTTATTGGTCGAAAAATATGTCGGAAAGTTTCCGGAAAGATTCGTCGGAAAGTTTCCGAAACTTTCCGGAAAGATATGAAACTTTCCGAGGAAACTTTCCGCCTCACAACACTATTTCAGGGTATACGAAGAGGGAAAGTAAAAGAAATCGGTGAGGAAGAGCCTGAGGGGACATGAAAAAAGGATGAACTGGCTATAGGTGCGAGTCGAGAGTATACGGAATCAATTTCTGAAGTCCGTACAGTTCGGCCAAACAGGACGGCAGCGTAACTTGTCATAGTCAACGGCGTATACGTTAATCAAAGTCTTCAAAGGGTGGAATTCAAAGAGCAGGTGCAAGAGTTAACCGGTTCAAACGAAATGAGTTCAAAGACCTGACAATTCAGTCGCATAAATAAAGTTTCGCCTCTATCGAAAGAAGTTGTTTCCGAACTGTAGCAGACAATCAGACGTCAAAGACAAAAGATTACGATGGCAACAACAGAGCACAGGGTGTTGTGACTGATCTGTTGGGCGGGAGGAGGGAATCAAAGGAACATCTTCTCCAACAAACGTTTAGATAACTTCTCACTGACGATGCACTCTTCACTCTTCCCAACAGGTTTTTTTCTTGCTCAGTATAGTTCCGGGTTCTACAAGTGGGCGTGTGACCACCATTGGAACTCTTCCGGTTTACTATGCATTGTCTTTCTCACAGATGTAGCAGCCCAGGCCTTAATAACATTTCTAGCATTATATGCTAGTGCCTGACAAGTCTTGCTATAATATGAGCAGCGCTATATAAGTAATCAGTTACCATATACACGCATCAGGTACAGCATGCAATATATTTATATTCTGTGAGGCAGTGTAGATGGCCATGACGATGTAGGAGAAGGAGGAGAACGAGGAGGAAGAAGAGGACGAGGAGGATGACGAGGTCGAAGAGGAGGACGACGAAGACGATGAGAAGAAAGAGGAGAGAATGAAGAAAAAGAAGAGGAAGAAGAGGAGAAGGAAGTATCAGGAAGAGGAAAGATGATGATGAGGCGGAGGAGAGGAGGAAGCGGGAGAATAGGAGAAGTAGAAGGAAAACAAAAGAAGAGGAGGAGGATCATAGGTAGCGGGAAAGGAAAGAGGAGGAGGGCGAGGAAGAGAAGACGAAGGAGGCAGAGGAGATGGGAGAAGAGGAGAGCCATTAAGAGTAGAAAGAGATTTGCAGATGCAAATGAGATCAGCCATTAAATGTTGCTCCTGCAGCAGATGATGAGAACGCGGATGGACCATAATGCTAACGAGATTGACCAATGATGATGATGATGATGATGATGATGATGATGATGATGATGATGATGATGATGATGATGATGATGATGATGATGATCTATACGACAACGATGATGGAGATGATGATGGTGATGATGATTACGACGACGATGATGACGATGATGACGGTGATGATGATGATTACGAGATAGGCTAATCATGATGATGCTTTATCCATCATGACCATCATAATCACAGTGACGCCAACGAATCACGGTTACGATGAAGACGACAACGAGCATGATGATGATGACCACAATATATAGGCTATAATTATAATTATGAGGCTACTATACAGCACTTCGTGTGATTTTGGTGAAATTCTTTTAGAAGCTAATGAAGCCTTCGTTTACAAAAGGAATTTCAAAAGCGCAAAGTTCAAGTAGAGTCTATCTATAATTTACGTACACTCAAGAAACCGTCGTCTAAATCAAGGACTACGACATTCGTCGAATAACAAACAAAGCCATCAAAATTAATAGTGAAGCCATAGTCCGTCAGCTATAATAATTATTTATAGTCCGTTCTCGTCTTTTAATTATGCGCATAGATTATTCAAATGACAACGTCGTGAATAAATAATTATTATAATCAGAGCTACTACGCATGCGTGAAAACGCTATCCGAGCCGCGCCTGCGCAATGCAATTAATTTAATTTATGTAAACAAGACAGTAAAATTTCAAGTTGAGATTTTATCTGTTGATCCAGCATCCAGGGCTGTTTATAAGGAATTTTTAGAACTGCACAAACCCTTCTTGCCTTTCCCATCCTCCATGGAAAATTACTCCCAATCGGAGGAAAATGGCCTTTTTCAACTGGTTTTAACTGCACAGAAGTGCTTCTACATGTTTCTACAATTGCACAAATCCATTTAGAACTGCACATTTTGTGTACAACTGCACGTTAAAAAAGCCATAGATATATAAACCTATGAAAAAAGCCCTGTGTTGATCGAAGTCCAATATACGACGTATAAATACCTCGAGCGGTTTAATCAAAGGTATTATTCCGACGTGGGCAAAAACCTGCATTAGAGAAATTAATTAATAAGCTAGAAAACTGTAGCCTATGCATACGTTACCCATGGCGACCTGTTTGCGTGCATGAGCGACAACCCAACTGCCCGGCCTAGGATTAGCAGGCCTATACTGTTCAGACCAGGTCATTCTGAAGATTTTCCGTTTGTAGTTTTGACATTCATTTCACGATTGGAAAACGCTCAACATACGCTGAGCGTTGACCTCGAAAAAGGCTAGGTTAAATGCGCACTCTGGTAAAACTATAGCACCGGGGATCGAAGCATATACGACCCTCACGATGACTAACCTGACCATAAACGACGCTTCGGTCCCCGATATTAGAGTTATACCTGCACTCCTGCCATGACAGAGACTTTAAAAATCAATGTTAAAATGCTCATAATGTTGTAAACCTATATACATAATGAAAGACGGTGAAAATCGTTTTGCTCCCACCCCAAGAATTTTAAAATTATTCTCAGTCGTAGATAACGTTTCACCAAGGATCTTTTCATGATATATTATGTTACAATGGCTTATGGCCAGTTCACACTGAAGAAGATATACAAAAGAAGATATACAACAGGCTAATGGCCTGCTCAGACTGGAGAGCACCCTTGCCTTTCCTGAAGCTGACAAATTAGAAGCTGGTCTTCGCCATGGTTCCTCAGAAGTGCAGAAGCTTCAGTTTAGATGTAGATAGGCCTACCACTAAAGTGCGAGTGGTAAATCTACACTGGGTAACGTGTCGTTGGCAATTATATAGCGCCTCTTCATGATAAAGGCCTCACTGGCTCTTCAGTCTTGACAGTCCACCGAATTTCGTTGGCATATGAGTTTCAACTTTTGATGGAATTAGGGTCGACACGCTGTTGGAAGCTGTCTCGGATTAAGAAAACGAGGAAGCAGTTAATGGTCCATTTTTAGATGACATTTTAGAATACGAATATCTTAAATCTGTTAGTATCATTATTATACACAGATGAAACGCAGATGCAGAAAGTGGTTAATTAAGATGTACAAATCCTGCTTGTATGCATGATATCTTCTCTCATGTAGAACAGACAAGATGAAATCTTCTCTCATGGAGAGCAGACAAGATGACATCTTCTCACATAAAGAAATGACAAGATGACATCTTTTCTCATGAATAAAAGACCAGTTGGAATCTTCTCACATGAGGAACAGACAAGATGGCATACTCTCTCACAAGGAACATACAAGATGACAATCTTCTCTTACAAAAAGAACGTACAAGATGACATCTCTCACAAGGAACATACAAGGTTACATCTTCTCTCACAAAGAACGTACAAGATGACAGCTTCTCTCATGAAGAACACACAAGATGATATCTTCTCTCATCTTCTCTCCTCGCAGCTGAAGGACACAAAGAACCTTCTTCGGCTGGCGACTTGCGTGCAGCGATGGATCGAATTAGATGGCAATAGTAATCATATCTGGCAGAGGAGGAGAAGGAGAAGGGGAAGAAGGAGAAGGAAGGGCAGTCCATCCAGCAATCCGTAGCATGACTGAATGCTAAGCCACACTATATAGACCAGATTACATAAACTCAGATGGCGAGGGAGTACGGCATCTTCTCTGTCTGTCTGTATGTCTCACTCTTTCTGTCTTTGTCGTTCTCTCTCTCTCTCTCTCTCTCTCTCTCTCTCTCTCTCTCTCTCTCTCTCTTTGTCTATGTATCTGTCTTTGTCTCTGTATGTCTGTCAGAGAGAGACAGACAGTCTCTCTCACTTTCGCCTCTCTGTGTATGTGTGTGTGTGTCTCTGTCTCTCTGTCTGTCTCTGTCTCTCTGTCTGTCTCTCTGTGTGTGTCTTTCCCCCTGTCTGTCTCTGTCTCTCTCAATTCCTCCTTCGCCCTTTCTCATTAACCCTCTCCACATCTCTGTCAGCCTGCCTGCCTGTGTGTCTCTGTCTGTCTGTCTGTCTATGTCTGTCTTTCATCAGCCAGGTAACCTAATAGAAAGTCAGGCAACTCAACTCAATCATCACTTGTAATATTCCAGCAACAACATCATTCAGCTGACTGCAGGAAAACTTCGCACGAAAGCATCTTAACCGCAGTTGCCTTCATTCCCATCGTATGCATGCCTATA
>OX457042.1:11132673-11310173 GCA_949752735.1 Lumbricus terrestris
CGCCCCCTCTGCTCTTTAGCTAGCCGTGCGTCCTCCCTCTGCAGCGGGAGTCCATTGGCGGCGATTTGACCGTGTTAAGTGATCGCATTGGACGGCTGTTGTGTCAACTTGTGTGTGCTTCGAGCCGCCATTCAGCAACAGCTACGGAATCGCATTCTATATCCTGCCTCTGTTGGTCCAGCAGGTAGCTGCAAATTGACACGTCCCGTACAAAGCTCCCTCCTGCCTATCGATTTTGTTTTGACTGAGCGCCTGGTAGGCCTAATTGCATTCAGTGACTCCGCCTTTTGAGAATAAGCCTAACTGTGAACACCCTAACAAAGGATTGCGTGCAGATTGCGTTACACGACGATTAACAATACTATTAGCTTGTATTGTAGGCTGTCTGTTCTGTCAGACTATGATAAACATGGAGTTTAGGTATGAATAGAAGACTTTACTATGGACCCTAAAAAGACTAAGAGGGTTGAACCCCCTTAGCAATTCTAATTTCTCACCCTGCCTGTGTATCGTGCATCCACCTTTTGTTGACAACTCAGCACGCATTGCATTTCAGGCTGCTATGACGAGGTTGAAATTTTGGGAAGGGGTGGGAAATTCCATATTGGTTAATTCCCCCACCCCAATAATATTGATAGGCCTCCTACTACTGTTTTCGTTTCGCATAACCCTTACGACTTGGGCTATCACGGGCCTTACACAAAATGTTTCCAATTAGGCTATTAGGTCTATATTTTCGTTTCTCTACATCTTCGAAAAAAGGGAAGACCAAAGAAGAGATGGTTCGACATGATACGAGAGGACTGTCTGGAGATGGGTTGGTACAGGAGGCTACACACAAAGCCCAAGAAAGAGAGAAGTGGAGATTTTCCATAGCTGGGCGGCTGTCACGTGCGAAAGCATCGTCAGAGCCATAAGTAAGTAAGTACATCTTCGAATGCAGTCAGAATGAGGTATGTGGTAGGGAGACAGCCAGACATACAAGCGATTCGAATATTATATGCTTATAATTAACGCTGCAATTGTGGACTCAGTGTAGATCTAAGATCTCTTAGACAGCATGCATATAGTTAACTACCCGGCCGCCAAGCCTAAAAGTCGCTGAACCCCTTGGGCGTTTAGGCCTACTTTCTCGGCGGGCATGTACACATTGATTATAATGACGCAACAGTATGTAAAAAGCTGCAACCTTGCGGGCTCCGGAACTAAGGTCCATTTCATGGCCTGAAAGCGAGCTTGTTTGAAATGATGCATGCTGTAATGATATTGTCGATCCTTTGCCCTCTGGTTCACAACTATATAGGTTGCAGCTTTTTACATACTGTTGCGTCATTAGCCTATAATCAATGTGTACATGTCATTGCTCCAGATTTTTTCAAATAAGTCATGCCTCAAATTAGTCGTAGCCTACTCTGCTTAGGCCCCCCCTTCTCAGCATCTGACTTAGGTTTGCATATTGGGCATCGATCGCGTAGGTCCTATCTCTCTCCGTCGCCAGCTGCTCCGCTTTCTCCTACCGACACAAACTTACACCAACATCACAAGTCTCACATCAGACTATTTATTAACCTCCTGCGCACAATCAACTTTTCATGCATGACGACAGGATTGCATTATAAAAAATTTCTAGCTGTTGCAATAATAGTCCACGGACCTCCCATAAGCGAGATCACGGACCGCACCTTTTAAAATCTTTTATCTCGACGTCTGTAGCCAAATCAAGCTGACCGCTGCTGGGGCATAAAGTGATATATATATAATTATATATATATATGTATATATATAGTTTGTATGATATATATAGGCTACGCGTGTGTGCGTGGTGAGCGTGTCACGGTGTGTGTGTGTGTGTGTGTGGTGTGTGTGACGAGCTCGTCATTGTCCGGTAATTTACTGAAGGCTGCCTGGCAACCCTAGAATGAATGAATATCATGCCAATTATTGAAAAAGGACTTATAAACAGGGCTTAAAGTGTGGCTGGACGATCATGGACGGCGTCCATGCACTTATTTTAAAATCTGAATGCCGTCCAGCCACTTATTGGCCAGCAATGGCTGCAAAGGTAAGGGGCGTCCAGGCACTTCTTTTGGAAAGATAAGGGGAGTCCAGGCACTTATTTTTCCACACTTTAAGCACTGCTTATAAATAAGAGACTCTCAAACGCTATGATATAAATTATAATTGAGACATATTATCCCGGAGATCATATTATATACATTTAACTCTGTTTGTTCAAACCAAGTAAAGCAATGACAGGAAAGTTCATACCCTAAAATCAAGTTTGGCCCATTTGCACAAATCAATTTATAATATTAATTAGCAAATTCAGTGACACAAGCATATAATTCACAATGCACCAATTGAAGGCAGATAGACAGCCTGAGTGGATAGGCAAGAAGAACAGAGAGGTGTCTTAGGTAGATAATGAAATGTCACAAGTCCCAGGGCATAATGAGCAGATACAGGCAGGAAATTCGGTCAATATTGACCCAGCAATTGAAAAAGAAAAAAAGAAACAGTAATTTTAAAGGCAAGACAGATGTGTCGTCATGTGCTGTTTTAAATCACCCAATTCTACAGCATTACCGATAGCTGAGCAAAGCATTTTGACTCAAGGATTGGTACTATTGATCTACTAGATTTAAAATGCGAAAAAAGTTGCTTACATCTCTACTTAAATACCTTAGAGCTTCAAGACTATTACAACCGAGTATCTCTTTAACTTATATTATTTCATTTTTATAGCAAATTGCACATTCTGGCATTTATATAGCACCGGCTTTGACTGGCTGAAGAAATGAAGTGATTATGAGAGATATAATTGCTCTGGGTTCCTTAAAAAGTGACTGCTCTATGGCCTAAGCACATCCTCTGTGTGCCATGCAAAGTAAGCACCGATGTTCATCGTATGTACACGTTGAAATGTATAGAATGCTATACATACAATATAAAGTGTTGGAATTTAGAACCTCATTTTGTTTAAGCAGACTTCAGAGCACCAAAAGACTTCAGAGAATTCACAGGTTTATGCGGCATGCTTGAACTACATTCCAACTTTATAATTCTCCAATTGCACCGAGAACTATATTCGACAAATTTGCAACGGATGAAACGATTTCTTTTGTTGGTGATGATATGAAATGCGCACGGTTTCCGATAATGACACAGTCATGAGGTGGGCTAATCGTCGTACAGAACTGGACCGTGTGCCCGAGATGTTGTTGGCCTTGCAGGAATGGAAAGACTGAAAGCTGGTTCGTCGTCTGGAACGTTGGGAAGATTCAACTCCGGCAGATTTGCTTTGTCGCGTGGAGTGGCATCCGGTTTGACCTTCAGAATCTCTGCCAGTTCATCCTCAAGGTCACTTTCCGCCAGATCGCCAAAGTCTACGACTGGCTGTGCCAACGCCTGGTTCATCTGATCGTTCACTTCGAAAGCCTGAGATTAAAACAAAGAACCAGCTCAATTATTCACAAACTAATCACTAATTACATCTACATGTTCTTTTAGCTAGGAACTCTTCCTGCCCTAACACCTCATTGTTTCCTCTGGACCTAACACCTCTATCTATCTACATCTATCTATCTATATATATCTATATCTATATCCATCCATCCATCTAAGGAATTTATATAATGCCCATTTAAGATAAATATTCAGAGGTGCTCCCAACTGAGGCACGGCCAAAGAGGAAGTCTTAAGTAGATCATAAAAAATTCGGACAAATCCCGTGGAAGAGAACGCAGACCAAAGGGAGGCCATTCCAAACAGAGAGATCCATAATCGAGAAAGCCATATTGCGTCTGTTGGTTCGCGCGCAAGTGGAACCACAAAGAACCAAAAACTATTTAAACGATGTGCAATGTCCCATTGTAAATCTGCAAGTGAAGTAATAGAGAATGAACTAACTTACTTACTCATTTACTTCACAACCATATGACACATAGAAACAAATCCTGTGGCAACAGTTTTACCTCCTGTATGTCAAGCATCGTGCTGTCGATCTTATCCTCGGTCAGTCCGTGTTTCTTCGTAAGATCCTTAAACGCGTGCACGCCGGCAGCATACGCGTCGATGATCTGTCACATGAACAGAAAAGTACAACACGTGTCTTCACACAACAACATGTGTCTTCACACAACAACATGTGTCTTCACACAACAACACGTGTCTTCACACAACAACACGTGTCTTGACACAGTACTTAACATTTGATGATACTATCCAACTAAAATATCCAGAAACAATACATAACAATTATATTTCTAGTAAAAAGTTTAATGTTCACTGTTCAGGTCTTAAAAAAATTGTATTTAATTGGATGTTCTAAAATAACTTATGAAACACTGGAAGAGCTCGGCGGGTTGCGAGGTCTAAAGCACGTCAACAAATATCAGACAAGCAGGATGAACCGCAACCAAGAAAGCACAGTGAAACAACTGCAGCAACTCGGTATGAGATGCGCCGAGAAACAGGAAGCCTGTGTAGAACATCATGCACATAGGCAGAGACAGGCAAGGGCGGATACAGAAATTTTCAAAAGGGGGAGGCAAAATTCTGGGTCTTGGGACAGGGAAAAAATTTCGTTTTGGTCAACGAAAAATCTGATGACCTTTTTTAGTTATTTGTCGAATTCCCACTAAAAAGAAAAGATACCACTTTATCCGCCAAAATTGTTGATGACCTTTCTTTATAGTCATTTTGTCGAATTCCCAACAAAAAAGATACCATTTTATCTGCCAAAATAGCTGATCACTTTTTCTAGTCGTACAGCGTTCTTAAGCCCCTGCACGGACCTCGTATACGCACCTCGTGGGGTGCGGGGAGGTCTACGAAAGTGCTAATGGAGGCCACATCAACTTTCCGAGCCAGAGTAGCTGGTAAAAAAATTAAGAACTTTCTAAATGGGGGGCCATGGCCGGATTGGCCCCCTGGATCTGCCCATGAAGACAGGAGCATATTTCAGAAAGCAGCCAATGTCGCATTCCCTCAAAGAAGTTAGGCATCTTAATGCTAAATATTGATTGATATTAAGAAATATTTTATCATACGGCATTAAGCAGCTTAAATTGTTATTTTAGCCCATAAGGTACATCAGTAATGCTACTCATGGCAGACCAACATCAACTGAACCATCAACAAGTTTTGCACAAACGACAATTTCACACCAGAGTCAACACTGAAAACAAAACTACTAAAATATCATGAAAATACTTCTAACCTGTTTCTGTGACTCCGTCTGTTGTATATTATCGACGAGAGAGTTGATTTTGTCGACAGCCTGCTCCTTCTGTGCCAGACTTACAGCCAACAACTTCTTTCGCTTCAGACACTTCAGCGCCTGCCGCATTTAAAAGTACTTTTGTTAATCATTGTATCTTTAGTAATAATTGTGCAAGCATGTGCAAGCATGTCTGTATATAATCGTGTTAGAATCTATGTCAAAAACAAGTGTGTATGTGATCGATGTAAATACAATACAGCTGCCAAGCAGAATCATGCTTTCTCGTTGATTGGACCCTCGCTTTGGAATGGGCTCCCTTTGTCACTGCGCTTGTTGTCCATGGTTCATTCTGATTATCTCTTTGCACATCTCAAAGCTGGCCTGTTTAGACATACGGGGGTCGGAGCGGTTCTGAGTAGTTGCCTTGAAGGGTCAGTATATAAATCCTCCTGAATGAATGAATATAATGCATGTGGGCTTCAAATAATAACTGAAGTTTATTACCAAATGAACGTTGCTTCAGTCAAACTTCATCAGCGACACTAATGCAGCATAACTTTGTCCATTAGAGATGGATTAATGGTTAATGGATTAAAAAATCAATTGCAATTTGACGTCCAAAGAATCATCATCAGAATGCAAACAGCCTCCATTGATGACAATGGACTCAACTGATGACAATGGACTCAATTGATAACAATGGACTCAATTGATGACAATGGCCTCAAATGATGAATGGGTTATTGTTCAGAGTCACTGCTTCATGTGAAGGCATAAAAAAATCATCTAATATTGTTGCAAAAATGCTGTAATAATTCAAAACATCAGAAATCCAGGATTCTACATAGATGACATCTACATTAACAATTAATCAAATATAAGACCATTTTTAAACGTGCATTTCTTGACAAAATGCGCAATGATTCTGAGTGGATTTGTGTAGCTGTAGAAGCACTTCTGTGCAGCTAGGGATAGTTTAAAAAAGTCATTGTCATCTGATTGTGAATAATTTACTATAAAAGATGGGGAGAGGGGGAAAGACGAGGTTGTGCAGTTCTGAAAATTCCTTTAAAAAAATTCCAGAAAAATAATGACATACCCAATTGACTTTGCGTTACCAAAAGCTAAATTAATTAATCCTGCATCAATGAAATCCATCAACATCAACAGTGAGCATGCTGAAACACATCAGACTAGATCATGGCATTAATCCCCTTGTATGTATGTATGTATGTATGTATGTATGTATGTATGTATGTATGTATGTACGTACGTATGCATGTAAATATATGGACATTTATATAGCGCCCTACATTTGTCTTCCTTCCCTCCCTTCAGTCGTTATGCCTGTCAGAGGAAATATGGCACAGTGCCTACATTTTTTTTTACCGTTTCAACCCTATTTTGCTGATAAAAACTAAAGCAAAACTGACTTGCGACTTTTTGTCTTGCTGAAGGTAAGTCTTTGCCGTTTTTCGACACCTAGATTTCAAATCAAAGTACGCAAATTAAATGCTGTATGATAATCAAAATGTGACGAATATCACCAATTAAACAAAAATAACAAGCATCATGCACACTCGACTCTACTGTTGAACGCCAAATGCAATACAACGAAAAGTACCTGTCTAATTCCTTCTGTGAACCTCACAAATGCGAAAAAGAGGAACAGAAGAAAAAATTTCCTTTCTACATAAAACTCCAATAAAAGATTTCACAAGATGTTGAAATGATAGAAAAAGTGGAATAAAATTATATGAAGATCACAGCAATAAAAACGACAATTACACAGTAGACTTCTACAAGATTTTTCTGGAAGTAATCTGGAGAGGAGGTTCTACAGAGTGGCTCATATGATTAACAATCATTATCTGCTAACATCTCCCATAGAGCCGCTAGCGCAGGGAACATTGCAGGTTGCTATGTTCTAAATCGTTTGCATACGAACTTATGGCACTCAAATCTTTATGTATTATTATTATTATTTTTAAAATTATTATTATTATTATTATAAGAAACAGCATATTATTATTTCTATTATTATAATTAGAATTATTATTATTATTATTAACTAGTGGACACTGCACACTTCAAGCAAACCATTAGTCGTAATCGCAGAACCCAAAATCCACTGCAGAAGTCTTGTTGCAATTCGCTTACATTCAAGACTTCCTTCTCCTTCAAACGCCCCTTCAAACTCTCCATTCGTTTTCAGCATTCTGACATCATTTTTTCGGTTGTTGAGTCAGCCACTGGGAAGTTGGGAACAGATTCCTTTTACATTTGTGCACTCTATTAGCTAGATTTTCCATAAACACTCAAAAACTGTTCGTTTCCCGCCTGTTTTAGGATGTAAGCGCTTCTGAGTAGTTATCTGGATGAGGTGAATGAATAAAACAGCAACCTACTGCTCCATTTCTTCAGTTATTTTTGATATATTCTCTTCCAATTTTCTCAAAGCTGCCTTTAACCTGTAGAAATAGTAGTAAGTAAGTAAGTAAGTAAGTAAGTAAGAGTAAGTAAGTAAATTGACCAAACAATGTTTCCTGATCAACCGGTTATTTATTCATTTCCACCGTGAACTTTTCAAATGCCGCAGAAAGCATAATCAGAAATAGCCAACATTGTTTGACTGGTGACCATTAGACCAATTTGAGGTTCTTTTTGTAGTATTACAGCACTCGATTAGTAATAAACACAGAACTGAAGCATCATCTGACAATACCACCACCTATTAAAGCAAAACTACTGAGTCACAACACACCAAAAACTCATAAATTACTAACTAAATTACTAACATAATTCGAACCATCATTACAACACAAAAAATTCCATAAACTCTGATATGCCAGCACACTTGATAAATACCTGCATCATAGGTATTGCCACATTTATATTTGTCAAATACCAGTTGCAACTTCTCAATCTCAAAGATCAGTACGGTAATATTGAACTCAGATCAAGAAAACTGGTCAAGAGTTACCGATATATCTTCTCTTCACTTTCGGATAAAGGAGCGGCCGTGTCTTTTTTATCAAGTACCATTCGTATGAGCTGCAATAAAAGCGAGTGAAAATTCAAAGCTAGATACAAATACATCAGAGATGAATGGTAACTTTAGGGCAACAAGGCAATTCAATTTCTAAGTCCTTAATTTTCAATATGAACATTTTATAAAGACTTGTTAGAACTCTCTTCACCTTTTGTGAGCAAATTACACTGGTCAACAAATTTTAACTTTTTTTTTGTTTCCGAAAAAACTTTGACTGTTTTCTATAGAAGTTGACGCTCTGAACACGGTGGTGTTCTCAGAATTTTTGTATCACGTAAGGTTTTTCAGAAAACGAGCATGCAAGATTTTAACTGAAATGCTTGTTTATTGCATACATTTGCAATATACTATAATTTAATTTCATTGGAAAACAAATCTTTATAACAGTTCTTCCTCATAATATTGGGTGCTGATGATGACTGTATCACTTAAAAATATTGAGAAACATGAAACTAAAGGTTTTTCATAATTATTCCCTGTTCAGTTGCACATGTATACAATGTATACAAGATGCTGCTAAAGTTCCATAGATCTAAAATGCTTTGATGCTGATTTTCGTTTGTATTCTTTGTCTGCACATCTCGCTGCAGTGTCAAACACTTGTCAGACAACACTGCTGGATTCCAGTTTCCCTTATACCGTTTTTCCACTGTGGCAATTTCCTGGTGTTCATCGCTAGATTTGTGAGAAACTTGGGAAGAAGTTCAAGTGGAAATGCAAGATGTGAATCTTAAGTGACATGTTGCCTTTTATGTCAGTATGCTGTAAGATTTTGTTACCAAGTTTATTGTAATTTGGAGTTCTATAGTTACCAAGAAAATTCTCCACAACATCCTTCAGTGCTTCCAGGGATTGTCTCTGGTCCCTCCCACAGATGTTCAAACTACTTGTCATTGATGATGTGTCTGATCTGTGGACCCACAAAAATGCCTTCCTTGATCTTGGCATCACTCATTCTTGGGAATTTCTGTAACAGTTGTAGATAAAGAAGATCTTCAGTCCTTGTGCAGAAAATCTTCAGCATCCTTGTGCATGGCTTTTTAAAAATGTATCAGTTCCAGTTTTAAGTGAAGAGAAGGCAGAAATATTTGTTGGACCAATTTCTGTCCAATACTTGGTGACAGCAAACTCCAGTCTCGAATCCAGTTGTTCTGCTTTTGCTTTCGACAAACCTAAGTCTCTACAAGGTCGTTCAATTCTGACTATGTGAATGAGACGAGGTGCGAGAGACATTGGCCTACCTACTTCAAAATCCGGAAAATCCGGATCACTGTCAGCAGCTATATACTCGTTCCTGGCTGGATCAATGCAGGCGCATCTTCATCTTCGTCGTCTAAACTCCATTTCTCTGGTGGCTTTGCTATTTGAAGACTTTCATTGTACGGCGCTGATATCATTGTCGAAAGAAGATCTAGGCATTCTGTTTCCTTTCCTATTCTTGCAGAGAAACGAGAAACATTAGTGAGACAACCTTAGCAGCCCGTCACAGTCATTATCTTTCTGCTCTCGCCAGACCAACAGCAAACGGCATTGCTTTCGCAGGACCCCGGAGTCAAACTCTAAGACCTGCAGCACATCTTCCACAGCAAATGAGAGGCACGCATTCCTTGGCTTTCTCTCCAGTCTTGCAACCAAAGTACAGCTCAAAGCTTTATTGACAAGTCCAGTCATTGTGTTTCTCTGAGGCTTACTCATATAGCATAGCCTACTCTCCACAACTGTAGCAAAATGTACATGTATCACATTTCATGCAACACTGGCGAGATAATTCTGCTGCCACCAACCGTCTTAAAATATATTATAGTTTAAAGCTTATCTGAAAATAAGCTGGCTAACTTGTTATGCATCTTGAATACATGTATACAAAACTAAACTTTGGAAATGCGACTTCAAACTACAAACAAACTGATGTCAACTTCCTCAGTGGGATATGCATGTAGACCTATGCAGAGAAGCGGCTCTAACAGTGCTTAGAACTTTTGCAGGAAGATTCTAACCAGCATTAATGCAAATGCAGACCCAAGTTTATATTTTATTATGCAAGACAAACATATATGTAAACTGTCCTAAATGCATGCCTGGACATAGCCTACCTCAGTTACACGAAGCTTATTATAACGTTATATCTGAAAAATGGAAATAAATAGAAAAAATGAGATTTCTCAAAAACGGTACGTGATGGGACAATTTCAAGGTCATTTTCGTGATCAGCAGCAGAAACTGCATAAGAAACACCTGAAAGTGTTCAGGAAACAAAATCACTGTTCACCAGTGTTATCGATGCAGGTATACATGCTTGAATGTACTACGAACAGCATGAATGCATACAAGCATTCATACATCTAACACAAAGATATCCACTTTCCACGTTTCCATGCCAAAAAACACCTTATCAATCATGATCTTTGCTAAAGCGGTGCAGTGAATGACTATGATATAAAATAAAGTTTTGCCATTAAGTAACAATCAATTGTTTGCTTAACAAAGTTTGTCAACATAATATTCATATGAAATTGTCCATTTAGTGTCTTCAGACTTTATGACAATATCAAACAAATAAAAAAAATGAAGAAATGCTAAAATATAAACAGTAGAGCTCAATGTTATTATTTCAAGCTTTTTACTGCATGCAGCGTCACACAAAAAGGGTAACGGTGCACGGTCAAAAGCGCGCAGGACAAAAGCGCGCAGACAAATGCGCGCAGACAAATGAGCGCAGCGACATATGCGCGCAAGACAAAAGCGTGAACCGACAAATGCGCGCAACAGGAACAATGAAATCAAAAAGTAGATGAACAGGAGCATGTGGCATAAGGTTCAAGACCTCTCTCTTGCCGCAGCCTATCGATCGTGACGACGAAAATATACGCCTTCAGAGAAATGGAAGCTGGATGAAGGTCAGCGAAATGGAAGCTGGATGAAGGTCAGAGAAATAGAAGCTGGATGAAGGCTCTCTATAGATGAAATAGAAGCTGGATGAAGGTTCTCTATAGGTGAAATGGAAGCTGGATGAAGGTCAGAGAAATAGAAGCTGGATGAAGGTTCTCTATAGATGAAATAGAAGCTGGATGAAGGTCAGAGAAATAGAAGCTGGATGAAGGTTCTCTATAGATGAAATAGAAGCTGGATGAAGGTCAGAGAAATAGAAGCTGGATGAAGGTTCTCTATAGATGAAATAGAAGCTGGAAGAAGGTCAGAGAAATAGAAGCTGGATGAAGGTTCTCTATGGGTGAAATAGTAGCTGGATGAAAACTGAATGAGGCTCGAAATTTCCTGTTGCGCGCATTTGTCGATTAGCGCTTTTGTCTTGCGCGCATATGTCGCTGCGCGCATTTGTCTGCGCGCTTTTGTCCTGCGTGCTTTTGTCGGCGTGCCCACAAAAAGCCCATCCAGAGAGTAGAAAGTTTCATGAATAATGTTAGGCAAAAAAATAGGCAAAACTGATGAATACCTTCTTTATCATGACAAAATGTTTCATATTTAAATAAATATTTCTTGTAAAGCTAGCATCTCACTGAAACCGATTTTTAAACTCATATAAAGCGAACTTTTCATCAGCTTCTGCAGGTCTAAAGCTCGATAGAAATCTTCTTAATACCATAACTTTTACCTGAGGAACACACAATCGCTCAGGATATCAAAATTAGGGATAGCAATATTCTAGGATGCTAATTATTACCGTTAGAATTTAATATTAATACTAAAATTTACATCTTATTAATATTAGATTGCAAAAAATTGTGTACAGTTCACAGTACACAGTAACTGCACAGATTTAAGATAAGGTATGCTTCATGCATCAATCAATCAATCAATCAATCAATCAATCAACCAATCAATCAATCCAATCATATAAATTTATACAGCGCCCGTTCAAGGTCTCTACTCAGAGATGTTCCCAAAAAATGCCTGGTCGCAAAGAAAAGTCTTGAGAGGAAGATAGAAAGAGCCAGCAGAGTCGCGGGGAAGCAATCAGAGAGCTGCAAGGAGGCCGTTCCAGATAGCTGGATCCACCAGCGAGAAAGCAATCAGTTGGATTCTTACTTACTCTTTCTCCTTCACTGCTGGTGGCTACGGTGCACAGCTTCTGTCGCATGAGCTCAAGTATAGCAACCTGAAAGCTCTGCTCGTCGGAACAGATGTCCTTGCAGCCGGCTCTTAATGCAGAATATTCGATCACGTTATCGGTAATGTTATATATCACAGAGTCACGATGTCGCTGGTAGATGGCGTCAGCAGCAGTCTTAAGAACACAACAACAAAAAGACAATCACCAGGCAGACAGACAGATAAATACCCCGACACCACATCCTACTCGCAACTCTCAACCTATGTGACACCCGCCTTAACATTAATGCTGCTCCTCTGGCCCTTTGGACTAGATTCACCTTTGGACTAGATTCACCTTTGGACTAGATTCACCTTTGGACTAAACATTGGAACTCCTCTGATTTGAAGCAGCACTCCTAAATAATTGCTGGTACTCTGCACTTAGTTTTTGAGCAGCACTTTAAAGGTTCAAGATAAAAATTATGATACAGACAGAATATTTAATATTTAATACAATTGGTAACAACCAATGGCAATCCAAACTGAATCGCAGTTCATGCAAATTTCAATGATCACTATGGACACTGGCCAAGCAGAAATCTTCAAACATCTTTGAGCCATGGGGGGCTTTCTGTCAGCCATAGTGGGCTCTCTTTCAGCCATAGTGGGCTTTCTTTAAGCCACAGTGGGTTTTCTTTCAGCCATAGTGGGTTTTCTTTAAGCCACAGTGGGTTTTCTTTCAGCCATAGTGGCCTTTCTTTCAGCCGTGGTGGGCTGTGAACCCTTAAAAATATGGTTTAACACTCCGGTCTGCTAAGGCCAAAAAAAAATAATGCTGTGTTTCCGGTAACAGAGCTAAAAAAAATTGGGTAGGTAGGTCGAAAAATATTTTTATTTTGTAAAATATTTTTATACAGTGATTATCCGAAAAATTATACCCCACTACTCTTTTTTGCGTAAAAGGTACACGCTGCAGCAAAGTACGTGTTTTAAGCAAGTATAAACTGCCTATTTCCTCGACTGTCTGCACCTAAAACTGCTCTAGAAAACAGTTCTATTAATTTCATTTTGTTAACATCTTTTCTGGTAAGATAAAGTGGGAAGGGAAGGGGAAGATGAGGGCGAACAGAACATCACTGCTAGGGGTCGTTCCAGACTGGCCGAGCCAGTTACTAGTTACACCTAGAGGTTGCTAGATTTATTTTCCCTAGTCACCGTTAGAGGTGGCTCAAGTGAGAATGATAAGGCTAGAGGTTTCTCAAGACTGGCAGCCAGGAAGTAGTTAAGCAGGCGTAAAACTCTAATGCAGTGCCAACACTGTAGTTGGGAGCGCTTCTGAGTAGTTAGCTTGAACAGGTGCTATAGAAATTGAGAGATGAATAAAATAAAATGAGACATTCTATTCACTTGAAAACTGTTCTTTTTGGCCATGCTGGAGTCGGGAACCCTCTGAGTAGTTTCCTTGAAGAGGTACTATATAACTACTTGAATGAATGAATGTTAAATCCTTCACCAAAGAGTGCTCGAAATAAAAGAGAACTGCTCAGTGAGCGGAAGAGAGCAGAGTTAGCAGAAGAGAGCACTATGAGCACAAAAAGGCACAGTTAGACACAAGAGCACACTGAGCAAAAGAGAGCAGAAAGAGGCAGAGAGCAAAGGAGGGCTCAGTGATCACAAGAGAGCCCAGTCAGCTTAGGAAGTTAAAGTGAGCAAAAATGGACGGAAAAACAGCTAGTTAAACTATAGACTTGCAACAGGCTGTGTATAGCCATCATGTGCTACAGGCTAGATGGCACTGTACTCAATGCCTGCAACGAGCTACCGTGAGATGGATGGATCCGATTTGAATAGGGTCTATGACAACAGAGGCCGTTACCCTGGACAGAAATTTGCTCGGCGTATTACAGCACTCAAGAGCTTTCCTTTCAGATCTATTACTCTCTCCCCCCATCCACCCCACAACCGCATGCCTTGTCAAACTACGTGAGAAACTATTCATTGCTCTAATTAACAGACTATTATATACCTTGAAAGACGGCTGCTTACGATCGTCGCCTGGCTTAGTGAATGCTATGTACATCTCATATACGGAAGACAATGCCACTGTAAATAAAAAAATCCACAAAATTTTCCGAGTCGTGGCAATAAAACTGAGACGGTTGGGTTACCGAAAACACATTTTTTTGTGCTAAGATCCAACTTTATATGGAAGGCAACGCCACTGTATTATGTTAATAAAAAAAAATTTAAAAAATTTAAAATTTTTTTTTTTTTTAATAAAATTTTTTTAGTAACTTTTTTTTTTAAATAAAATTTTTTTACAAAATTATTTGGGTCGCGGCAATAAAAGAGGGTCGGTCGGGTTACCGGAAACACAACATTATTTTTTTTTGGCCTAACCACTACTATAGAATACCTAGAGGCAAGTAGTAAACGGCAAAGTTCTGTCATACCTTTGCGTTCGGTGTGCCTTGGCTCAAAGCCGAGAGTATTTGCCGTGATAGGTCCCTCCACACGGAATGGCCTTCCCCTCTTATACGGGCTAAGCTCATGCCTGGGCTCTTCCAGCATATTCTCGTTCACTCACAACGTTCCTTTTCCCTGGGGCTTCTGCACTGAAAGTGTTTCTGAATAGTCGATGCTGCGAAAGGCACTGTATCAATTTTCGATATGATACAATACCCTACGTACCCTAACCATTGTAACCAACATCTTAAAAGTCCTCTGACCTTGACAAGCTCCAGCAAGACATACTGTTCATCGGGTAGAGAGTGCAGCAACTCAGTTCTTGATTTCGGTCGATACGCATCGTCGACTGTCTTCCCAACGACCAATCCGTACGCCCACGACAGCGACTTCTTAATGACGTTATTGTAACTCCACTGAACCGGCCGTTTGACAAACACGTTGACAGACCACGACAACCAGCTTGTGTCTGCACTTGCGTAGTAATCTGATAATGTCTGGATAACGCCACGCCTAAAAGTAAACAAATGTAACAGCACTTAATGATGTTGCGAATAAACTGCATGCATGCCAGAACTTTCATAACTTTTAAGCAACATCAGATTTTGTAACATCTACCAAATCATCAAAATAAATTCATAATTCTTGGCTGCTATCTGCATCCTATATTCTAAGCAAATCTTTCACTTTCATCAATGCCACACACACCAGGCAGTAATGCAAACGAAAACAACAAGCTAAAGCCAAGCTCCATCAAATAGTCAATACTTAACACATACCTTCCTGGGGGGCTTAACCTACGAGGCAGAGGCCAGCAATGTACAATTTTCGAATCTTCAACAACTTATGGCTCCTCGGTCATAAACTTAGCCAGTAGAACTGTCGCACAATCTGAAAAATCAATAGATTTAGATCAATAGACTCGGCTTGACCTCCCCGGATCTTGACCTGGCACCGGAACGAAAACGGCAGCTCTGGCTATTGCGGACCTGATTTGATATAGCGCCGGTGAATAAGCTGGTCTCCCTGACGTGGCTTTTGTGGGCGCTGAGAAATTCTCGAGGATTTACATTACATTTTACATTACATAGACCTCTCAGTTAAAAGTGAAAGTGGCGTATACCTCTTTAGATCATCAAGTACGACATTCAGACACGTAGGAACCTTTCCATTGCGTTCGAAGACTTGGGTGAGGCTTCGAGCATCGATAGTCAGGCTCCTTTTATCGGTACAATGTTTACGAACCATGTCTGTCCAGAATTTCATCTTACTGTCCCACGATCGAGGGTTCACGTCCCGGCTACCTCGGAAAGGGGAGAAGAGAACGTCCATAACCTGATCATCTGCCCACTCATTTGGATAACCACCCGTTTGATTCATTCTAGATATTTAATGCACGTTTGTAACCCTGTTTAGCTAATTAATTAATGCTCCGGCTCCCTGTTTACTCTCCAGTTCTGTATGGCAACTAAGTAGGATGATTTAGGTAGGTAAATAACGAGAAACCGTACACTTCCGGTTAATGTAATAACCAGGTAATAACCGGCTCTCAATGCTACACGCGTATAAGTAAGTAGGTATACAGTCATATAAATCGCGAATTATGCATCAAATTGTTTATAACTGGCGATTTGTAAAACTTCTTTTTACACTAAAAGGCGCTTCAAATCGCATACCACTTAAAAGACACTAAAGCTTAGTTCATGCAACCTAATTCCTAAGGCCCACATTGAAAATATTTTGTTAGAAGTGGCAACGAATGTCGATCAGTATTCCTGGTGTACTTACTGCTTATAGCCTACCTACAGTCAACTAGAATTAGACTAAACCTTTATTAGCCCACACCTTAATTCATCTACACATAAAGTGATAATTTCTTATTGTAATACAACGCGATGGTGGAGTAGGCCACTTAATCATCTTCGATTGACGTTTAAACCATATACACTTATAGCTAGGTGACTACTCCGAGACGTGACCCATTGGTCATGTGAAACAGGTCTCTGGCACTGACACATTCCATGCATTGTCCATGTGACAATTAAAGCATGGATATAATCTGCTCGATCCCACCAACCGTCTAGGCTACTAAGGCTAGCATGCTCTCCAGCTATAGTTTCAAGAGTACCTACAGGATTAGCCTATAGATGATTAAATCCGGCAACTAGCTCATCTGTGATTGCCATAGCCTATAGTTGCAAAAAACGTGCTTTTTTCGTTTTTATTCTTCTCAGAGAGTCCCGTCTCTGATTTTTTCTTTGTCTCGCTTTCCCTCATTTTTAAAATCATTTTTTAAAGTCTTTGTGACCATAGGCCTATTTATTTATTTAATGTCTGTAATTAATTTCCTATATTTTGAATGACGCAAAGTCCCAGCATTTTCATTCGAGCAAGGCTTTTCAGTCTCATCAAACAAAGTAAGACTTCAGTTAAACATGTCATTATATATTACTACACAAATCTCAGCCAAATGAATCTCTCAAGTTGAAAACCTGCATTTCAAAATCCAGAATAGCTTAACGAAATGTCGTCAACCTGATGAACAGTCCCTAAACATTCTGTACAAAGCACCAAACTCAGGTTGTCAAGCGGTGCACGAAGCAGCAGATTGGTACCAGGAGAGTCTTACAATACAACACATCTAAGCAGATGACTTTCATTATACAGAACCATATCCCACTTGATTTAAATGCTCACCATATTATATCATCCTTTAGATTTAAGCAGGTGCTATAAAAAATATACAACTATATACCTAAATTACATTAATTGTCAATGTCAACAAAACCGAAATGTCAAACGTGAATTTCTAAGGCAGGTGATAACGTTTTTGATAAAACCACATCATCAAGTAATGACAACGTTCTCTCATTAGTCGAGATTTTTAGCAGGCAAGAGATAGACACTAGACAGATTATAATGCAGAACAGTAAAGTTTTCCAACAATTTCAGCCTTCAATCCAAACTTGCAAACGGACCATGGGCCTCATTAATTTTGCTTGTCATAGCCTCTGGATCTGGCATAAAATAAATCAAAACCCTAGCAGTCAGTAACTGCATGTCGAAAATATGGAGATAATACAACAAATATTTCATAAGTCCAACACATTGATTGGCCCCAGGGCTGTACTGGCAAATTTTGAGGTCATTACACGCTGACCGGGAGAATAGCTAACTTTTTTGGTCCGAAAAAACTGACGACCTTTTAGTCATCCGGCCCAAATCCCGTCCGAAAAACCTGTTGAAGCCCAATGACCTTTTTTAGTCATTTGCTCAGGATTTCATGTAAAATGCACCTAAATTATACTTTGCCTGACGAATAACCGCGTGTACCCTGGTTTTCCGAGGTTGATTATACGATGCCATTTTTTCCTGGAGGCGAGTATACCCACGTACAGACCCACGTATACCCTGATGGGCCCATATGCACAGCATACGAAGAAGCCCATACTGCTATGTATGTATGTATGTATGTATGTATGTATGTATGTATGTATGTATGTATGTATGTATGTATTCATTCAATTCATTCATTCAAGAATTTATATAGCGCTTCTTCAAGGGGACTACTCAGAAGCGCAGCAAGCGCTCCCGACTCTAGCACTACAAAAAAGGGCAGTTTTGAGTTTAATAAAAAAAATGTTTCAGTAATAACCCTAGCAAGTAGACGTAGCTCCTGTGGGAGTCCATTCCAGACAACTGGGCCGATCACAGAAAATGCTCTATGCTGCATCATGCAAAAGGGACCAATAGCAATCCCTTCTGTGCAGAACGGAGGGGGCGGTGGTCTTGGGTACTAGTGGAACAACAAAGCTCTTGCAAGTAGTGTGGGGCAATTCCAAGCTGGCATTGCCTAACTAGGGCAGCGTATGTATGAGCACTAGTTATGGCGCCCTTCAAGATTTCTCCTCAGAGGCGCTCCCGACTACAGTGAGGACACTACACTATAATAATATTAATTACTGAATTGGAGTTTCACGCAAAAGCTCATGAGCAATTGCAGGTGAAGGACTTGCTCAGGGTCCCATAATTTCCCCATATTCTCAACGTTGCAAGTTGCAACAAGTAAAGATCTGGCATATGTGACCATTGCATCGCTTAGTGACAGACATGAATTTATGAAAACAGCTGGCTCAGGGTCGCTACTTGAAGTCTGCTCAGAATGCTCAAACCCACAATTGTTAGATTACAGATCAAGTATACTACTAAACAGTCCACTGTGATTGAAGGCATAACAAAGCTAAAGCAAAAACACAGAAAGAGCCTAGCAAATATTAAAAAGGCCAGAACCTTAACATTCTATTACCTTTCTGCAAACCCCCCTCCATGTTGTCATCGACTAGCTACCAACAGACCAACATTCATGTTACCATGCAGCCACCATCATCCTACCTCTCCAGTGTAAGTACAACTAACACAATACAACTATAATTTGATAATACCCTCCTTAGCTTAGAAGTGCACATTGAATTTCGACAGTCAGCAAGATCTGTACGTAGATTGGAAAAAGGTAAGTTTTCAGTTCAGAGCGAAAGGTCTGCCTGACTCTCCGGATTTTGGCTCTCTGCCTATCGATTTTGTTTTGATTAAGCGCTTGTGAATAAGCTGGTTCCCGCGACTTCACTTTTACGGGCACTGTAGATTGTAGAAGTCTCGAGATTATGATACGAAAAGTTCAGACACTGTTCATAGTAGAGCCTTGAACAAAAGAAACCACCGAACAATTAATTGTGAGGGAACATCGATCACTAATTACATTACATTATAAGTGAAGTTAAGCAAGTAAAACTACATATCCAGTGCATACGCATCTCTCTATGTCTCAGCTGTAGTTCATCCAATTTCATAATTGGTTTTCAATAAACACAAACAATCAAATCACAGACACATCCAATGCACAATCAACACAAGCAGAATGCTATGCTAGATCATCACATGCTAACCAGAACCAAGCTAACTAAAGGCTAACTACAATGTTAACCTATCTCATGCTAAGTAACAGGCTCACCAGCAAAACTACAAGGCAATCAGAATGGCAAGTTATTTAAGCACATGCAAAAAAGTTCCGAATAGATAATGCCAGCTTGGATAGATATGACGTTAAACCAGAATAAAAAAATTAATAAAATTATTTCTTTTAAGCAGTGCCTTCCAAAACACAATTGCTTGCAAGCAGTGTGATGACAATCAAGACAACATGATGCCACATAAAGAAATTAGATATTTATATATAGCACCAAAAGCAGATAATTCAGCAGTGTGCATAAAGCACAACATCAAAAAAGTGTTCAGCACATTCACAAAATGAAGTTCTAGATCTCTATGGCAGTGACTATGCTACTGATTACTGCAGTAGCAATGGAAAATTAAATTTGGGATCATACAAGGTCAATGAATTTGCAGCCTCTCAAATGAGTTACTAAACTGCTGCCAACTATGAAGACTCGACGTACTCTTGACGTACATTTAACATCCCTGAGCATATGAAAACCACAGTACGCACTGTATTGTAAGAGATTTATGTAGTGCAATTAAGCAATTTCCAAAGCGCTATACTTTTCGAGCTAGGTACGAATGACATGTGCAACAAAACACTGGTACCTTAGCATAACCTGCTCAATCATAGTACGGTATGTAGTATTCTGAATTAATACTGTCAGAAAGAAAGATAACTGCTTCTGGAAAAGACCACAGCGCAACACAGGCATGACAGTAATGACGATCAGGGCAAGGACGACCCCAATTTAACTTCCACTGTTTAAATACGCTTCAGCCCAACCTCAATACTATGCGGTGTTGGGCAAGGATCTCAAACTTAATTCTGCTCTAGAATATGACATGAAATAATTAACTAAACAAAACCTGAATAGTTATAGAGACATTTCGCATAAAGAAAAGAAAACAAAGTCATCAACATTCTATGCTACATGCGCCTCTTGTCTTTATCCCACCAATTCCTCCTACTTCGCCATTATAAGAAGAGCAGACCCTTATGCGTGCCCCTAGAAGCCATGGGTATGAGGCGTCAGCAACATCATTTTTTAGTCTCAGCACATGCGGTAGGATGGTCAAGTCTTCTACCTCGCCACCTCGTCTTCCCACCGACAGTGCACGGTGTACTTGTCATAGCAGAGTTGGCTGGGACACAAATCTTGAACCAAATTTCTGCCTTAGAGAGGGATTTAAACCCCCAATATCTCAATCGACAGTCCAGCACGGTAACCGCTACACTAGCACCCGCCACATTGTTCTAAATCAATAAAAAAAATTATACTTTAAAAGCGACATATAATTTCAGTTTAGCACCACAGTGGATTTCTCGACAGATGCTACATTTAAGTAACTTTGTACATACAACAATAAGGTGGAGCAATGTATAGCTCCAAAACGTAGCACGATAAGAAGGCATCAGAAAACCACAGTTCGTTCAACCGTGGAGAGAACTGCCAACACACGAGCGACCTCAGAAACAAATACTACGCCGACGAAACTGAAAACACACGAAAAAAGCTTAGAGCAAAGACCTCAAACGTGTAACAAGAAATGGAACTTACATCACATGATTGAAGATGAAACAACGCGAACGTAACTAAAATTACGTGCACCGAACTGAGAGCACATGCATTAAACTGAAACCACATAAACAAAAAACTAGTCACATAAATTAAACTTGCACCACATAATTGGAAACTTGACACGAACGAAACACGTTAACAAATCACGAATGATTTCAGGATCCCAATATTCAACATGGAACTGGAATGTTCGAGCTCATGGAAAAACCAGCAAGCGTTCAACAAAAAGTCAAAACGGTCGCAGAGAAATCCGGCGACGTCAGTTCGTTTTGTCTTTCTCTCGTCTTGATCCCGTCAACAGACAGTAGCACGCTAGGCAGACGGCCACGGTCTCCGTCTGGGCAGCAGGTGCTGGTGACACAAACACAAACTTAACCAGTTGAATTCAGTTGAAAATAAATTGCGATGCAACCATTGGTGCCCGCAGATATGCTGGCAAGAGTGAGCAAAACCAAAATGGTCACGGTCAAAATTTAAAGCAACAGCTTGAAAATGCAATGTAAGATATTATGAGCATGGGTATTTTTAATGGAGCTTTCTAAATGTAAATTTCTCAGTTTCACACTTTGCATCGCTAGTAAACCATTAGTGCTTTAGTACGAAGATATTCGTTAACGACCAACAATAGGGTGGTCCAAAAACATGAACTTTCTCAGACTTGTGCTCCACAACCCCATACAGTTGCCCAGTATTACAAGTAGAGTTACAAAAAGCATCAACCTGAAGAGTGTGGGTCAAGTGTCTCTCTCTTGTCCCTCATGTGCTGGCACCCATGAATTCAACATGACTGCACATTGGTCATATGTCTCATATGCCAAGAGGTAGTGCCAGATTTTGTCTAACCAGCTTATAGGCATATCCTGCTGTTAGTAGTATGTGAGACATCCTTGTAGCGGCTTGTGCTACGGCACCATAGAAATCATCATTGTTCTTCTTATTATTATATTATTATTATTAATTATTATTATTATTATTAATTATTATTATTATTATTAATTATTATTATTCTATCCCAAGAACCTACACCATTTTTCTTTGAAAACAATGTCAGTATCAATGTCTCTTGATAAATGATTTATCGATCGATCGATTGATTATCACAGATAAAAAAATCAACGCCATCAATAATTCTCGGATTTGGTGACAAACTAACTAACTACCTGTTGCTCCAAATGACGACCGTGGCACTTTGTGAGAACAGCATCGCGAACAGAAATGATTGCCACAGTTGCTGCAGATGCGCTGAAACAGTGAATCACATATAAAGCAAATCAATTTACTGCAAGTATCGACTTTAATTTTCAGTCGCAGACCGCATTCTGATTTACAAATGACATTATACACAAGAATGTACATTCAAAGACACGAACAATCAGAAGTAAGCATAAGAATAAGGTAAGCATAAGAATAAGGTAAGCATAAGAATAAGGTAAGCATAAGAATAAGGTAAGCATAAGAATAAGGTAAGCATAAGAATAAGGTAAGCATAAGACTAATGTAACCATAAGACTAAGGTAAGCATAAGAATAAGAAACATTCTTCTTATTTGATGTCAGCCTCTGGGAGTACTCTATTGTGAATATCATTATTGTTAATTATTATTATTATTAATTTACAGCAACAACAACTATAGCAGCAGCAACAGCAGTAACAGTTGCAACAGAGGAAGTAGTAGTAGTAGCAGTAGCAGCATCAGCAGCAGTAGTAGCAACAATAACAATTATAACAATACCCATTATAAAAATTGTCATGCTATCTAGTGCCATTTAAAAATAAACTCCAACTTTCGAGGCACTCTAGACCTGACAACATGAAACCCACATCATAAGCATAATAATTGTTGAAACTACTAAAAAAATTGAAATATAATGCCTACCCTTCTCTTCAGAATTGCAGTGAACACCGCTCCACAACCAGTGCACCTTTCTATAAAAAGAAAAGCACCAAAATATCCTTATCATACAGCATCATGCAAGACCTCAGCTAAGTGTTGCTTCAGCGCAAAGTCAGGCTCTTATCCTAATTGTAATCTGCATACCTCTAAGGCTTGTGCAGGACACAAGATAATTCACGATACTGCGGACATAAAAGGAAGATCTAATTTCAGCGGTAAGAGACCAGAAAGGGGTACCCGGTACCCCTAAACCCATTCACTACAGAGGTAACCCCAAACCGATCCACTACATAGGTAACCCTAAACCAGTGGTTCCCAACCCTTGGCCCACGGGCCAAAATTGGCCCGCCAGGCCGAGAAAAATGACCCTCATCCCTCAAAGAATTAGCAAAAATATATGGAAAAATTACAATTTGGACAGGATAGAACACATAACTATTTACCATTATTTACAGTGACAACAACAACTATAGCAGTTTAGCATTTACAAATTATTTTATTTTGACGTCTATAAATAAAATCAAACATTCTATTTTGATTCAATTATAACAATTTTATATGCTTTTAGTTAATATGCTTTTAGTTAATTAAATTTTAGCCTCGTGGCCCCTGGTGTCCTTCAACTAAGACAAAGTGGCTCTCATGTCCTCTAACTTAGAAAAAGTGGACCTAAAGTCAAAAAAGGTTGGGAACTACTGCCCTAAACCTATCCACAATGGAGGTAAAATGAATCTCACGAAAACAATTTTATTTTTAATACTGCACAAGTGCGTCATAAAACAGATTGACCTAGACTTGCAAATGAAGTTAAAACCTAAGAATTTCTTAGACAAACGCAAGTTTTTCTGAAGAAGCGAAACTCCAAAACGGCCGAGAACTAACTCACTCACCCCCGGACGCGACTTTTGTGTTCTGTCTCCGTTTGAGATCGAGCAATCGGCCGACAACGCCCGCAGACCTCGTTGTGTTCGTCGTTGTCTCTGGTTTGTTGTCCAAGCGTTGCACAACAGTTGCATCACCTGGGCCGCCGCCACCGACAACAACGACGTCCGCCATTATCTCGTCTCCGGAGCTCGACTCATCTGGTAGCATCTGGAAACAGCAACACTTTGGCACTAAAAGCATTTCCCTCTACGTTGGACAGGGTGATGGGTGAATGGCAATGCACACATGCATTGCCATTCACTGCACAAGCATGAAGAATAGGAAGGTGCAAGTTCAATACCCACTAGTCACATGAGATTGCCTTCCACTCCCTAGTATGGGTGACTGTAAAACAAGCAGTAGGACAGCTGGGAGTCTTGCAGGCTGCCATACAATCAACTCCTGTTAAGTTATCATCCATTGCTACTATAATCGTGTAATCATGAGTTTGAATTAACAAACGAATATTATTTTTGTTAAAAACATGATGAATTAACTCATAGGGCGTAATTGCGATTTAATGAATAGTGCCACTTGAACTGAATGCCTCGGGCTTCTAGGGGGCTTTTCGAGGGTCAGTAAAGCCGCTATATAAATGTCCAGCCACGCTGAAAACGCTTCAAGGCTCTTGAAAACGTTTGTGACAATCAATACTAGTGAAAGAAGGATGATCATATCTCAAGATTTCTCCAGCACCATGTCATGAGAAGCAAATTATTCACAGGTGCTCAGTCAAAACAGAACTGACAGACAGGTAAGGCTGGGTCCCGCTCCAGGACAAGGTTCAATGGTGAATGACAGTTAAGCAAGATTGTGTTATGGATATCAGTGCTTAACAGATCTGTGACATCAAATCCTACATCCAACAACTAATCACCTCACACAGGCCTCCTGCAAACATCAGAATTAATCTTGACTGAGCGATTATAGAAGCTACATGAGGGACAAATTAAGACGGTGTCACTGAGTACAAAAAAGGTTCAAAATAAAGATCAACAGTTTGAAGACTGCCCAGGGAAACATTTGTCACTCAACAGCAAACACGACTGACAGCATAATAATAATAAAAATGAAAAAAAAAATAAAAAAAAAAATAAAAAATAATAACAATAACAATTTAGCTGTTTCAGATTGTTTTATTTATCCACTCAAAACAATTTTTTATATGAACCAGTAGGACTATGTCTAGTCTAGTTCCTTTGTCTACTTAGAGCGAAAAACAATAATATGAAAAATACCTCAGAGCCTTCGGAGTCCGTACCAAAGCCAGGATCTGCCTGAACGTCGGAATACTGATGAAAAATTAAAAAATATAAAGATTACAATCATCGAAAGAACTTTTTACTCTGATGCACAAATTCCGGCCTGACAGTTCTAAAGTCATTACTGGTAGATTAGGCACAGCATAAAATTAAGTAATTAAACATGGATCCATCTATCCACAGTTCCACACAGTCACCCAAGCATCCCATCCCCAAGCACCCCATCCCTCCACCTATATACTCATCGCATCCATCCATACATCCATCCACCATGTATCCATCAACTCACCCACCAATCCTCCATTTCTATTCAAATCTATTCACCTACCCATCCTCCATCCATACATTCACCATCCCACCCATATCCATCAATCAATCCATCTATCTGTCAATTCGCCCTGCCATCCATCCATCCACCAACCCACCTCATCCTGCCAGCAATAAAACAACCACACCTGAGAAACAGTATCCTCCGACTGAATTGAAGCAGATCGGACGTTTGTTGATGGAGACAATGGAGGCGACGATGATGATGCTGGCGCAGTATCCGGAACAGCTGACAACAATGAGTCTGGAGATCCCTCCGTGGGGCTTGGAACCATCGCCTGCAACCCTGAGAGAAATGCAAGAAACGTAACATCAAGTAAAGTAAGAAAGCATAGTATCAAAACCCTTATCTTTAAACAAATACTTGCCTATTTATATTTTGTACTTAATTTGTTCAATATTAAATACAGCAACTCATTTAAAAATAAAATATCCAATTTATTTAATATTTAATCCGATGTTGTGACTCAGCTTTATTGAAAAATATAATAATTTAATCAATCTCATTACATCAACTTTTGTAGCACCAGTGCAAAAAGAGGTCAGCCAAAGTCGTAAATATTTGCATTTAGAATGCAATATACAACAATGAACAAAACTGCCGCAGAAAAGACAAATTTTGTAACAACAGAACGTCCCTCTCTCAGGAACTGAAAAATGAAAACTTTATTACAGCTAACGACACATTTAGTCTCTAGAAGTCTTAGAAATACGACTTTGAGTCAGACACACATGCAATTTATACAGACACCTGTGCATAGAAATTGAATGTATACTCTATGCATAACCCTAGTACTTATGCATTTACTTGAAAGATTTATGCATCTGAATTGCATCCTTGTGCATCTGAATTTGGAACTTACATATATCCTAATCTGGCTACTTATAACATCTGAATCTAAATTGGGTACTTACATATCTGAATCTGATTGGGTACTTGTGCATCTGAATTGGGTATTTATGCATCTGAATCTGAACTGGGTACTTACACATCTGATTCTGAATAGGGTACTTACACACTGAATTGAGTACTTACGCATCTGAATCGGATGCCAGAGTAGAAGGAGATCAACGGCAAGCACCACACATATGCGAAGTGGAAAAAGGAAGAGAGAGAAAACGACGGCAAACATCACAGCGTGGCACCTGCGTTTGTTGACAACCACATAATGACACCATAATTAATTTAACCTTTTACTGACTGTGGGTATTGGATTCCCACACCATATACTACATTGTGATTTGAAAAAGGTTAGTAAGCAACATACATTGCAATCAAAAACAAGCACACCTGAATCTTGCTTTGAAGCCACATCAATATTAAAATGACAGCAGGAGCTGGGTCATTAAATTGAGGTAATTCTCTGAACAGCGTCACAAACCATGTCATGCAACATTTTATTTCCCTAAAACATTTCTGAATTTGACTGTCGCAATAATTCTGGATTTATAATGAGAATTTTTCTGTAATATTCTGCAGCTGAAGAGAAACAAGACCATGCAATCATAATAATAATGCAATTTATAATAATAATCAAACTTAATAATTATACACAGTTACATAAACAACGACAAAATGAATGATGAGCTGAACAGAGGGAAAAGCAAAACCAAAAGTGAATCAATTTTGCGTCATGACAACATTGCATTCCACTCTGTAGCTCACGGATAATTTGATAATTGTAAATTATACAACTATAATTATTGTACAAATACTTCGCTTTCAAAACAGTCAAATAAGTTTGTTTCTTTTATAAAAAACTCTACTATGCGGTACAACTGCATTTTGAATAAATACGCATTTAACGCGTAATTCAGAAGAGCACAAAAGACAAAACGTTGTGAGCGAATAACTTATGATTCTACACAGTAATTACCTCGGGTCATGACCTGGAGTGGCTCCCAATTGTGCTCAGGACTCCTAGTCCCCAATATTTACTTTACAAGCTTAAAGACTGTATTATTCAGCCATGGTTGGAATGGAAGCACTCCCTAGTAAAACACCCTGACAAAGCACCATATTGTAACACGTTGGCCGCTGATTTGCTGTGTTAAATGACTCAATTTGGGACGTGATAACACGTTCCTCGCGACCAACGTGTTAAAGTCCTCAATATTAAACAAGACTTACAAGAGCAAAGGATATGAGAAGCAAAGCATGAAAGTAAACATTCGGAAATGTTGAATTGTAAGGAACTTGCCTAAGAGAGAAATTCCAGTCTTCCAGTTTCAGAATGGAATAGAACTTCAGAATAAGATTTGTGCATCGGATGACAAACTCGTGCGTCACATTTATCCTGTTAAGAAAAACAATATAAAGAAAACAATGAATAATGAGTTAACACTATGAATCAGACACAGAGCTTTATTTATAACGAGCGGCAAGCATAGAAATCTGTCAAATTGTCAATTGCATTGGCTTACTGAGTAGCCGAGTATAATGTCTGTCTACGTAAGTAAACTATAAATTTTATACAGAATAAGCTAAAAACTAATTTGAATTAGTTTTTAGCTTTAGCATTTAGAACAGTTAAATAATATATTCAAATGATAGATTTCATAAATAAATAAATAGCGTCAATTTGGCCAACGTTAATTGAGGAAGAATGCGCACTTTCTGTGGCAGGTATCTATGCACTAAGATAAGCTCAAGGCATGGAGATTCCGCTATTAACACTTTATGTTTCTTACAACATTTAATCACAAATAGTTCTTAAAAATATTTTCAATTTAAGCAACAAGTTAACAACACAACACCACAACGTTCTTAAAATCATTGCCTTTAATACACAACTGCGTTGTGGTATAATGTATATATTTGGTGGGATTAAGTATATAAGAACATAATATTATATCGCAATCATAAAAGTCCTTTTAGCAGATTTTGGGTTGGGATCGCTCCCGAGTAGTAACCTTGAAGAGGCGCTATATAAATCTCTTAATGAATGAATTAATTAATAGATATATATTACTGGCAAGTACATAAATATTTTTCAAGGGGTTCTTCGCACTCATCGCCTCTGATAAGGCTGTACTATGAGGGGTGCTTTAAAAATCTGCAAATAGAATACAATGCCACTCTGAAGAATTCTTCAATCAATCACATGAATTTATATAGCGCCCATTCAAGATCTCCACTCAGTGGCGCTCCCAATTGCCAAGTAAAACCATCCTGGGAATGTTTCCGTTCTAACCGTTCCTATAATCCCGGCTTCGACAGAATTCTCTCGGAAAACATTCTCTAGCATGGATGCTCGAAGTTCATGGTCAATTCATCCAACAGACTTTAAAATGTGCTAAATAAATGAAAGCCTGGTAAACAACTAACAGCAGACGAAACTCCTGCACACGTTCGTGGTGTCGATCTGGATCCTCGATGACGTCCTCGTACCTCTGAGGCGTCGGGAAGGCCTTTGCTAGCACCCTGTGCTTCTGGTGACTCAAGCCAATGCCAACGATGCCAGAGAGCACCAGCAGAACACCAAGGGTCGAGTAAACTGGCAAAGAGACAGTGAAAGCACATGCATGCACTGAATAATAATAATTACGACAAACAGTGCAGTAACACAGCCATGCCGTTACAAGGGTGACTTACAAAGCAGCTGACATGTGGGATAAGCCCTAGCGAATAAATATGTTTTTAGCGTGGATTTAAAACAGTCCACTGAGCTGGCCGATCGAATGCACTTGTAACACATAACTTATTATTATACAAAGGTCTGCATATTGAAGCAATTATAACTGAATACACCACATTGAAAACTGCTTTTTGCGCATTGCCTGGGCCGGGAGCGCCTCTGAGTTGCAATCTTAAAGGGGTGCTATATATATTCTGATCGTTTGATTGACATATATCAGCTCAACTTAGTCAGATGACAAGAACAAGGAGTTCGAGAGGCAGCACATTACAAACCATTCATCCCAATGCATCCACCAAATGTTCTTTGACACATCAGAGCGCCTCTGCAACCACATGGAGTAATAAATCTTTCCTCAATGTAATCAAGACCAACCACGAGCAGATGACACTCACACAGTCTTTGACTGGTCTCGTCTCTGATCTATTGCACTCTGACCTCGGTTTTCATTGGATCATGATATTTGTTGACTGCGACTGCGCTTGAAGTGAGACTTGATTGATGTCTCTGGCCTCATGATAATGGCAAAATAGAAGTCATTGGATTAGATTAGATTAGAAACAGTATGGTAGCACCATGCAGTGAATTACATAAAATTAAAATGCTTTGTTGCGATCACTTGTAGAAAAATGATCAATTCTGTTTTAAAAAGCAGTTCAAAGCTGACAAGTATTAAAACTGGGAAATCTGTTGTCTCAGATTTCTTTCTGTGTCTTCTTCTTTTTCTGCAGTGTTGCTATATATGAAAGGATCCAGTAGGTACTCCACGATGTCATTCTGCTCCGTTCAGTGCATATCCTGTCCATCTCTGTAGCTGAGTACAGTTCTACTGGTCATCAATCAGACAATTTCACATTCTCACATTACATCAAAATCACACCTTCTCAGATTTGCCATGGCTCTGTGCTTCAGTGCCATTGACTCGCTATATAAAAGGTGCAAAGTAAATTTAAACACACCCCACCCATACACACCCACACAGAACTGTTACGGAAACTACTAGATTTAAGAGTGAGTGAGTAACTTACAAGGTGGCAGCAGAAAACAGCTTACGTTACTGACAAACAGAAAGGTTGCTGTAGCCCAGAAAAACTCCCATCTAGATATGAAAAGCAAAACACAGAAAATATTAGAAATATTATTTATTCCAGACTTCCAGTCACTTACAGACTTGCATTCAGAAGCGCTCTTTAGCCAACTGTGTTCTGACAATTGAATCCTGCCATTCAAAATTCCACTGCGAATACTTGCATTATAATTTTAATTCATTCATAGCATGTATTTAGTGACCTACAAGTATTTGTTAGAGTTAGAGCTAGCTTTCCGATTCAGTGCAAGAGAACTGCTTTGAAAGCACTGGTAAAAGATGCATAGAGAGTCCCTGGGTAGACAAGGAGACAGGCCTAGAGGAAGACCAATCCACACAGTGCAGTGCTATTTATGAGTGATCCGCCCTGTTCACGAACCTGCTTAATGCACAGTTGTGCCAAGCCTCCCAGTGCTACAACTTTGACATGCAAGACATTGTGAAAGAAATTTTCTAAAATGACTACAAACATATTCAGCCTCATCATCCCTGTCTTAGACAAACTGCATCAGACAGGCACAACTGCCTGAATAGTGAATGTAATGAAGTAGCAGTTTCAGCAGGTTTTATTTATTTATTTACTGAGAATTTGTTTTAAGCTCTGAAGGGAGGAATACCGTCTGAAAAGAAGGTTAAAGCCCGTCTCAGCTTAGGCGACTTCAGGCACTTTACACTTCAAAATAATGTCTGGAAACAGTAGCTGTTACTCAAAAATCCAGAAACAATAATTGTCTGGTATCAAACACAGTAAAATTTGCCCATAATCAGACAGCAACGTGACCCTTCAAAGAAGTTGAAAAGTGCCCAGTGAATTCACTTCCATTAACAGGTAATACATATACAGGTAACACAGTCGCTGGCAACCAATTTGTAGAGTCTGGTTGTCTCACCTTATTATACTCTGTAGAATCTGATGGGCTCCAATCAGCGGCTTGACGAGAACCAGCAGGTTCTGAACTGAAAAAACGACCCTGTGCACGTCCAGTGTATTCTCGGCCAGATGACCAAAATGCTTTCTCAGTGGGCTCGGCTCGATTGTGTACTGTCTGGAAAAAACCATCATCGTAAAAATGCAACAATTTCTAAGACATTACATAAAAGCTGAGCATTTCATGACCATGATCATGTACCAACCTACAGACATACACTTTGTCAAGTTAGAAATGTTGCTGTCCAGAGATTTAAAGAATAAAATCCAATTAGAATGAAGAGGTGGAGAAGTGTTGCAGTGGGTTGTACTGAGAATGAGATTGGACAACAGAAGACTGAATGGACAGTAAATAATCATTTAAATAATAAATAAAAGAAATTTAATAAACTTGATGATGCACCTTTGACATGTCTCTGGTCAGCAAGTGAGTATTGCATACCACATGATCATAATCTCAATTAACCATTTTAAAATAAAGGGATGCCAGTGCAACAAACTCAACTGTCCACATTTTACCAGAATCCTAGTCAGAGGTTCAAACCAGAACAACTTACAGGAGAAGTTAAAGTACAAGTCACTTGCATCTGACCATATTACAAACACCAAGGCTATTTTCCATACTAGACAAAAGAAAAGTGCCATCACTCTACACGATTTTCTTCAAGCAAACAATTGAATGTTATTTGAAGGATGGCAAGCTTATTCCAGACTGGAAAAATTAGAAAACAGCATTTCTAAGCATTCGGTTGCATTGAGTAGTAGCCTACATTAAAGAAACTTCATATATCCATCGCAATTTGGGACATATACAAGAAGTTGGGGACATGTGTCCTATATGAAAAGGTAACGGATTATACTTATTTGGTACAATTTGCAATCGTATCCATATATTTTCAGAAGTTCGTCTGGTGAAGGGGCTGCATGGAAAGATTTTGGCAAACGTCATCTATAGGTATAATTAGAAACGTGTTCCCACTTCAAACGTCTATCGTTGCGCTGTGCACTAATTTATTAGGCCTACATATGTGCCAGTAGTTAAATCTCTTTCCCAGTCTCCATTTCCATACGGTTTAGGTTATACGTGATCGACCAGAACCCTAACTTGACCAGATCATCCAATTTGCCACACTTGAGGGGCGCGGTGGTGTAGTGGTGGTGTCGTTGCCTTGAAGCCGGAAGGTTCGAGGTTCGAATCCACCTCGCCGCGTAGGGACCTTGGGCAAATCCTTCACTCACAATTGCTCAGCGCTTCGGTGTGAAACTCCGATGCAGTGTCCGCTCTGCATTCGGGAGCGCCTCTGAGTGGAAGAGAGATTGAAGAGGCGCTATAACAAGTGCACACACAAACAAACAAACACTAAGTCTCATCACTCAAATGCACGTATGTTTATATTAAGTGCTACGACATAAGAAATTAATTATTACATAGCCATTGTAAGTTAGGCGTCAGGTATCAAGGCAAGACCGCTAAATCCAGTCGGTTTCACTTGATCCTCTTTCGAAACGAAGCCATTGCTACGATTCCACCGTAGAAATCCCAGACAAGTGAGACGACGGGACAACTAAAAACAACAATAATTACACGCACTCCTCGGCTTCAGTGTTGCCACTGAGGTTTCAGAAATAAACCCAGATTTCCTTCTGAAACCCCCAGAAAACCCAGACAATTCATATAAGCTATTTTAGACCCATTTGTTCAAATTAAGTTGATTTTTCGCTTGTTCGTATGAAGGTTAAGAAAATGTTCGTCAAAAGAGTCGAACAAAATGTAATTACAACCCTAAAAATATCAATTGTCAAAGTTGTCAAAGACTCGGCATCCATACTGACAATAAGCTTAATCGATATATTCGTGTGCGCATGCGCAGCAGGTCGAGTCTACCAGAATTGTAAAAACATATAACACATTATTATTATTATTATTATTATTATTTATTTATTTTTTTTGCCCCGAGGTATTTAGGATCCCTCAGGGACTTCATTGCTAACTATTGTTTAAAAACTAGTCCGGAATTGTCAGGCCTCGTCTTGAGGGTTTGAAGAGATTATTATTATTATTAGGCCTATTATTATTATTATTATTATTATTATTATTATTATTATTATTATTATTATTATTATTATTATTGTTGTTGTTGTTGTTGTTGTTGTTGTTGTTGTTGTTGCTGTTGCTGTTGCTGTTGCTGTTGCTGTTGCTGTTGCTGTTGCTGTTGCTGTTGCTGTTGCTGTTGCTGTTGCTGTTGCTGTTGCTGTTGCTGTTGCTGTTGCTGTTGCTGTTGCTGTTGTTGTTGTTGTTGTTGTTGTTGTTGTTGTTGTTGTTGTTGTTGTTGTTGTTGTTGTTGTTGTTGTTGTTGTTGCATAAATTTATTACGCGCGCAAGGTCACACCAAAGTGTGAATCAGAGGCGCGAATAGTTAGCCGCCAGAGGAAGATGCAGTTAAAGGCATAGGCGCAACCACCATATGGGACCCACGGGACGCGTCCCCCGCAACTTTTGAGTGGTCCCCTAACTTTATTATGATGGTTTACCCCAACTTTTAGGACGTGATTCATTTGGTCCCCCAACTTTTAGGACGTGATTGCACCTATGGTTAAAAGGTCCATATATGTGCTTGAAAGCCAAAGAGAAATAGTGAGTTTTGAGTCGTTTTTTAAGGTGGGGAGTGAAATTGAGCAACGAAGAGAGAGTGGAAGTAGATTCCATTATTTGGTAGCAGAGGCATGGAATGCACGCGAGCCCATGACAGTTCTGCATCGAGGCTCAGCTAAAAGACCCATGCTTGATGATCGCAGGCAACGAGGAGGATTGGAGGAATACAAGGAGTAAGCAGTGACTGAAGGTAGGGAGGTGTTCCGGTAGAGAGGGATTTGTAGGTTAAACAGGCCAATTTAAATTTAATCCTGAACTCGACAGGAAGCCAATACAGCTGATGAAGTAAAACATATGCCTATTATATATTCATGTTATAGATGTCAAAACGGCTTAATTCAATCTGGAATGACCTCCCCTCCTAACCTCCATCTCCTTCACCTGACCAGTCAATCCTTATTCCTTAAGTCCCTTAAATCCTTTTTCTTTTGCCGTGGCTGGGCTGGGAGCGTATCTGAGTAGTTTTTAAAGGGCGCTATATAAATGCTAATAATGAATGAATGAACGAATGAATGAATGAATGAATGAATGAATGAATGAACAAGGAGAGCGGAGTGACCTGACCTATTTTGAGATGTAAAAATGGTTTATTTCTGGGCAGAGCTATTCTTGAGGTTAAAAATTATTTCTGAATTGACAACTTGAGATACTGATAGGAGAGTTTGAAATTAAAATTAGTGGGAAAAGTATGTATCACAACCATTTTACATCGAATTTAACAGAATATCCATGTGTTGCATATACAAAATGTCAACTCACAAAAAAACAGATTTTGTCCAAAAAACCCAGAAACCCAGACGAGGGCCAAAAAACCAGATCTAGTGGGAAAAACCCAGCTGTGGCATCACTGGTTAGAGTTCTTTGCTTAAGCGCTGAACAGAGTCGATCGCAGATAACGGTAAGTAAGTATAGGCATTAAGCACAGTATAAATAACAAAGGAATTCGCAATATAAACGAAAATTCCGCAAGCCTGATGCGAGTCGATATAAAAGCGAAAACCATAGCTGGGGTGGGTGTTTTGGGCGTTTGAACACCTCCCGAAATAACAAAATGTTAAAATAAAATGATGTATTTACTAGCGCTTGATGTAAGAACTATATGCCTACGTAGCCTACGTGCGGTGCGTAATGTAGGCCTAGCTATTGGCCCTTCAGAACCCCATATGAGAGCTCACGACTATTATTATAAAATTATTCGTTTAGGCCTAATTAGTTAATTAGTAACGACAAAACTGATAGACACACCGCTATCAGTTCTCACCATTTCCGCTCCCTTGAATTAGTTCGACTGAACTAAGTCTGGTCTCATGAGTCCCTTAAATAAAATTTTGCTCGCACTTCCACTATGCAGAACCGTGCTTTCTCGGTGGTAGGACCCTCTACCTGGAATGGTCTTCCTCTTACTCTCCGCTCTCTTTGTACAAATCCTTCTCAGGCTTTCCTCTCTCATTTTAAGACAGTTTTATTTGGCCACGCTGAGGTTGGGAGCGTCTCTGAGTAGTCCCCTTGAAAAGGCGCTATATAGGCCTAAATGCATATAATGAATGAATGAATGAATGAATGAATGAATATCAGTTGCAAAAAGGTGTTCAACAAATGAAATATAGGCTATAGGCCTAGCGCTATACCTAAGAATTTTCATGCCCCTATACTCCCTAGCCTAGGCCTAGCTATCCATTATCAATCAATCAATCAATCAAATGTTTTATTTGCAACCGAAGTATAACAGGTTAACACATCATGAACATTGGTTACAAAAAGGGGGCCCTAAAGGGATAAAATAATCCCGCTGTCTAGGGACACCAACTATAATGAATTGACGATGTGAGGTGGCCATGACGAAATCGTGCAAAGAATCCATATTAGGACGAGTGTAGAAAATTACGTAAGTAGTTGCAAAAAGGAAATGATTTTACACTTTTATGCTAGGCTGATGAGATTAGACCATTTGACAAAACTATTAGACATAATTATAGGCCTAGGTGGCTTCCTATACAAAACCCGCGAGATGTAGGCTATAGTATTTGTCGTCTTTGACTGGCAAGAGCACAACGTTGTGAGGTCGTATAATTATAGCCTCAATAAAATTAGAAGGAACTTAGGAACGATCAACAACCGGTGGGCAAACCGTGGCGGCGCCAGCAAGAGAGAGCTAAAGGGGCTAAGCCACCCAAGGTCATCAGGTTTTTGGGGGGCCTTGGGGCAGAGAAAATTAAATATCTTTATGAGTTTTCGACCAAGTGACTAAAAAGATCGTGTGAAATTTTGGCGAATAAAAATGGAAAATTTCTTCCGCGATTCGTCCTCCCTCTCCACTTCTGAACCAAGTCTTCTCCGACCATATGGGCCTCGATCACTGCTTCAGTTCCCCCAAACTGAAATCCTGGCGCCGCTACTGTGGGGAAAAGCGGACGAAGAACGTGGAAGCCGTCTCTGGAGACTAGTTGTTGCTTCGCTCAACCTCCTATCTCTCCAATCTCCCCTCCAAGTTCAACCTCTCCTCCGCTTGCACTCTCCTCTGCTGCTTTCCATTCACGACTGAAAACCGAACTCTTCAAGCTATCCTATCCAGATTCCAATCAGGTTCCATCACCCAACTACTAGTCTACCACCATCACCGACAACCACCGTAGCATCACGCTGTCTCCTCGGCTTGACCTCCTCGGATTTTGACCTGGCACCGGAACGAAAACGGCAGCCAGTGGCGTAGCAATAGGTTGTGCAGCTTGTGCAGTGCACAAGGGCCCCCGGCTGTCAAGGGCCCCCGGGGTCAGAGTGAATTTTTACTTTAAGGACATTCAGAATGTATTCAAACCTACATGTACAGCGTACACACTCAATAATTTTTTCGTGTTTCAGCCGGAATATCCAAACAACCGGTTTGTGATGAGATAATATTATGATTAGCTCATTACAAATATTTTTACTCTTTGCAGTCTTTGGCCGGAAGTAGTTGTGGTGACGTATTATAGCATAATTGTGTCATGATCTGCGCAGACCATAGACATCATATAGTAGGCTAAATGTAAAATGTCTATGACGCAGACGTGTTTACAATTTATTATCTCTGTAGTAAAATGTGTAATTTATAAAGGATAACTGCATAGCCTAGGCCTATTTACTTGGAAATTATGTACTTTTTAATTTTCGTTCGGCACTCTCTTTCTGTCCCCCAAGTTATGCCTAAGCCTACTCTAGCAGCCTGAAGAAATAGAAAATGTTTTATAGAGCCAAACGGGATAAAATAATAAAACTTGAAATGAGTTAATTTTAAAATTTAATTTCGGGCGTGAGCTAGGCCTATGCAAATAGTCTATTGCAAAAGCCAGGCGCTTTTGCACAGCCTTATTGTTCGAAATCTTGAGGTTCAAGCATTGAAGGGCCCGCCACGAAAGCCCTGCACAAGGGCCCCCAAAAACCTTGCTACGCCACATACGGCAGCTCTTGCTATTGCGGACTTGATTTGATATAGCGCCGGTGAATAAGCTGGTCTCCCTGACGTGGCTTTTGTGGGCCCTGAGAAATTCTCGAAGACTTACATTACAATGTCCTAATGGAGTAAACTAGGCCTACCTAGAGCTCCAACCCGCCACCATTTCCATTGGATAATGAGCGACCCATGTGGACTCTATGGGGGGAAGGTCTCATATGGGAATATGTCCTATAATTGGGAATCTGAGAGGCAATTAGGTATAGAAGTCCACAGAATGACATATGCTACATCGAGATTCAAACCCCAGACACAGATTGGGAAGACCGATGCATTAGCAATCGAAAACGAATGATACCGAGGAAATGTACTCAACGCAGCGCTCGTGAATAAGCTGGTGCTCTGCGCTTGGCTTTCAGCTGGTGCCATAGAAGCTTGGAAAATTTTATTAACTAGGCCTAAAATAGTCTGTTAGCCTATACATCTTTCAACATCTAGCCTATCCTTAAGAGTTTCCCAAATATATTATCATCCAGGATTCTGTCATCATTCATTGGTCTAATGATTGGTGCCATACACCTTAGAGAACTAACGTCTGTTTTTCGTTAAATTTAAGTTTATGTAAAACTATGCAGTGTAGGCTACAGTCGTATTTTTATTTTTATTACTGTCCGTGTTTTTGTTAATAGATGCGAGTAGATATAGCCTATACATCGTCAGTAATATAATAATACAATAGTATAGTACTAATAACAATATAATTATAAATAACGACACAATCATAATAATAATAATGCTTGTACGTAATATCTATTGCACATAATCGCAGAATCAGAAACTATTCCTGAATAACGTGCTGTATAATGTGTGCGTGTGTGTGTGTGTGTGTGTGTGTGTGTGTGTGTGTGTGTGTGTGTGTGTGTGTGTGTGTGTGTGTGTGTGTGTGTGTGTGTGTGTGTGTGTGTGTGTGTGTGTGTGTGTGTGTGTGTGTGTGTGTGTGTGTGTGCGTCTATAGTTCTATACGGAGTGTCTTTCAGGCTTCGCTACACAATGTGCAGAGACAGAGACAACCTGTGCACCACACAGTTCAAACATAACATACAAAACACGACAGGATAGTTGCACATGCATGTATAAAACATTTCTTGCGAGAGTACACGTGAAAAATCTTCAGCCAATGTGGCAACACACACGCACCAATGAAACCGCTCTAGCTCAGACGTACCACTCCTTAACGTCTCGTCGCTTCGGTGGGTCATGGCTCGTCCGCAGAAGACCGTTGGTCTCAGAGACTGCCGCTCGGCTTTCGTTCAAGATCTTCTGCTGCTCCTCCGCGTGGTGCTTCTCTTCCTGCTGCTGAACGACGACCAACTCTTGTCGACAGCACTTACGAAGGACGTAGACAAGCGTACAGAGCAGCACTGACACTGCGACGGCCACACCGCTCAGCAGTCCAATGTTGATCGTCATCGGACTGAACTCGGGATAAAAGCTGGACATTCCATCCGGATGTCCAGACCTGCTGATGGGCGCAGGGGTCTCTGTTGTTGTTGTCCGTGTAAGGACGCGTGGATGGAACGTTCCGTTGCCGAGTGTTGTCTCCGGGAGGTGGAGACGGGAGAAAGCGGTGACATGGATGACGACTTCGTTGGATGGTCGTGGAGTCGTGTGTCGTGGAGGTGGAGAGGTTCTCTGTTCGAATCTGGATGAGGCCATTTTCCGGTTAGCTCCGGAAGTGGCGTTTGTTAGGATGGTCAAGGTCGAAGGTCTGGAGACCGTGGTGAGGACAGAAGATGGAATCGATACTTTTCCAGCGTCGTAAATGCTGCTGCTGGTGGTGGTGGTGCTGGTGGTGGTGGTGTAATCTTGTCGCAGCAGCGTGCGCATCTCAGTTGCAGACTCACAATCCTCATCATCCGTGACGCAAGGATGATCTCCAGACACATCATCCGATACAGATGATACCAGTGGCATTGCGGATGACAGCGCACTGCAATAATCAACAAAGTATTACTAAGAACAATTTATATTTATTGCCTGCCTAAAGACTCTGGATTGTTCTTTGGTAAGCATCGGTGCTTTAAAGTGTCACTGAGTGTCCATGCACTTATTTTCAAATCTTAACGCCGTCATGCCACTTATTAGGCCAACACAGCCTGGAAGGTAAGGGGCGTCCCGGCACTTCTTTTCCTACAATGTAATCTCTGTTAAGTATGTATGCACATTATATAGCTGCATGAGCATCAGAACATGCATGTATCTATTTAGGCTATTTGTTTATACATAAACATTTACAATTTTATCCGTAAGTACACATAATGTGTATCTGTAGGCTACAGGCTATTTTATGTATACTGATGATAAGACAATTTTATTCATATACATATACCGTACTATTATACTTAAATCACAAGTAAAACACATGACACATACATATACAAACATGCAGTGCTGTGATACAGACGTGACACATACATGTACAAACATGCAGTGCTGTGATACATATACGTGACACATAGGCTACATGTACATTGTACAAACATGCAGTGCTGTGATACATATACGTGACACATAGGCTACATGTACATTGTTCAAACATGCTACAGACATGAGCCATAATTAATCAGGCGCTTACGCTGTCCAAGAGTTTGTTTCTTTTGTCAACATTTTGACGACTGGTAGGATGAAGGAGTCGGACAACATCGCTTTCGTCCCATGACAATTCTCTTCCTCATCGTATGGACATGGGTCATTGTTCGTGAATATAAGGTCGTCAACATCGGGCAGGCCTTTCTGAAAAACCTACGTTATAAGTCAGACAAAATGGTGCACTGACGTTATGCGTGTGTGTTAACTGTTAAGTGCTAATTAACACTTTTATCTCTGGTGGGACATGGCAACCGACCGATTAGCAGAGCACTTGCATAAATTGGTAGCTGTTCGTTGGGAGAAGTTCTTTGAATTAGCACCAAACAAAGCAACTCGACGTCATATATGTTACAGATACAAATTGTTTAAGAAGCCGAAAGGAATATTAGGAACATTAGAACAGAAATTCTTCAGTGCTGGAGTTTTAGACCCGTGGAACGGTTTGGATGACAGCCCTATCTCGTTGGACACAGTCATAGCGTTTAAGAGGAAGCTAGGAAAATTGGGCTACTAAATGTTCGAGGTCAAATTGCAGTATTTCTAACACAGACCCAGCGTCTTCTGAACCACTTAAAACCCATGTTATGTTATGCTATTCATTCGGACATTTATGTAGCGCTCCTTCAAGTAAAAAACTAATCAGAGGTGCTCCAGACGCCAGCACGCCCAAAAAGAACAGTTTTAAGTTTAGTAAGGAAGGATCGATCCTGGTAGAGTCCCAGGGTGTAGGCATTCAAATTTCCAAGTTCCATTCAAAAGGAAGACCAATCTAGACCACAGAAAAGGTTCGATTTTTTCATGGTAGTAGCACGAGCAAAAGGAACTAAGAGGACACCCTTATCAGCAGTTATGCCATAGCAAGCAAACAAATTTTCTATCTTTCTCACAGTATATATAGAGCAATTAAATGGGAACTCATGGTCGGCTTGATCTTTTCCGTTATAGATTTGTCCTTTACCAGGTAGTTATCAAAGTCACAATGAACCAGAATACTTGCTTCACGTGAACTTTCTCGAGTCACTGTGGTGCTGTTCCTGGTCGACCAACTGTTTGTCTGAGGCCTGAAGAGGAACGGCTTTGCAGTGGAACTAAAATAAAGTTTATTATTATTATTGAAAAGCAGTTGTAACAGACAACACCAAGAATTTAAACCAGTTAACAGTCTTATGTAGATAGTAACTGCCATCTTGATCAACTGAAACCAGAGCCAAAATTTGTTCAAAGCCAAACGATGGTGTGATGCAACAAATGTCGATCATTAGAATGATAATACGATGTTGAATTTAGCATAAATGTGGGGGTTTTGTAGCCTACATTTGACCGCATGAATTATGTCCATTACCATTCTGTACACCAAAATGTATTTAAAAAAAAATTATTTCTCCATTTCTATAGTGCCTCTTAAAGCTCTCTACTCAGAGGCGCTCCCGACTACAGCGCGGCCACTGCATTGGAGTTTCACGCCGAGGCACCCAAGTAATTGCGAGTGAAGGACTTGCTCAAGGTCCCTACGCGGCGGCTTGAGGTGGATTCGAACTTGGAACATTCCGGCTCCAAGGCAGCAATGCCACCCATACACCACCGCGACCCACGATTGCGTATAGCAATTGGTAAAATACAGAATATTCTTATCTTATTTTATCTTAAAGAAGGTCAGCTTTCTCAGAATAATTGTACTTGAACACATCAAAGTGTCATCAGTATTCAAAAACCAAAATTGATGTCAACAACATTATATGCTCTAATAGCCTATAGTATCATCTACAGACGAAATAGCGTTTCATATGGGGTAGGCTATAGGTTACCTGCGCTGAATCTTAAGAGGTTTTGTGTCCAAATCGATGTCACCAACCATCGTCATTCTATCGTCCCCTTCCGCGGCCAAATCCAACAGACGCAAACCGTTTATCACCAAACCTATAGTCACAGAAATTCTAGCACATTAATTTTTTATCCATGCACTGCTCACCAAAGCTAAGATAAATCTATTTTCAAACCTCCTTCACATACCAACAACATTATTTGGTCTTCAGATTGAAGAATACTTCTGTGCGGTGGCGTAGCCAGGAATTTATGATGGGGAGTTTGGGGGTTTTATGGCCTGGCCGGATGCCCTTTCTGACACCAGCCCAACAGTATTACAGTAAATAAAAAGGGAATAAAGTAACAATTAAAAAGGGAATAGTGTAAGAAAAACAATTGTTACTACAAGCAATTGTTCTGTTTTTTCTTATTGAATATAAATAACCTTTTAAAAAAACTTTTTTTCATAGGCCAATGGGGGGTTTAACTTCCGAAACCCCCTTGTCTACGCCACTTTTTTCTCAGACAAATCCGTTTTTTCGTTCTTTATTTCTCGTTCCGTTCCGTTTTTTCTATGTGACCATATTTATTTATTTACTGTCATCAATTCAACTTCCGTAAATCGAGAACTATTGCTACAGATACAACTCAACTTCTACTTAAAAGTGCCCTATAATTTATGTGTGAACGTAACATGACAAATTGCCATGGTTAGTCCGATAAGAACGTTATTTGCTGGACTCTACGCTAGTTGTTTTTATTTATCTGACTCAGGGGCGGATCCAGGGGCCAATCCAGCCATGGCCCCCATTTGAAAAGTGCATATAGGACGTGGCCCTCATTTGGGGGTCAACAAGCATTAAATCAATGCAGCGGGAGAGAAAAATAGGATACGGCGACTAGAGAGGTAACTCTTAGGCCTATAGGTCTATTGCTTGCAGAGATTATACGTCGACCAGAGGACTGATAACTAAAAAAAGGTAATCAGGCAGGGAAAATTTTTATATTTTCCAGACATTTCGACCAAACGACTAAAAAAGGTCATAAGATTTTTTCTGGCAAAGATCACCGAAAATTTTGCTCCCCCCTTTTGAAAATTTCTGCATCCGCCCCTGATGTGGCTGAGTATTTTTCTTGTAATGCTGCTCTATACATACCTACTAAAGTGCCATGAAATGGATGGATGAGCTGTTGGTTGGTGTCTCGCAGTCCACCAATAAATATTTCAGACTGACAGTTGAAAATGTTCAACTGACGACCTAGAGACAAACCACACAAATATCGACATATCAATGAACGTCTATTATAGCAATTATATTAAACGAAATGTCCAACTTAAAACGATTGCAATTTCAATCCTGCTGAGCTGTCTTGTCACAAAGCAGTTTCATTTAGCGCCGGTGTCACGATATAAAGTCTCCCCCCCAAAAAAACGGGTCTCCTCTGGCTGAGACTCTGTATTGGAAGACATTTTCTGATGTAAAAAATATATTATTCGTGTTAAATAATTTAGCAACGTGAAATAACGGTTTAATCTGCTCATCTATAAATTTTATGCGACTGTATGTAGTCGATTTCACGCTCAACGACGTGGGAGACTTTATTTCGTAGGCGGAGGAAATATTCTCCCCTTCTCCTCCCGGAGACTTTACTTCAAGATATAGTCTCCGGGGGCGAACCTGTTTGTTCTGGAACAGATCCGGCGGGTGATACCTGTTTCGAAATAAAGTCTCCGTGGAGACTTTTAGGGGAGACTGTCACACGATATCGGCACAAACTGGGAAATAAACACCTCCCACCACTTCAAGAAGACATAGGCCTATACCTCTTCAAGAGTTCCTTTCTTAATATATCCAATCCTCTGCCTTCCAAGCTTTCTCATGCTCAACAACACTCACCTAAGCAGTTCTTCAACTTCGTATCTGGTCTCTGACATGCAGACTCTTATCATCCCTAAAGATCTATGGATTATCCCTGGTATAAATATCAGCGCTCGTGAAGAAGCTGGTGCCCTGCTCTAGACAAATGTGTAGTCTATGATCATGATTACAAAAAGCAAATAGCTAGTAGGCCTATGATGTGTTGGTCCACTTTCCAGGACCATGGGGTACTTGCATGGACTGCGCTATAGAGCCAACTTAACGGAAAAGACGGTTTCTAATCTAATTCCCTGCATCTGAAATAATTATGGGTCCACATTTCTGCCAACCTATTTCGATTTGATCTTGTGCCACTTACCCGAAGCTATGTAAGAGTATATCAAATGATTGTCAAGATATACAGTTGCGTTAGCACCACTCCGTAAAAAGTTAACGACATGGTAGACATCATTGTTGACCCTGTGTAGAAGTTCACCAATGCGATGGTCCCGCTGGCCAAGGTTGTACTCGAGAAACAGACAACCCCCTATCTACATCACAAAAAGCAACAACCGAAGCAACAAAAAGTGCCAGTGTTTCTGAGAGTTATTATTATTGTTGTCATTATTATTATTACTACACTGTTTTGCCCTAAGGTATTCGGGATCCTTTGGGGACTTCATTACTGACTACTGTTTAAAAACTACTCCAGAATGACCCTAATCAATTATCACAATTATTATTATTATTAATTAATAGATATAAACGATAAATATAAATTAATTCAGAAACAGATAAGTGAGAATATATCATATAAATTAAAAGTAAGTAATTACGAAATCAATAAAAGACTGGCAATATAAATGCCAGTGGCGTAGCCAGGAAATTTTCATTTGGGGGTTTTATGGCCGGAAACCCTGTTTTTTGCTATTTTTTCTTACTTAAATGGAAAAGTAACCTTTAAAAAAACTTTTTCCGGAGCCAATGGGGGGGGTTTAACCCCCGAAACCCCCCCTGCCTACGCCACTGATAAATGCACAGTCGTTTGTAGCAAGATGACGGAGATTAAAAAAAATGCACAGAAACGGAAATGATACCATTTCGATTTCCAGGAAGTCCTTCTGATTCATGCTGCTGATGCGAAGCAGTATTGCGTCTGTCTGAAGCGTTGTGATCCCAAACGTGATGGAGTCGAGTTTCGTGTCAAGACAGACGTTATCGTCAAAGACAAAGTTTATTGTTCCACCTTGCTCGCCGAAACCATAGGCAATGCTGTCTGACAATGGAAAGAACAATCGTACTACAATTACCATCCATTGTTCAAGCTATAAGATTTGCATTGTGAAATGTTCACCCAATTCTAGATTCATTTATTTTAAATCATCTCCGATTAGGTAGGCTAGTGCCAGCGCCTCTGATTAGGTATGGCACAGGTGGGGCGTTGCAGAGATCCAGAAATACAATGCATCGGTTTCAATACGATACAATATACCACAACACAACAAATGCAGGTAATGGTAAACTAAGATTATGCTTACGGGTTACTACTACTTGATGTAGCTCAAGAACAGTCATTCTGTGAGAGCACGATAATAAATCTATCAATACAATCGATATACACAAAAAAAAAACATTTCAAATAAACAAAACCAATAATAGATAAATATTTCACAATGCAAGTTCTCTAATACTTTCAACTAATAATGATTACTTTAAATTCCGGTAACTAATGACTATTAACTGCCACTATACTGCTAAACTTGAGAGCACTTAGAGGGAGCGACGGGTTCAACCCCACAAAATAAATAATTCTCGAACTTTAAAAACTAATTCACTCACAATTGGTCGGTTCTCAGCCAAGCATGCACATTGGGTCGTGGTGATATAGAGGTTGGGTCTGGTGCCTCGGAGCCGGAAGGTTCCAGATTCGAATCCACCTCAAGCGCCTCGTTAGGACCTTAAGCAAGTCGTTCACTCGCATTTGCTTGCGCGCTTCGGCGTGAAACTCCGACGCCGCGTCCGCACTGTAGTCGGGAGCGCCTCTGAGAAGTGAGCGCGAAGGGGCACTTATCAAATGCGATAAATAAATAAATAAAAATTGGCAGAATTTATGTCAACTATATTATATATAGTTACCGTCACCACATGTTGGCCCGGTAAACGATGTAAGGTCACAGTAACATGTGAACGTGTCAACACCTTGAACACACTGACCACCATTTTCACATGACCTGTCTGAACACTCACTATACGGTCCTGCAGAAGATAGCAATAAAACATCGATATTTTATATATGATCATCTATTAAGTAAATTTATGCAAACCTCCAATATATATATATATATATATATATATATATATATATATATATATATATATATATATATATATATATATATATATATATATATATATATATATATATATATATATATATATATATATATATATATATATATATATATATATATATATATATATATATATATATATATATATATATATATATATATTAGTTTTATTAGAAATTCAAACACATTAATATGCCTTCAGTGACCAGTGACTATACTATTGAATGTATATGTTTCCATGGCATTGTATTTACGTGGACGTAGGTCTATCTGCAAATTCCGCACGGATATGTCTTATGAAACACCAGGCATGTAGATCCTATACATTTGACTATATAACGCAGCGGGTCCCAACCCGTGGCCCGCGGGCCAAAAATGGCCCGCCTGGCCTACCAAAATGGCCCGCAGTATCTCCATGAATTAAGAAAAATATATGTAAAAATTGACAATTTGGACATGATATAATAGGCCTATATAATTCTTTTCTATTACAAATTATTTTATTTGGACGTTAATAAATCGCATCAAACATTCTTTTTTGACTCAATTATAACAATTTTATATGCCTTTAGTTACTTAAATTTTAGCCTTGTGGCCCCCTAATGTCCTTCAACTAAGAAAAAGTGGCCCTCGTGTCCTCCAACTTAGAAAAAGTGGCCAGACAGTCAAAAAAGGTTGGGAACCACTGATATAACGCATATGATAAACAATAGTGCTCAGACCCTAACAGCCATTGTAGAAGATTTAGTCCCTGAAATTCAATTCCACCAACGGTTGTAAATCATCTCTTTCAGTAAAATTAATATAAATGCACTCGGATTTTAGATAGCGACCGTATATATAATATACAGCAGCCTAATATAGGCTTATACGGGGTCAAGGCCATAATATTATTTCGCTGATTATTTTCCAGTGAATAGATCGGGTGAGATTCGTCACTATATACTGTTCTTCCGTTTGAAATGTTCTCGTGTAAGAACCGTTCTCCCCGAGAATTAAATCTCTGAAATAAGTCACTCTGTGGAAGTGAATCGCGATCCCCACTCTCTTTTTCACAGAGGCGCGTGAGAAGTGGCTCAATTGGTGCATGCAGACCGGTAAGTACTCACTAAGTAGCCTATTTACACCCAGACGTCAAGGGGCCTGGCACGCATTCAAACAAGCAGTGGTGAGAGACAATCGCATCTGATTAATTCATTGACACATTAGAAGGGTCGAGGCCTACACAATCATTATAGAGAACCGTGTAGGCCTACGTTCCAGAGCTTGTTCTAACGTGCAGTTCTACACAAAACGTGCAATCATGGTTCTGCACGGATTTGCGCAGTTGTAGATGCACCTCTGTGCAGTTTTAAATTATTTTTTTGTGATTGTCCTTCGAAAGGAAGAAATTTACGATGAAAGATGGAAGGGAAAAGAATTAAGGTGTCGTATACAGTTATAAAAATTTCTTTGAAAAACCTTGGAACATTCGCATTGATTCCACATTTACTCAATGCTGCGGAGTGTGGATGCATGCTGGGTCTAGTGACTTCCGCTCACTCAAACTGTATCATGATGACCTATGTATAGGTATGTACCGGTACACCCGCATCTATAAATATTACGTTGCACTTCAAGCAAGCTGTCAAAATCGACGTGCAGATAACTGCGTTGTTCCCAGCAAACATAACCTTGCGTGTGTGCGTGCGCTTGTGTGCGTGTGTGTGTGTGTGTGTGTGTCTGTGTGCGTGTGCGCGCTCGCAGTGCGTGTATGTGTTTGCTTGTGTGTGTGTGTATGTGTGTGTGTGTGTGTGGATGTGTGTGTGTGTGAGTATATATGAGCGTGCGATTGTGTGTGCGACTGTGCGTATCAGTAGCGGCGCTAGGGGGAGCTAGAGGGCTATATAAGTCCCCCAAAAGGCCATCCATTTTCCCCCAAGCAAAATAAAATATTTACACGATTAACACCCTTTAGCCCCCCCCCCCCCCAAATAACCGCAAGGGTACGCACGAGGTTTGCCAGACATTTTGGCGGATATGAAAAAGGACCATTTTCCAAGATTTCGACCAAATGATGACTAAAAAAGGTCGTCAGAAATTTTGACGGCTGAAATGGAAAATTTTCTTCAGATTTTGGCCGATGACTAAAAAAAGGTCTTCAGAAATTTTGGCGACTCAAAACGGAAGATTTTCTCCCACAACAAATTCAGCCCCCCAAAACTGAAATCCTGACGCCGCCACTGGTGCGTATGCGTGTATAAGTGAGTGTGCGTATGTATGTGTGAGTATGTGGGTCTGTGTGTTTGCTTGTGTGTGCGTATGTTTGTGTGCGTGTACCTACCACCGCATCCTCTTCTGATTGTGACCTGGTAGTCACTGTGGATCTGACTGATGCCATTTCCGAGCAAATCGCGGTTGAGTCCATCGAGATTCAGCGAAGATAAGCAGCCTTGAAATCCATGCTTAGAACGAATCTCAAATTAAACAAAATTGCCATCATTACAATCACTAGTCTTGACAACAACATAATAATATCAGCGTTGAAGTTGAACATTCATACATATGCTACGCTAGTGTCAGTTACTCAATCAAATACAGAATATATAAATAATCAGAAATTTATTCGGATACTTAGCCAGTCAAGTAATCAGCTTGCAAAATATTCAGTCAGCCTAATAAAATGCCAGTCAAATATTCAGCTAATCCAGTTTTGAGCCAGCCAAATCATCAATCCACCAAATAGTAAGTCAACTAACCAATAATTAATTATCAGTCAGCTAACAATAATAAACTAAACTAATAAAATGCCAGGAAAATACTGAGCGTATCCAAATACTCAATGAGCCAAGTATTCAGCCAGCCAAAAAATAAACCAACTTTAGCCAAATAATTCGGCTAGTACAACCATTAATTAATCAGGCAGCCAATCAAGCAATAAGCCAGCCAAATAATCAGCCAGCCAAATGATTAGCCAACCAAATAATCAGTCAAAAAATCAAATGATACTAATGATAAACAAATGTGTATCATGTGTATCATGAATATTATGGGTAGGCAGTGGTTAAAGTGGTTTGAGTGAGCCGTGGGAACGCTAAATAGGCTATGAGCAGGGGGAACGCTGGTGAAGAATTTTATAGAAATGCATGTATTTTAGAGTTCCTTCATGATGAGCAGTGGGAACGCAAGCCAAGCATTTTGAGAGCAGTTCATGGGAACGCCGTTCCCACGCGTTTTTTCCCACCCACTTTAATCCCTGTGGGTAGGGCTACCAGCCAAATAATCGACCGTGCAACAAATAATCAGCCAGCCAGCGAGTCGAATCACCGGACTTCTTAACCATTCAAAGTTTTTAAACCCTAGTTATAGACTGCATGTATACAGTGTCAATCTAAATTTCTTTACCTTTTTAGGCAGGCTATGGTACATGTTCAGACCAACTCCTCCGACGTACAGGTCTCCATGAAGTTCAAAGAAATTGGAATGTGGAAGAACATCAGACAACGTCGTATCATCTATCCGCAGCAGATGTTCCGACAAACTCCTCCAGTAGATGGCGACATCATGCCACGCGTTGTTGTTCACTGGACTGCGAACGTTGCTTCGGAGCAGGCGAGGTCCAATGCCACCAACATCGTAGATGTAGCGTAGATGACCTCCGGACAGTTCAATGGCAAGGAAGTCGTGGCCGACCGTACCGCAGTACATGATCAAACCATCTCTCTGAGCGGTCTTCAGCTGTTCAGTTCCAAAAGACATCGCCAGCACTTTCATCATCATCATAGTCGTCGTCGTCGTCATCGTCATCATCATCATCATCGTCATCATCATCGTCATAGTCATCATCATCGTCATCGTCGTCGTCGTCATCATCGTCATCATCATCATCATCATCATCATCATCATCATCATCATCATCATCATCATCATCATCATCATCATCATCATCATCATCATCATCATCATCATCATCATCATCATCATCATCATCATCATCATCACCATCACCATCACCATCACCATCACCATAACCATCACCACCACCATCATCATCATCATCATCATCATCATCAACTTCACTACAACCCACAAAGTCTTCAACACTTCTGTCCTAACAAGAAATGATCTCACTTAGGTATCATAAAAGTCCACCACCACAACCACCACACCACCACCACCACCACCACCACTAGCAATGATGGTGGTGGGAGTAGGCTAAACATACCCACACAAAATACATTGTCATAATATAATTATGCAGTCTTAATATTTAGGCCTACATGACAAAATATAGATACGTAGGCCTACATACAGACAAGCATACACTCATGCGCAAACATTTTTGGGACACCACAAAGGTCCACATACATCACACGCATGTATAAGTTCATTTAGAAACACAAACATAATTAGATCTATACACATCAATGTACACTTCTGTACACACACATTACGAGCGACAACAGAGACTACTGCAGCACAGACCTTAAACGAGATAGAGAAGGTGGACGAGAGCGTGACCCTCGTGACGAGATGGGCTTCCGGTGTGGCAAACAGCACGGCCGCGGCGGCGGTGATCGCGACCGAGTCCGCCCCGCCACCGCCACCGCCACCGCCCGTCTCCTGGAGCCCCGTCTCCTCCGTCGTCCACGCAGTCTTCACGCTATCTTTCTCAATTCTTTCGAAGAACTCCTGTCCATTGTGTATCAGATATTGCACGAGCCCTGCACACAAAGCAGGACCATCAACGCCCAGTGATTTATCGCCCGGCGCCGACGGCAAACGTTGTCATCGGTTCGGCGGCTTACCGCAATGAATAGCAATTGTTCGACGCCAAAAGCGATAACTTCAGCATCGCGTTATAGCCATAGAAGCCGCTAACTGCTATTAGAAGCGATTCGCCGATCACGGTCCACGCGACGGCAAATTTAATAGAAAGGAAACTGCTTCTAAGCGCCTTCCGAGGTTATTGTAAGGCGCCATAGAAATGTCCATATATACATATATACTCTACGTTTACATTGCGCCCCTCCCTTTAAGAAAAATGTGGTAGAGAATCGGTATTTCCTCAGCTCCCAATTAGTGCATGCTAAGGACAGTGTAATCGATAATCCGCGTTTTTTAAATTTCCACATTGTGCCTGGTAAGGACAGAGTGATTATAAGTGGTATAACGTATCTCTGGAAACCAGGCCAGTCCCGCATTAAGGTGGGTGCTAAGGGTGCTGCAGCACCCGGGCCCACAGTTCAGAGAGGTCGGTGTCACGAAATAAAGTCTACCCCGATACAAAGTCTCCTCCCGAAACAGAGTCTCCCCCCTGGCTGAAAATCTGCATTGGAAGACATTTTCTAGTGTAAAAGTACATCTATGTTCTTGTTAAATAATTTAGCAACGCAAATTAACGGTTTAGTATGTTCATCTATAAATTTTATTCGACTGTAGATGATTTTACGCTCAACGGGGGGGGGGGGGGGGGAGACTTTTAGGGGAGACTCTGCCACGCGACACCGACACAGGGCCGTATTAAAAATGTGATGACTCATTTTCCTGTTGAGAAAGAATCACAGGAAAAAGACACATGAAACTTATAGGCTATAATAATTATTATTCGCTTTGTGCCATGAATTTTTATGGTAACGACATCTCTTTATTCTAAAGTACTATTTATTACGTCACTAATTTCCCTTGGCATGATGCTGCTACGTTTATCAACTCGTTCCATGCGATTCGCATTGTGACGTCTTCTCCTTGCTATGCAAATTTTGTTGCGTCACTTCGTCGTGTTGTTGCTATGACAATAGCTCTGTACTATTATGAAGAAATCTTCTTGAACTAAAACATCATTATTACGTCATTAGTTATGTCTAGTGCTACGTAACTATAGGGCAATGGCTAAGTCTCTATTGTGACGACCCCTCTGTGTTCTACAAATACCATTGTTACGTCATTAGATTTGTTCGTGAGCATGTTGCTGACTTGCTGTAAGGACGATCGTCACAATGTCATGAACATTTAGTTAATTGTTAGAGTATATTTTGATATATAAAAAAAATATAAAACTAAAGTGAGTGGTTTCGACGTTCAGATTGTTTTGACCCTTTTATGATGAGAATCCATAATAAACCATTGAAATTTGTTTCTTTTGCATGAGTGGGGGCAAGGGCGGATGCAGAAATTTTCGAAGGGGGGGTGGTTTAATTTTGGGTCTTGTTGGTGGGACAGGGAAAAAATTTCGTTGCCGCCGAAAAAACTGAGGACCTTTTTTTAGTCGTCAGTCATAGTCGAGGTCGAGAGTAATGGCAAATCAAACGGGGGGGGGCACGTCCCATGCGAATTTGTAATAGGGGGCCTGATGTCCTGTTTTTCTCTCCCGCTGCATTTATTTAATGGCTTGTTGAAACCAAATGGCGGGGCCACGTCCCATGCAATTTTTAAATGGGGGGTCATGGCCGGATTGGCCCCTCCTGGATCCGCCCCTGAGTGGGGGCCATAAAATCCGTCGTTAGCTCCGCGCTAATAAATGTGTGTGATGGATCCGCGGGTTCTCAGAAAAGGGACCCATTGGGGGTGGGTAATCACAGGACCCGGGCCCGCATTAGCCTTAATGCGATCCAGAACCGCGCAAATTAAGATTTACTTATAATATTATGCAGTAGGCCTATACTGCCAGTATAAAAGAGAACATGCATAACAAGTGCGGTATAACAAATGAATGCACTAATAAAAAGTTAAAAACAAATGATATTATGTAAGCCATTGCAACAACAACAAAACTCTGAATTTCTGTAGGCTATTAAGCCAAAATCAATCAAGACACAATTCAATGCCAGTGGAATGCAAGAAGACACAATAGATCAATAATAGAATGCCCATTTCTTATATCAGTTAGTGTATAAGCGGGAAATGGACTACGAAGTACAGCTGCTTGCGCACCTTTATAACGGAGTGTTCAGATATTATATAAATATAAATTGTGTGCATAGTTGCATAGTGCATACTCCACTCAGAGACATTATATGAGCTGGCTGAAACACCTCTGCAAGTCACCTAAATGGCTCTAAATAAACGGCAAAATATAAAGTATGACACTTAACCAGCAACTTAAAAACAGAGTTCATAAACTGCAGACTGACTATGAAAACTCACACCAGGTTCACCCTTCTGTGCGATTTTGCGACTAGGCCCTATTGAATTTTTTATGAAAACTTATATTAATATTTAATAAACAATTATGGTCTAATAGTTTGCAGTTTGCTATTGTAAAGTGAATTCCATTGCCATAAAACATTCGCAAATTCTAACTCCATCAACTAGATTTTTCCAGATTTTTTGCAAGCATAGTGAAATTAAGAATACCGAAAATCTGTCGTTTTGCCTATCGACAAACTTCTCATACCTTCATCACCCTATTGTAAAATACTCATAAAAGCTACCGTATTCAGAACTCAATAATGACAAACTTTATCCTATCAACTAAATCTTCACATCTTTATTCTAGTCTATAGAAGTAGCTCTATAAACTTACCAACATATCCTTTAACCCATCAACACATTTTTTAACATAATCATTTCAAATGATGATGTGCACATCTACGCCTAAGTGATTCTCATAATTGCAATCTAAAAAGTGATTCCAAACACATCTAAATGTAGACCAATGTAGAAATGCTCTCAAATTATTCTACCAATTCGCCATCAATCGACCGAGAAGTTACTTCCTTCCTCTGAAAGGTGATATATACTCTGTGGCATCTTGTTCAATCTAGTTCCGAGGTCAAGACCTCATCAGTCTTCCAAATTAGTTTATAATGTAGAATTTATTGCATCAGTTATCAGTTTTCTAATTATTTCAACGATGCATGGAGGTAAAAGCCTGCCAACTATCGGCTTTTTCCTTTGATCTCATTCCTGACTATTACTGGGGGAATTAAAGCACTTGACCAAGTTGCAGTACATATTTCGGACTATACGTATTTTCTTTACATGAGAACCGCGTCTTATATAAGGAAGCGACCTGATCAACGTATTTTATAGCTAATTTGCTTAATTTTATTCTCAAACACCCTCAGACTGTTGCGGGAATCAGCGACACAGGCCTCGGTTGATTTCAGCCATCAATCATGACCCTTTCAGGTGCATAGTCCAGGTTGACTATAGGATCTAAAAATCAGATGTCTCAATCTCTGATTCAACTTCATATAATTTTTTGGCAGTTTAACGACACTGCCATTTCAAAGATGATTAGTGTCGCCCTCCTCCTTTATCCAGGCCTGGGACTGGCACTGGCAGAGTGCAAAAGGTGTCGGAGTTCCTATAACCACAGGATCTGAAATTTTAATAACTCTTGGTAAACGTTTCAGCTGTTATATAAATCGGATACTAACGTGTAAATAAAACTTTGCAAATAATGTTCTTCTCGAACACCTACTGAGTCAAGCAATGGATTTAGCAGTGACCATTTCAGAAATAATTCTTGAACCAGCACTGCATGATGCACTTCAGAAAAAATACTCGCATCCGCCAATCCGCCACATGCCACACGGATGAGTGCTCACATGCTCACCCCAATAAATCATGGCAAACTAAAAGCGCAGATAATATGAAATAAGCTTATACTGGATGTCATATACATTATTAACGACTTTCAGCCATTTGTCTTACAACTCTATCAGCAGAAACATAATCAGCAACATTCAAACTTTCTGATGAATGCCTTATAGAAGATCAGTGCTGCCTAATATTTACAAACCCAACACAAGATTTTATTGCAATGCATACCTCTTTCCTTTATCTCATAGTTATAGGCTAAGTCTACTTATCTTTAGAACCTATAAGCTACCTTTTGAGGTTTTTAAGAGAACATCAAAAGAGCTTTACAAATAACCAGACAGTCATACTACATGTAGATCTAAGGCATTGGGCAATTGGGGCAAAATGGAGGCAGGGAATGCACACGTTATCCTTTTAATGGGAGAGGGTCTGTATCAGACAGAGGTTTGGACAGGAAGGAAGTTCCCCGTATGGGACAAATCACACACACCATATTGAGCATGCAGTATCGTGGTCCTGCTTTAGGTTCCTATTCAGATGAATAATCACAGAGAAATGATGTATCTGCTAAGATAGATCGATGAGGTGTAAGCAGAGCATTCAAGAGCGACAGACAGATAGACAGACAGACAGACAGAGACACATAAAGATATACAGATGCAGAGAAAGATAGACAGAGAGAAAGAGGCAGAGCAACAGACAGACAGGGACAGAGACAGAGACGCAGAAAGAGACACATATGCAGACAAAGAGAGACAGACAGAGCGAGACAGAGACAGTGAGACAGAGACAGAATGACATCAGCGAAGGCAGCTACGAAGGACGAATCGTGCGAAACAAGCGAATCTCCAGCTTTAGGAAAGTAACGTATATACAAAGATAATTCACAGACTCAGCAACGTTATATAGCGCCTCTTCATTCACGATACCTAATCACCCCTCTATAGACATAGGCGCTGCTTTATTATTATTATTATTATTATAATTATTACAAGCTGGAGTACCTCAATTGGCCAAAGTATTTGATGACAGAGCGTTTAAAGCCATTAACAATTGATGATCCTAATCATGTTCTCCGGTCTTTAGGCCTGCTTCTCCCTCTTTTTAATAGCGTGTAGGCTATGGACCTAACCTTCGAGGTAGACCACATAACATACCATTGCCTATTAAAGATCGTCATAATGATCATCTCACAAAATTATTCTGCATTTAAAAGCGCATCTACTGACAATATTTTAGCCTTGCGTTGTGACAATCTCCGTAAATGCGTTGAACAATTATAGTAGGACCATGATTGTCTCGTTTGTGTCAGCTTAGTATCTTCTAAGAAACGCATTGATGTTTCATTGGGATTTAAAGTGAAAATAACGTGAGCTGGAAATAGCTGCGTTGACCCACTGTGACAGTACTGTTTAGCATGAGCGTTTAATTAAAAAGAAATCGCAACGCTAGCGCGTTCCATTTCAAAACTTTTCTTGGGATACCGCGTACGAGTGATACTGTTATAAAATATCAGCATTCCTATTTCATCGTTATCATCATAATTATCGTCATCATCAGCAGCAGCTGCAGCAGCAGCATCGGCAGATATATGTGAGCAATTTTAAGCAGGTCTATTCCAGGTTGGTTTAACTCGCAGTGGTCAAAACAAAGATTACATGTCTTCTGGTGTATTTAAAAACTCTGTCATCAATCAATCGGAATTTATCTCAGTCAATCAGAATTTAAATAGCGCCCCTTTGAGATTCCTACTCAGAGGCGCTCCTGACCCATGGCTATAATACGCGGATGGAAGTAGGCCCCCATTTTATGGCGTGTTATATTATGTTATCTGACATAATATGACCACAATAAAGACTAAAGACCCCCCGCTGAAACAAGAAACAGCGCATTACAACGGAAGTGCATTTACGGACAGTTTTAACGTGACGTTAAAGCCTAATTGAAATTAGACGATAACGAGGCAATATAACAACGATACCAGCTGCTTCAATGAGAATGTTCTAGATCGCCTGGGTTGACCGAATGACCATGGCACTTCTCTCTCCTCTGTTGGATTAATGGACTCACCCAGTGGGGCTTCTTTCACGTTTATTGGATTCGACTCGCCCAACATAAGGTGAAATATATAAATATATATATATTATGACAACCAGAAATAATTACATTTTATTATGCCACATAAATGAAATTTATATAGGGCCTAAGTTTAGTAAGGCCAGTAACCCACGTGTTACAGTTCATAAATAGGCCTAAATAACTTCCATTGCTTTGTTTTGAACATTGCCTTTAACAGGTATGTTTATTCCAACCAGCTGACTTTTCTTTTAGAACACTTAGAACATTAAGAACACTTATAAGTGTTCCGTGGGGCGCGGTGGTGTAGTGGTGGCGTCGTTGCCTTGAAGCCGGAAGGTTCGAGGTTCGAATCCACCTCAAGTCGCCCTGTAGAGACCTTGGGCAAGTCCTTCACTCACAATTGCTCAGCGCTTCGGCGTGAAACTCCGATGCAGTGTCCGCTCTGCAGTCGGGAGCGCCTCTGAGCAGAGATATTGAAGGGGCGATATATAACAATTGCACATACAAAAAACAAACAAAGAACATCTAGAGACACGTACTACATGAATTCGTGTGACCTCGCTTTGAACATTTAGTCAGGACACTTAAAATAATTAGAGTTGCTTAAAATTTTGATTACACCGTAAATTCACCAATTATACGCACTTTTCAATAAGTGGGATAGCCGTTTATCTCCCTCGAATACTCTATACCAGGTATATTCCACTCCCCTCCGGATAGCTTTAAGGGGGCATAGAATATCCCGCGACACCGGCGATATATGTATGCCTAAGACAATTCCAAAAGCGCTTAACGTGCAGCTAGAATAACTGGCGGATCAACCCTCGGTTCTCCTCACTCTGTGTTCAGACGAACATGATGGGTGATGACAGGAGAGCTGCTGCGGCAGACCTCAAGTCTCGACTGGAAAATCGAAAAGAAAATTAGACGTCCAACTCTTTTTCTATATAATGTTCAAATCGTCTGCAGCGGAGAATATATATATATACAAATAAAATAGTTTATATATATATATATAAATATATTCGCTTCTAGCACTGACAGACTGACAGTCGGTCGGTCGTTAGTCGAGCAATATTAAACGTCATGAGGTACTTTGACCGCATCCTCGTCGTTTAAGAGAAATTATTCCAATCTGAATCGCAGACGTTCATGAATTATGTTAGAGAGAATCGGAGACTGAATGTGGGAGAAATATGAGGCTGTTGACAGTTGAAATGGCAATGAATAACGGTCAATGTGTTGATTATGTATGTATGTATGTATGTATGTATGTATGTATGTATGTATGCATGTATGTATGTATGTATGTATGTATGTATGTATGTATGTATGTATGTATGTATGTATGTATGTATGTATGTATGTATGTATGTATGTATGTATGTATGCATGCATGTGTATATGTACGTATGTATGTATGTATGCATATATTCATACCTACAATACATACATACATGCATGATACATGCATGCTACATACATATATACATACATACATACATACATGCATACATACATACATATATACATACATACATACATACATACATGCATGCATGCATGCATACATATATGTATGTATGTATGTATGTATGTATGTATGTATGTATGTATGTATGTATGTATGTATGTATGTATGTATGTATGTATGTATGTATGTATGTATGTATGTATGTATGTATATATGTATGTAGCATGCATGTATCATGCATGTATGTATGTATTGTAGGTATGAATATATGCATGTATACCTGCATGTATGCATGTATGCATGCGTGGATATATCGTGACCTGACAATTATCTTGTCGTATGTCCATTTTTTTCAAAATCGAGTTTAGACTTGATTTTTAGGAAAAAATTATTTATCTTTCTTCACTGTTAACCGTTAGGAGATACGACAAGTCGTTTTAAAGACATTCAACGAAAACTACTTGTCGTATGTCCAATTTCAGTGTTGCTTTTGTCGTATCTCCAGAGAAAGCTCGTTGCTGATTGGACGATAAGGAGATACGACATCATTACACTGCACTTCTTTGTATCATAGTGTCGTATGTCCAGGGAATAAAAACGTTCTTTTATTTAAAAAGGGTATTAAGCTTGCGAAAATTGAAACGAACAAAGTCGCAAATGACACGTGTATTGCTTTCTTTTATTATTTGAATTTTTTCACATTTTTTTCTCGTCAGGATTACTTGCAATTGATTTAAATCTATATGAAACAACATTTTCCAAAATTTCACAAAACCGTTCTAAATTTCAGTTTAATTTTAATGCAACATCCTTTAATTAATGTCGATGCTTTAATATGACGTCTTTGCCAGAAGTTCTATTGCACTGAATATCTTTTTTGGCGTCCAAAATTGCGAAACTTCTACCTCGTTTTTCTCGGAATTCACAAAAGTGGACATACGCGAAGATAATTGTCAGGTCACGATATGTATAATATTATGTACGTAAGAATGCATGTATGTAAGAAGATACGCTTGTGTGTATGTATGTGTGAAGGCCGTGTATGTACGTATGACGATTATGAGTTCTCTGCCCGAAGGTGGGTTCATTGGTTTCATACCACCCTGCAGTGATGAGAGGAATTAAGTGGTTTTTCCGTTGCCGTCCTTATACAGACAACAGTATACTGGCTACTGTTGGTGTAAGCATCTTGTCCAAGATCTATGAGCAGTGACTTGAGGTATAGATTCGAACCTGCGACCTTCTGGTTACAAAGCACAGAACATATATACTGTCATACCGCTGCGTCCATGCATAATTGCATATATTCATCTACATGTATGATGTATGCTAATGAATGGATTATGCATTGTGTGCAGACGAACATGTGTTCTCAGGCTTTCCTCTCTCCCCTCAGTTTTATTTGGCCGCGCTGAGGTTGGGAGCGCCTCTGAGTAGCCCCTTGAAGAGGCACTATATAAATGCATCTAATGAATGAATGAATGAATGAATGAATGAATGAATGAATGAATGAATGAATGAATGAATGAATGAATGAATGAATGAATGAATGAATGAATGAATGAATGAATGAATGAATGAATGTGCAAACGCTTGTGTAGTCTAATGCTCATAATAATGTCATATGCGTGCATGAATGTGTACGAACGTATGCGTATTTACTCATTTGTGCGTGAATGCATGTAGGCTATATTTGCACATACGCATGCATGCATGTATCTATAAACTCAATACTATGGTCTATAATGAGCTAACAAAAGCAACATGCTATAGCCAAGGCTAAATAACTTTGCGAAGAACAAAAGCTTCATTACCAACTTGCAAACAATGCTCAGACAACCTGAGAAGTCACGAAAGCCGCGCTTCGATACGCACGCGCCGAATCCAACAGTAAAAATGATACCACGCTTGTTTACATGTTTTCTTTAGACACACACTCATTAGAACCATGGACGTCTGTATCTGGCGAATCATTCGGTTCGTGCACAAGTACTATACACAAGCAACACGACGCCAGGAATTCCATTGCAGCCCCTCCATTATCTTGGCTGCTGGAAATCAAAGTGTCCGTGATAAACCCCGACAGTGTTGATCATCTCACCAACACAGCGTGCAGTGCAGAAGCAGCCGACCGTTCTAACGCATTTCTAATCAAGCGTGGAGTCTTAGACAGCAGCAGAAAGCGAACAACTTACTGGCAACATCTAGGGGTTTCCGTTTACTCTGCGCACAGTCATCGTGAACTATATATATGCAAGCAATCCAAATAAGGCATAAGATTAATGTAGCCTAATACCATTACGATTTTGTAATATGCACATTATGCAGTTATCGTAAAATGTCGTCATAATAATTATGCAACTTACTGTTGTAATATCGTAACAATTTAACACACTCGGAGTGCATGCAAGACGTGTCTGAAGGCTGTGAAATAGTATCATAGGCTTTAATGCGAGAGTCGAGAGATTCTGAAAACCTTATTACCGGTACCTCATTCAAGAGTAGACCTATCATTTGATCGGCGCTATATAAATATCCCTAGTAACTTAAATCAGCATAATTTAGACTAGCGCATAGGTCAGTGAGTAGGCCTACCTCCGATGCTGCGCTATATAAGTTTATCACTATATAGGCTACAGTAGCCTACTTATCAGGTCACCATAATAATAACGATCAATATTATAAGTTTACAGCAGCGTTTAGGTCTTTAGGAGTCACAACTGAAGTACAATTATAGTTTGTTACTTATCTACTATGGTACAACCACAGTGGTACAACTAAGACAGCGGATTGATGCTTTATCTGCAGCAGATTGTTGGCGCAAACAAGACAATGATTAATAGGACTGAACGGTCTGAAGCAATGGCATATGACTGGAAAAATCGTGTTTAACGTCGTTGAATAAGTTTCTGGACGATAATCGGTCGTCAGAAAGATTACGCATCTTATTTACACAACAAACGAATTCATTAATGCCTAATTATGTTCATGAAGGCGGATTGACGATTAATCATTCCCGAAAAGCAAGTGTCTGTGATAATGTGATTTAAAACATGCTAGAAATAAAATCAGCAGTAAGGGTACACCCTCACAAGTGGGGCGCGGTCGCCGCTGTGGTGTAGGCCATGTATGGGTATGTTAATTCGGTGTCTTGGAACCGAAATGTTGAGGGCTCGAATCCACCTCAAACCGCCGCGTAGGGATCCTGAAGAAGTCCTTCGCTCGCAATTGCTCGTGCGCTTCGGCGCGAAACTCCGATTCAGTGACCGCGTTGTTACTAGTTTGGGCCAACTTTGAGTAGTAGTCTTGAAGGGGTGCTATATAGGCATATACTATAGGCATAGGCGGAGACCTGCGCCGAGAATTGGGGGGGACGGAAAGACGCGAGATTTTCCGAAAATTTCTGACGACCGGCGAAATCTCGGAAAATTTTCTATTTTCGCCGCCAAAAAGTTGATGACCTTTTTTTTTTTTTTTTTTTTTTTTTTTAGTCATCCGGCCAAATCTCGCCCAAATCCCGAAGAAATTTTCTATTTTCGCCGCCAAAACAAGTCTTGACGCTCAAACATTGGGGGGGGACAAATGCATGGGCCGTCCCCCCCAACACTTTTCTTGGGGGGGAACGTCCCCTCCTGTCCCCCCCTAGGTCTCCGCCACTGACTATAGGCCTTACAGGTGCTCATACAACATACATATAACATACATATCTGGAATGAATATCTATGTTGAAGCGTATAATGGTGAAACAGATGTGTAGGCTACACATTATTTCAACGAGTAGGCCTAACCCTTCCTCGAAATATGGATTTCTTGGGGGTAAACTTAAAGCACGCGCAGGCCTATAGGCTATATAAAATAATAATTTTGTCTTCAACTAAAACTGCAGCATCCGCTACAGCAAAATAACCACTTCCAACTTCAAACATAATATGTAATTCGCGTCACTTTAAATCGTCGCAAAAATTCCGAACCGAAACAAACGGGAATGAACCCATAATAATCGCAAGACGCGTTATTATTGCATTGCATAATATATAAGCATTTATAAAGCGCCTCTTACAGACTAGCTATTCAGAGGCGCTCTCAGTGTGACAGCCCCGAGGAAATAAGAAAGACTTCAAGCAGCGAAGCAAAGGGCTGAAGATGACGCCCCCAAATTCCCCAATAAGATTTTACTACGGATAGTGGGAGTGAGGTCATTCCATATAGAAGAGCCCACAATGGTAAAGGCGCGGTGTTGGGCCATGGCGGTCCTTGCCCTTGAAACCAAGAGATCAAGTCGATCAGCAGACCGGAGAAGGCGGGAAGAGACTGCAGAGAGGTGCATCAAGTCACAAAGGTATTTAGCTTGCAGGAGCTTGTCCATGCAGTTTGAGTTTTTGAAACTAAGAGCAGTAGGGTATACCTTGAATTGGATACGAGAGGCAAGTGGCAACAGGAAGCCAGTGAAGAACATCAGTCATGTATGTAGAAATGTGAGAGTAGCGAGGTAGACGAGCAATGAATCTGGCTGCAGAGTCCATAACTGACTGAAGGGAAGATAAGCGAACTTTGGGAAGCCCAGAAAACAGTGAGTTGCAGTAGCCAATTCGACAGCAGATAAAAGCATGAACAATGGTTTTAACTACAAAAGAGGAAACAGATCTTCTGATGACTCTCAGACGCCTCATGTGATTATAATTAACATGAACGTGTCAACTGTAAGAGGAGATCAGAGAACGACAGGGTGCAGCTATCAAGAGTGACGCCCAAATCACGGACACTAGATGGAAATGTAAAGTCAGGGTTATCTGTCTTCTCACCGTTTGAATGTCTGACGTGCAGAGCGTAAATTCCATGAAGCCGCAAACTGACGAAACTCAACAAAACACACTCGATCGACAAAAGTAAACTGGCAAATGCAACTCTTCCGCCGATAAAACCAGTAGCGGCCATCACAATCGTCCACAAAGGTGACGACAGTAAAGAAGAATCTTTTCAGCACTCTTCCAAAATCAATCTCAGCGCCGCAGCGTGAACGACGTCTGCGGAAAAGCGAGCGCAAGGATACACGAGGCGGCGGCGCAAGGATACACGCACACACAAACACACACGCGGCGGCGCCGCCAACCGGCGAAGACTGATGGCGGTTATAATGAAACTACAGTGTGTAAGACTATAACCGATATCTGTCGGCGGCGCACTGGTGCATTGTGGCCGTTCGCCGGCATTCCACAACAATGCGGCTTAGATAAGTGATGAATGATTGGGCCGGTAATCCGGGCCGCGAACCCGGCGAGTCGCCGCCGCGAAAGCCGGGTCATATTGTCACCGGCAGATCGACATTGTCAAGACGATGTCACGACTCGTGCGAGCCAGAGTTTTACGACTCCTGCTGGTGCCGAATAGTCAGCTGGTCGGTTCCTGCATGCCTATACCGCCTTGGTCGTCGGAAATTCGCAAGTAGGAACCGAGTTTTCTGTATTCTAATCGTCAACAAAGTTTCGCGAGTAAGCTTAGGTTGTAGTGTGATGATGAAAGTTTTGACAAATGGGAATTTTAAGGAATTTTTAGAACTGCACAACTCCTTCTTTCCTGTCCCATCATCCATGGTAAATTACTTCCAATCGGAGGACAATGACATTTTTTGCTAGTTTTAACTGTACAGATGCTTCTACAACTGCACAAATCCATTTAGAACTGCATATTTTGTGTACAACTGCACGTTAAAAAGCCCTGTTTGACAATATCAGTGTTAAAAGAACTAATGTAGGCCTAGGTATAACTTATAAGTTGAAATGATTACTGCAGTGGTTGTGTACTTTGTCAAACTGCAGTGGTGGCCCCATGGGCGCCCGCAGAAATTTTTGCAGGGGGGGGCAAAATTTTTACGACAGTCAAGGTCAAATTTTTTATTACTTAGCAGGAGCTTGAAAAATGCAAAGCTGGAAATTAAGAATACGGGTATACTTTTCAAAGAGGTTTCATATGCAAATTTCTCAATTTCATTTTGTGTATAATTTTTAATATGAGTAGTTTCCTTAGAATTTTATTAAAAATCAAAAAGTAGATGTCAAAATTAGTTCCTTAAAGCTGCGCTATACAGGGCTGAAAGTGAACCGGGTCTGTTCGGGTCTCAGACCCGGCATTCATTTTTTGGTTCTTGATTAAGCACTTATATTTAGCACCCTTTGGGTGAATGAAACCCGGCAATTTTTTCAAACCAATTTCAGCCCTGGCGCTATATAAGTCCATAGAATGAACGAATGAATAAATGAACGAAAATAAGTGTCAGTTTTCAAGGGGCAAGTGCTCCTCTAGCTGCTTCTAAAGCGCCACTTGAAAGCCAACCGCGGGGCACCAGCTTTTTCACATGTGCTGCATCGAGTCAGAAGCCTATTCCAAAGTGTAGTCAGAAAGAGGTCCGAGTCTGGCAGCCAGAGGGCCAGAGTAGCTGTTTGCGGGTGTCGATAGTTTAGGAAGGTGAGTGATCCGATGGTCAGATGAGTGTGGGTATCAATTCTAATTATTCTTTTGAACAGGTCTCTTTGTCAGTTTTAGGTGTAAATCTCGAGGGGTGATAACCAGAGCCCATTATCCAAGTTTATCTACAGTTTGTCCTTCCTGGATTCTGTACTGGCAGCTTCCAAAAAACAGACAAAATGGAGCCTGGCTTGTAGCAGTCTTGGTTAATATAATTACAATGCTGATAAATAAGCATGTCTGCCTAATGTAATTTCAGTGTACTTTGAGAAATTTTGAAATTTGTGCATCAATATTTAGTTTTTTGCAGTTGTGATTACTTGCACTACAGCTAGATTCCACTCAAATAGGTCATAATCGATAAGCCTGCTGCTTGCATGGGCGCCCGCAGGAGGGTTGAAAGCCAATTAATGGTAATTGTTACAGTTTTTAGAAGGAGCTAGAACATACAAGGCAAAAAGTTATAAGAGCATATTTATTTCTTTAGAGATCTCTAAACGTAGATTTCTGACTTGTACTGTCTGTATCATTCATATCATTGGTGCATTCATGCAAAGAAATTTGTTAAAACCCCAAAAGTAGTAGTTAAAAAACATAGGTGCCAATTTTCCAGGGGGGGCAAGTGCCCCCCCTTGCCCCTATGTGCGGGCGCCCATGGGTGGCCCCGAGTTTTAAATTCCAAGGTTCTTTGAGTTTCTGAAGCAAATGGTTTGCTGGGCTTGGATCGTGGACGTCTTCCGGAGTTACCTCCTCTTGAGTCTAAGTTCCAGCTATATTGGTCAAGGCTGTATTTAAGGTCCTGATATTGGTGCTGTCTAAAGTGGTTATTTCTGGAGGGGTGCGCCTAAACTGATCATTGTCTACACTACATGCATCATTAGCTAATAATGTCGCCCGTGGACTTTTGCATGTATTATTTGACTCGGCATCCGTTTTGATCAGCTGCGAAGAGCAGTGATCACGATGGATAAAGGTGGTGGGGAGTACGAACCCAGTACTCAGTTTGGGCTTTTCCTCAGAGGATTTTTTAGATGGATGTGTTTATAGGTCATTGCGGTCCGTTAGATCTATTTCGCCAACATAGAGGTCTACACATAAATTCTATGCATTTACATATGTATATGTTTAGGCCGTTGAGAAATAGACCGTCACATGCATGGTGTAGTCTAATTGCCCAATGCCCGTGGAATATTTTGCATGTATTTTTTAGTTTACACTCGACAACCATGTTTATCCTCTGAGAAGAGTTGGCAGATTAGAACCAAACGCTTTACCATATGCAGTTTGAGCTGGCTTCCTATTTCCTGATTGGCTAACGCAATTATACCAGCTCAACTGTGGTGTCTGATATTATAGAAGACACGATTTAAAAGACCTGCTAAGCAATAATATTATTGTGTAATTTGTGTTCGGCACTGTGATCATAAGTTCTACAAGCTAGACTTAGGACTACATTGGAGGACTACTTTAGCATTAAAAGGTGATTACGCATCCTCTACACCACAATGAATCTGCATCAAAAGGCATATAATTATTACGTCATATGTGACGTAAAAGACATTTTGACGTCATAATTGCAGGTTCAGAGACTGCATGGCGCTTGCATTTTGCCAATCCCAGGATAGGCTAACATCGGAAATATCTGACTAATCAAGGTAATCTTCTCGTTCCAAATTTTTATCATAATATTATTCTACTATTCTATTACATATAAGCATTTATAAAGCGCCTCTTCCAGACTAGCTATTCAGAGGCGCTCTCAGTGTGACAGCCCCGAGGAAATAAGAAGGACTTCAAGCAGCGAAGCGAAGGTCTGAAGATGACGCCCCCACATTCCCCAATAAGATCTTACTACGGATAGTGGGAGGGAGGCCATTCCATATAGAAGAGCCCATAATGGTAAAGGCGCGGTGTTGGGCCATGGCGGTCCTTGCCCTTAGAACCAAGAGATATAGTCCATCAGCAGACTTGCACGTTATTACAAACGCACAAAACCGCAATCAATCCAACTTTTATTTACGCAAGAAGTATTGTTCTTCAATGCAACTTCTTTTTAGCAAAAATGGTTAACATAAATCCAACTTTTATTTAGAAGTAGCCCTATAGGCCTACGTCAGCTATAATTTATAGGGGATTGAATGTGTCGGACTGCAAGACTGTTAATTTGCAGACTGACCAAGTGGTCTTTTATTATACATATACAAAGGACAGTTTCAAAACGTCAGTTCAGAATATAAAAAGAGACAAGAAAATCATCGATATAATTATAGCAATTCCACATTGAGTATTTTTTTTGGAAAAGCGACGAGAAATAATTACATCGCATGCAGAAGGTTTCGCGAAGTTCGTTCCACAGGTTTGGATCCTGCAGCTGCATCAAACGATACACATTCCGCACTTATACTCCGTCTGACAAATCTCTGGCAGGAACTGAACCGAGACATCGAGTGGCATCGAGTCATTACATCACTGCTCCAATTATGACCCGTGTAACGATGGAGCAGAGAGAGTCCATGACACTGGAAAGATGGAAACTCAACCATCAGACAACCACACGTGGCTTCCGTTCGGAGTGGCTCTAAAAACAACTATAGATGTCCATGTTGTCGGGATTTAAAGCAGCATGCTTGAGGGATTTCGGATCTATTCACAGCGGATTAATTATATATTATATGGTCAGAATGCGCTGACTAAACTCATCAACATCAGACTCGTCGTCGTCGTCGTTGTCGCCGTCATCATCATCATCATCGTCATCATCGTCAACATCATCAACATCATCAACATCATCAACATCATCATCGTAATCGTCGTCGTTGTCGCCGTCATCATCATCATCATCAACACCACCACCACGCCCCCACCACCACCACCACCACCACCTCCACCACCACCACTACCACCACCACCACACCATTACCATCGCCATCATCATCATCATTATTAAACCATCACTTTTAATTTATTTGTTATCAATTGCCTCTTACGTTAGTATTTGAAACAGCAGTCATTTTAGAAGATGGCTAGCTAGCTGCTGTCCTCCACACCCTAATTCTATAGATCGCCTCTTCGTCGGCATTGCCACTTGCCAGATCATTGTGTGCTGTTCGTTTATTACAATCGTGGCAAGCGATGATAGACCCACCGAATCCTTCTGATCATGTGATGCAAGGAAGCGTTTGCCAATCTAGCGGCCACGGAAGGGAGGAGAAGAGGATGCGGAAGCTGACCATTGGCATCACTGACCACCACTGACCACCACTGACCACCACCAACCACCACTGACCACCACTGACCACCGCTGACCACAGCAGCAGCCGCGTCTGCATGGCAGCGTGTGTGTGGCTTTGCATGTGTGAGCAGAATACTGATGAAATGACTGCGGCCGGGCAAAAGAAAAATGGCGGGAAATCAGGTAAATGCTAAATAAAAGGCGAGATTAAACTTGGCCTTGAGTATAAACACACAGAAGATGGCAGGAATGCGTGAGTAGCGGTCGAGGTTGTATACATGTATAATTATGTCCTGTGTTGTGATTAAAGGAAGAACGTAGGCATATCTTGAGTGCAGTGGCGTAGCCAGTTATTTTTTCATGGGGGGGCAGTGGGGTGGCAGCTTAAAATGATGGGGTGGCTACCGTTGGCAATTAAAGCGTGCATCGGCATCGGTATATTGCCATAGACTATGTATTTTTAGATTTTGGATGTATTACAGTATTGGACATAATACGCAAGCAAGCCTCACTAGCTTGTCTGTCCCACAGTGCACTATAGTGGCCTGTCCCACTTTCCCATCACCCACCCTATAAGAAGTTGTACAGGAAGTTGTATAAAAAATAAAATAAGTCAGAAATTATATAACATTGTTTAATTCCTTATCACTCGTAAGAGAAAAAAGTAAAACAAACGCAGGGATTGGGGGGCAGCTGGGGGGGCAGCCCTTTCATTTGGGGGGCGGCTGCCCCCCCTTGCCCCCCCGTAGTTACGCCACTGCTTGAGTGCTATGCTAATGCTAATGCGGTCAAGGAATGCGGAATCACGGCTTAAGTTGAGCAGCTCAGAAACCATGATGAGAAAGAACATGTTCACGGTTATTCATAAAAAAACAACGTTACCCTACATATTAAGTCAACATAACTCTTGTCGATGACCATCAATTTTAATGAAATCTCAGAATAATGATGACCCTTGATGCTCTAGCCAAGTGCTGTATAAATTATTTCGCATTCAAAGCTATAGTGACGTAACGCCAGGGTTTAAAGTGGGTGGGAACGCGTGGGAACGGCGTTCTCACTGCTCTCGAATTTCTTGCCTTGCGTTCCCACTATACTCATCATGTATGGAACCCTGGAAACATGGGCGTTCCCAATAAAACTTAATCAGCGTTCCCACTGCTCACAGTTGGCGTTCCCACCGCTCACCCAAACCACTTCAACTACTGCGTAACGCGGATGACGAAACTATTGACGTCACGACTATCTCGACAAACAAGCAAGATTCCAACGTTCCCGTTATAAGGTTGTACAATGCAAAGTTAGTTAATTTCTTCTGGTTTGCCTCCAAGACTGATAAATTATTTACTGTAGCATCACCCAGTAACAATCAGAATGATCGCATTTACGTATCTGGCGGTACACGGAAGAGGGACGTTACAGCAAATCGCATTTTGCGGAATCGACCAACTTCCAGCAAATCCCTTATGGACGTTATGGTGGCCTAGCCTATCTGTTTGTCGTCTTGCTCAAGGTCGCGTAACCCCTCCCCAATAAAATCCTGGCTACGGCCTTGATCCTTGATCCTTGATACGGCACAAAGTCGTTAACCAGCAACAGATAACTAAGCTTCTGCGAGCGATTTTAACAGCACGGTCAGTTTATCGAGTAGAAAAGAAACCACCAAGCGATCCTTGGACGAACTAATCGCTCAGAGCCTCAGACGGAACAGAGGCGCCTCGCACTGGCGAACAGCGCAGACAGGCAGGGCTGGTGAGACCGTGACTCTTGCAATCTGCCCCCGGCTCATAATAACGCAGGCGCGGCTGGCGCGGCAGAGATTCAGCGGCTGATAGGAAGCGCATACTGCGACACGGCACTCCGTCACTGTCAGGAGTCCGGTCACAAAGGCTGTCGAGTGTCGGCATAAGTTGGAAGCGGACTGCGCCGTCACAAAAGAAGTCTTCAAGAGATATGATTAATTAATTGGCCGACAATGCGACACACTCCGAAGCGGCGCCGATAAACATGTATCCGCAGACAAAGAGGTGGATTATCTGCAAGTGCCACACGCACGCGGACGTACGAGGCGTCCCCGGCCAGGCCATTGAAGGAGTCCAGTGGAGCTGGAAGAATCACATTCCACGTCCGTGTTCTGTGCTGTTCGTGCATTGGATGAGGAGGAAACGGAGTTGGAAACAATCGCCGTCGATCTGAGCGGCGGAGTAATAAGAAAAGACCTCGAATAGACGACAGCAGCAGACGAGAGAGACGATCTAAGAAGCGGTATAGGAATATCAGGAAAAGGAAATCAACTGAGAAAACTGCGCGCACACGCACAGACTCAGACACACACGCAGCAATAGGTTACATAGGGCCTAATTATGTACGTATGATTTTTTAGTATTTATTTATTTTTCCTCAACCAAAACAACAAACAAAAATGATACAATTAGCCTATGGCATTGAATAATAGTCCTACTTTAACATAATTTGACGAAGGGGAGATGAAACCGCGCGCACGCACAGACACAGTCACACATGCAGCAATACATATGTACGTATGATGAAACTGCATAGCCTACATCATGACTGAATGCAAAGTCAAATTTGACATTTGCACACATTTCAAGTACAATATTTACAAGACCAATAATTATTCATAATTGCAAACAGATAAATATTAAGTTGGTTATAACTATAATTAGGTTAACTAAGCACTAAGTGATCAAAGTGGATGCACACTCTGGAAATCAGCCCAGTTGAAGCCCTAAATCATCTCAAAGTGATGATTAGATTAGATTAGATTAGATAAGATTAGATTAGACTGGGCATACATACATAGCCTACATGCACCCAGACAAACAGAACCAAAAACAGACAGAGGCACAAAATTAGAAAGGGGAGGTGGAAAGATACAGACAGGAACTAGCAACGGAACAGAAGATGCCATCGAAAGAGGAGTCTACACTGTTAAACATCATCCGGATAATAGAAAAGTGGAGATCGAGAGGCAGAGAGCCCGCGGATGTGGGGTGAATGATGTCACTGTTTTCTGACGTTGATGAATGACGTCATCTATCAGCGGCGACTCCTCTTCTAATCTTCATCCACTTTTAAAAAGCAGCGATAATCTCGTCCTCGGAGACGAAATCAATTCTCATCAAAAACTGTCGTCGCCAACAAAAGACGCGAGGAACCCAACGAGACTCTAAATCCTTCGCTTGTTTCGTTGACGGGTCAATATCGAATAACATCACGAACATAATCGCCGTCAAGACATCGTCATCATCACAGCACAAGTGATGAAACAGTGTCTAGACCTTTAAGGGAGGCGCTATAAAAATTTCGCTTGGTTTTTAGGCTCTAATGCTAGAGTAGGTCTACATTTTATAATCAATAGGAAATGTCTGTACTAAGAAGCGTTGCTATGACGAAATGAAGAAATTCAAATGGCAAACATTTCTAAAACCAAATATTTATTCGACTAATTCTGTTTCTACGTTCTATATTATATATATATTATATATATGAATGTATATATGAATGTATATATATACACACATACACATATCAAGCTAGTGAAAGAAATTTAAGCAACAGTGGAAATATAAATGTGTACACAAATAAAGCAGCTTGGTAATAAACCAAGAAAAGTTTTCATTTAAATTTACGTTGCTATATACTAGAAATTGCAAAATTTACCTGCACTTTTTAAATTTGCACTTAGTCACAACACTAGAACTTAACAATACAGAAAATAAAATTTTCACATCAGTAGGGTTTAGGTAGCCAATTCAAACTGATATTTCTAGGGGCATAAAAAAGTACCCATTTTTTGTCTAAAAGTTCATTCACATAACAAAGCGCATGCAATTAACTTCTGATGAGCTGGAAAACGCTGGACTTTCATCTGTATGTCTTTAACTACACATACGACTGCAATTGTAAATATCAGACACTTAACAGTGCACTCAGTAATTCTCAACTGAATAGTATTTACTGTAGGGGAGTATCTAGAAAAAATTTGAAGGTTTCCATTTTTGGGTTTCTAACTGGCTGCAAAATACACAGAATTAGCCTTAAAATAAATATATTTAGAAATTATTTAATTGTGGGATTTGAACCCATAAAACTCCACCAACCCTTAAATCCGCCCACAATTTACTGTCGTCGCCAAAGTGCTACTACCATGAAAACACGGCTAAAAGTGTACAGAAAAGACTCACACTGTGCATAATACAGTATTATTATACACTGTTTTGCTTTGCTGACACAGTAAACTGTGACTTGTTCATCGTGAAAAATGAAACAAAGAACCTCTAACTAACAAATGAGGCGAACTGGACTCCAAACATCAAGACTAAGAAACTAAAAATCGACAGACAGTACACGTAATCGTCAAGTTCGAAATGAGAAACCAATAAATGATTTTGATTGAATCGAACAGCACAACACGTAGACAAAACAACGTCAAAATACATCACACGCTCACATACGATTGTTCATATCGGAGAGCAAGGAAACGTCACATCAAAATTCCTGACAAAAACTTATTTTCACGATCAAGATCAATGTCTGAAACAAAGTTTCTAATCATAAAGGCGTTTCAGTGAAGAGCAATAGTCTACGCAATTTAAAAAAGTCCCATGTCCATTCATTTCTTCGAGACTCGTGGAGTTGCAAATTTCCTGCTCTTGAACCAGCAGCGGATGATTACCTATAAGTCCTGGACGCTAGAGCGGTGTGACACAGATCTAATCGTTAAGCACAGCTGTGTGTGTGCATGCGTGTGTTGAGCGTGTCGTGTGTGCATACATGCATGAACAGCATACCAAGTGTTGTTGGATTGCAAATCGCAATGGATAGTCCGTATTAGTCACACACGGTTTTCCACCTCCACAAACTGAGTTCTGATCCTGGACTCGTCAAGTAACATCAATAAAGATCAAATTTATGCTCAAATGCACCCCTCTGATACGTTTGCTCTAGACAGTCTGCACTGGCCTAATGACCTCAAAAAAATTCTTTATTCGTTTCAACTCCATAGGCCATTTCAACGTCTTCTCGTATTTTCCTCACGAATTTTGGTGGTATTTTTTCCAGGAATTTGGTATGCATGCCAATTTGCTTAGTAGCCACCATCAACTGGGACTTTGCGCCCCTTAACAGTTACACCAATACACAGTAACTGGTAAGCTTTAACAGTCAAAGTTACTGTGTTTTGGCTTTTCGGGGCAGAGTAGCACTAAAGCAGATTGTGTACTATTTCAAAATGAGTTGCAAGGGTCTCCTTGAGTACAGCATGTCTAAAGATCAAAGTAAGGTACTTCAAGGCACTGTTGTGTTCCTGAAAGCATTGAGGTGTTCTGGACAGTTAAGAGCTACGAACATAGACTGGTAGCCAAGACAAACACTTGCAAGTACTCTGCAGTACATAGTATTTGCTTACAAATAAATCAACATAAAAATGTCAATCCAGAAGTGACCATTCGATCACTAGCATAATAGTTTAGGCTACACTAAGTTTTAACAGCTCTAAACATTAGTTTCTAATGTGACAAATTTTATGTACAATAAACTTCACGTTTAAAATGCGCACATCTTATTTCTTCACGTCTTGAACATTGAATGAACAACAAAATTAGTAGGCTAATGTACTTTACCACGTCGCATGAAAACAATGTCGACCGATGTTGCACCAAAACAGACTATAGCATTGTTATTACAATTCAAAGGTAAATAAACTTTTAGTACACAATTCCCATTATTAACATTAATTGTTAGGCTACGATTATCTTTAATCATGCTCAACATCCTTCATTGTTGTATCATACTTTCTCTAGTGAAATCTAATCATAATATCAAAACATAGTAAAAGCAAATAAATACTTTTTATTACTCCTTAATTGCCTTCATCAAACCTTTACAACAGGCTTCTGGGGTAGGACATCCACTCAAATGGTGGCACCTGGGCCTGAAGAAGTCACACAACCAAAGCAAAAAAGTCATGACATCTATTTTACACAGATTACTTTATCAATCAAATCTCAAGACTTGATAAGGATAAAGTTGTCTGTGTATCCAAGGCAAGTTGTCGAAAGTTATCCACGAGTAAAACAAGTAAATTACAACATTGCACTATTTCTACGGATTACTAGACTAGGCCTACATATAGTTTTAAATAAGCAGTTCACTGCTTAACAACTTTTCACAACAATACATGGAATCTCCCACGTGGTCGGCTAAAAGACACCACGTGACCTAAAGGGTGCAACTGTTTAACTAACTTCAGTTACACGGTTACAACCAAGTGAATATCTGATGACTTGCGTGCAACCCCTCTGGACAATTATTGATTTCCTAACCAAAAGAGGAATTCATTTGGAAATTTATATAGCGCCTATCAAGAAAAAAACTACTCAGAGGCGCTCAATGAATGGAGTTCAAGGAATGGACGGGTGGTTTTGTATCCAAGGTGGCTGGCCGTATTAACCAAATTTCATACTTCACAATTGCTATACAACAGAGTGAAAACCACCTTAGATCAGTCAAATGGCCGTAACAAAACAATACTAGCGTCGCTTGCAAATATTATGTAAAGATGAAGCATAACCAGCAATACGATACACCCAAAAGACGTAATTGGCTAGTTATAATTAGCATCGTTGAGTTTGACTAGTGGTTCTTGCTCTCCTGAAAATGACAATCGTTATTGCAATCATCATTAACCCTTTGATATCCAGTTGCAACAACAGCATCGAATGCATGAATTAATTTCCTAAACAACTGAATCCAATTTCCTTAATTAAAGGAAATGAACGAGCCCAAAATCCAGTTGCAATGAGAGAGCAAAATGAACCAATTAATCTCCTAGAAACGTCACATGCTCCCAAAGAATAGCGTCTCTGACTAGGCCGCTTGAAAAGGCGCTATAAAAAGTTGAGTTATATGCATAGGCCTACGGGAGATTTCAGCAGTGGGGGTGGCAAAGATTTAACTTCTGCCCGAAAAATAAATCTTGAAATCTCGTGGAAAATACTACTTTCTCCCAGAAAAAAGTTGACGACCTTTTTTTAGTCATCAAATCTTTTTTCCCTTTTTTTTACTATTTTCCCGTTTTCCCGGGTCTGCATACCCGAAAAAACAGACTTGCCCGAAATGTTGATGATCTTTTTTTAGTCATCAAATCTTTTTTCCCTTTTTTAAAAACTATTTTCCCGTTTCCCTGGGTCTGCTTGCCCGAAAAAACAGACTTGCCCGAAATGTTGATGACCTTTTTTTAGTCATCAAATCTTTTTTCCCTTTTTTAAAAACTATTTTCCCGTTTCCCTGGGTCTGCTTGCCCGAAAAACAGTCATGCCCGAAATTTGGTGGGGGGGGCATTTGCCCGCCCTGGACTCCCGCCTCGTACGCCTATGGTTACATGGATGAAAATATAACATTCAACTGCACTAAGGAGATGAATGAATCTGCTACAACATAAAATTTAATATCGAATATAAACGGAATTAAAGCAGAAAATTGCCTAAACATATTCATAAACGGGCTGTACAAAATGACACGAAAATTGACAAAATCATGAATAAACTCTATGCAGAAAATGGGTACAATCAGTTTGTACTACATAAATTAGTTCAGCATCTACGTTCCGAGTTAGCAATAAAACAAAGAAGGCCATACTGCAAGCATAAATAAGATACTTCTAGTATAGCAAGTCAATATTCCCTGTTAGCGGGATATTCATCCCTTAGGGCCTTCCTTGTTACCATCCGATAATGTGAAGCATGTTATACTATGTCTATTGTGTATGTTGATGGTTGGTTACAATAAATGAATTGATTGAATTTGCATGGCAGGGTTTATTAAAATGCATTCCACACGTTGGGTCCTCAAAGCAAGGCTTCGGATGCTATTCCCTCCATGTTCCATGCTAAGAATGTCTGTCTTCCACCCCAATCACATGCCTTATTTGTTATCATCAGTAGTTGGATTTCATTTCTTATGTACAAATAAGTTTCTGAAGGCATCTAGCACATTGCAAAAGACATTCAAAGTGCCAAAAATACCACATCGTAACGTGCTTCTTATAAACTCAAAGAAATAAAATAGAACGACTTTCTTTAAACTGTTAAATAATGGCAGCTTAATTTAAATTCAATATAGTTTGGTTTAATTTCTTAAAGTGCATTAAAGGTTCTTGCTCAGGTAGAAGATCCTGTGAAAAATAGAAATGTTTAACTTTTTAACGACCAGCGTGTAGTAAAATGTATGGAAAAACAAATGCAGCTGGTCGTTAAATGGTTAAAGCATCCGAAACTCAATTGCTAAATGATAAAATGCAAATATTAAAACACCACCAAGTTCCTGTGAGCAGTTAAAACGCTCATCTGAATAAAGGTTTACTGCAAAACGATTTATGCAATGGACAAGACAAGGACATTTTTAAAAATCATATAAGAAAATTTTTCATAGAACGATAGCTAGCGAACCAAACTGCAAATTAGACTTAGATTAGATTTTAAATTTTTCGGGTTTTTGGCAAAACAGAGTTTCACCTCACAACGTGAAATGCATTATTTATTTTCAGAGCATCGGAAATTGATGGAAATTCCTCTTCATTGTTGAGCTCAAGAACTGCAACGCTCGAGTCCGACGAACTGCTTCCTGCAAGACCATCGAAGAAAAATTACATAAATTATTAAATCTAAAACTGTAACACATTTTTACGATCTTTCTAAATTAAAATTGTCTCGTATATTGTTTTGTAACTGCTCCAAACATTAATTTAGCTTTTATAATTCTGTGGAAATATGTAATAGGCCCCAGAGCAGGGCTGTTTTTAAGGAATTTTTAGAACTGCACAATCCCTTCTTTTCTTTCCAATCCTCCATGGTAAATTACTTCCAATGGGAGGAAAACGATGGTTTTTGCTAGTTTTGACTGTACAGAAGTGCTTCTACAACTGCACAAATCCATTTAAAACTGCACATTTTGTGTACAACTGCACGTTAAAAAGAGCCCTGCACAGACCAGCATAACAGTAGAGGTTTGGAGACTGAGAGTTGTGTATAAATTATGCTTTGTATCATCAGAAATGGTAACTGAAGTGAAACACATTTTCTTCCACTATATTCGAAGTTTATATAGCAACTATATCAACCTCAAGCCTTTAACCTCGTCAAAGTGTAATTTCTGGCTACTTCTACATACTGCACGCTAACTTAACATTTTTTTTAAATTGGACGAGCTCAACTGAAAGTTAGTTTTACCTGAAAAGAGAATAAAAAAGCAAAAAATCTGCTACAAAGAAAGACTTGCTACAAAGAAAGACAAAGACTTGCTACAAAGAAAGACTTGCTACAAAGAAAGACTTGCTACAAAGAAAGACTTGCTACAAAGAAAGATTTGCTACAAAGAAAGACTTGCTACAAAGAAAGACTTGCTACAAAGAAAGACTTGCTAAAACGAAAGACTTGCTACAAAAAAGACTTGCTACAAAGACACTTGCTACAAAAAGACTTGGGGCTACAAAGAAAGACTTGCAACAAAGAAAGACTTGCTACAAAGAAAGACTTGCTACAAAGAAAGACTTGCTACAAAGAAAGACTTGCTACAAAGAAAGACTTGGGGCTACAAAGAAAGACTTGCTTCACGATAGACGATTGCTACCTTCCCAGTCTGCAGCTTCCTGCAAAGACAGCTTTGCCTCCTCCTTTCTCTCCCATGGACCATCGTTTCTGTAGTTATTCATCACGACATTTGCGTACGATGGCTTTGGTAACGGCGCATATTGCAGACAGGAATCTTCTGCGGAAACGGCCAGTGAAGGCGTTTCGAACTCTTCATCTGCGACCAAGTATGCGTTTGGATCCAGACACCGCTGTTTCTGTTCAATTATCTGAAAGCCCTCCTCGGTGAATCTTTGAAATTCATCCAACCTAAAATGCCGAACAATAGCTATAATGATCAGAAAACAAAATTTGGTCACAAAAAGCTGCAACAGAATTATAGTGAAATACCCAAAAGAATGTACTGACTGAAGTGAATATTCTGATGCAGTATGTGGTATTTGACAGCACACCACAATAATGTGACCAGGAAACCAATGCCAGGCGTCATGAAAATTAAGATGTTAAGAAGAATGATTTCAGCGTATGTCAAAACAGGGAGGTTTTTATTGAATTTTTAGAACTGCACAACTCCTTCTTTTCTTTCCCATCATCTATGGTAAATTACTTCCAATCGGAGGACAATGACCTTTTTTGCTAACTATTTTAACTGTACGGAAGTGTTTCTACAACTGCACATTTTGTGTACAACTGCACGTAAAAAAGTCCTGTGTGAAAATGCGTAAATTTGCTCCACACACGTACTTGTATTGGTTAATAAGCAAGCAGTTGCCACCATTCTCCTCAATCGTGTAAATGTTCAACCATCCGTCAACAGTTGCAACGAGAAGATATGGACAATCATCGAAACTAAAACAGAAATCAACAATCTGCAGTGCATCGTGCACAAAAGCCGTGTTTGACAGGAGTCTACACTGTTCACAAGAACCCTGGTATTACAGATATACAGTACTTGGATTCAAAGCCGTGCCTTTTTCAGATGGAATGCTACGGAAAAACGTTCTGAGACCTTTCAAATGCTATTTAAAAATAATTCCGTTAATTAAAATTCCAATAAAAAATTATATAGGCTTAGCTTTTCGAAACCCTTTCATAACATAATATTTATTAATCTTGTTGCACCACCTTTTTTCTGGAAAAAACCCCAAAGATAACACCTTTCCATAATATAGATAATAATATTTTCCAGAAAAAACCCCAAAGATAAAGCCTTCCATAATATTTATAATAATGACATTTATTGATCATTTACAGGACCTTTTTCTATAAAACAGCACTGCTACAACGTAAACATACATACATACCTGGCGATCGCACAGGTGCTTTTCAGGTCTGCCGCCGTGAGATGAGCCACTGCAAAAGATCGCTTCAGAGGCAGAAGTCTGTCTGCCGCAAGGAAACTGGCAGATGTCTGCAGCGCATCTCCTAAATAAGACAACCATCCACTTCTCGACACATCATCATCTCTAAATTCAAATAACACGAAACATTAATCATTTGATATGAACCGGATTTTCTGTAGTTACATTTCTCACGAAGATTGCAATGGCTAATCTAAACTGAATCGTCAATCAAATCTCAATTTGTCGCTAATTTTAAAATGTCGTTTATTCGACAGCTTATTTCTAAGACATTAACATACTGATCTTAATTAACAAACACTTAAGAAGTTAACCGCTATATTTATCGCATACTACAACACGAAAACAATTCACTACAGTACCTCTGTGTAAAATTCTGCAACTCATATTTGCTCAGTTATTCAGAATTCCTTGTAAAACGTGGCTTAAAACTTTCAGTACGATACTTGATTAATAATTAGGTTAATTTGCTCTATCTGCTCAAGGGTATAAAAAATTTAACTGAGTTGAACTGTGAATTTTCACAGTTCAACTCAGTTAAATTTTTTATACCCTTGAGCAGATAGAGCAAATTAACCTAATTGAAACTGAAACTCAGTATTTGTATAGAAAAGAAGCAGTACAATACGAAATTCAAGTGCTACAAACAATCCAAATGTCATTGTTTTAAACATCAACAAACCTTTAAGACTTGATTATTTAATTAAACTAACTTTTTCTTTTCAGAATCAAGTTTGAAGACGTGAACTGTTCGGCTGTTGCTTGAACAGGCAAGATAACACGAATCCAGACTGAATGCCAGCGAGTAGATCGAAACACTGTCAACAATAACTTGATTCAATTGAATTTAATTCGTAAGCCAGCGTTTCCCAAACTTTTTGGCTATGGAACTCTTCGCGTCCTTATATTTTCTTGCGGAACTCCAATCTCAAATAAATGCACTGAACCATGCATAGCACCTGAGAAGCATTTACTAATAATTACAGACCCTACATACCTAAACACACACCATTGTACACATTTTACGGTACTTTTACAAAAAAATAAATTTCGTAGCCTACTGTTTTGGAAATCAGACTCCTGGTTCATGATACAATTTCAAACTTTCAGTGCACTTTCAAAGGCTGTTAGAAATGTTGTATTCTAGTAAAATGTCTCACCAAATTTTTTATTCACACCCTTTCGTGGAACCCCTTTAGGTTCTGTGGAACCCACTTTGGGAAACACTGTCGTAAGCTTTATTGGTCACTAAAATATCAGCACATGCACATACGACTCTCTTACCAGTTGTTTATTACGTAAATCTGATGAGCTGTTGGTTACTCTTTGGATGAGTAGACTAGAAAAAGATTAACTATTCAATTTTAAAAAGGGATCTCAAGTTCCAAAGACTATAGATACTTACGCAGAAGATCCTCGACGAAATTCCATCAGTTTAGTCGAGTCACTCGCGAGAAAAATTCGTATGACTGTTCCCTGGAATAAAGCAGAGTGGAATTGTCATATACAAACAATGGAGATGGAAGGAGGACAGATGGATGGACCAACAGCTGGACCGAATGAATTAATGAATTCAATAGATGGGTTTATGGATTGATTAAAGAAAATTGACTCAACATTCTAACACTGCCTTATAATACTTATCTATCTATCTATCTGTCTGTCTGTCTGTCTGTCTGTCTGTCTGTCTGTCTGTCTGTCTGTCTGTCTGTCTGTCTGTCTATCTATCTATCTATCTATCTATCTATCTATCTATCTATCTATGTATATATCTCTGAAGAATTTATATAGCACCCCTACAAGATAACTATTCAGAAATTCCCTAGATAAAGAGTGGTTGAAACATTGGATCGTGACCGAGATACTCTGGAACAGATATCCTATTTTGCGCAAATCTCCAGAGATCCTCGACAGCCGGCGACTAATCTTGGACACAAAGGCGAGACCCTCGTTGATGATGGGGCCCATTGTTTCCACGGCTAATTATTACTTATTAGTATTATCATTATTATCATCATTATTATAATTAAATACACTATTGATGTAAACCTAATTAACGCTAAGTTCATCATTAAGACAACAATTTACTCAGATAACATGGAACAGTTATAGACTAATCAAAGAATGGTTGATTATCTTCAGTTTTGAACTATCACCGGCGATAAAAATGTGGCCTAAAATGTGTTAAATTTATTGGAACGATTTAAAATCAAGTCATACTTATATGTTTGCGACTGCTTTGTCAAAAACTAACCCTTTCTGAGGCTGTTGCCAGTAGCTGTCCCTGAGAATTGAAAGCTAAGGCGGCGATGCGACTGGTGTGAGCGGATATCGTTGAAATGGCGTTCTTTGTTTAACAGAAACAATAGAATGCGTAGAAGATAGAAAACAAAACACAATCAAGTTGACACAAGCACACTCATCGCTCAAGTACTTTCAATGAAATCATTACTAAGGAACAATAGATTAACTATGAGTGACTCTAAAACTAGGTATGTCAATTTGAGGAAACACTCTTGCTTTTCTGAGACCTAATCACCATTTTTCTTAGCCACGTTGACATGAAGGCTTTTACCATATGTTCAAGGCATTGCCATATGCCCAAGACAGCCATATGCCAAGACATTGTCAAAATGCCTAAGACATTGCCATATGTCCGAGATACTGTCATAATTATGCCAAAGACATTACCATATTCATTCAAGAATTTATATAGCGCTTCTTCAAGGGGACTACTCAGAAGCGCTCATATGTACAAGACATTACCAAATGTCCAAGACATTGTTGTGTTGTTCATTCAAAGTGAGATCCTATAAGTATATCTAGTAGAATGGGACTAAAAACGCAATAAATTTCCAGCCATTGTTTAAATCCGACACAACCTTTTTATTGTTACTTATTTACGATTCTTTAGGTAAACTGATAAACTTCAATGACTTCTATTATACTAATGCATATCAAATAAAAAGTCGATTAGTGACTCTGACTAGATCATCTTTGGGGCACTCATAGGTCCTCTGAATCAATCAATCAATCAATCAATCAATCAATCAACCAATCAATCAATTAATCAATCAGCCAGTCAATAAATCAATCAATCCAATAATCTATAGTTTAATGCATAGATTATACCATTAGCTATGATGGCCACTACCCAGCTGATAAAACTTAAAAGCGATTTCGCAATGATTATACCAGATCTTCAACATCGTAAACATTGACTGTGCCGGAGTCTGCTGGGTAAGCTGCATAACAGACGTCAGTGTTGTTCGAAAGAGCCAGCACAGAGCCCGTGGAAACTCCAGGCATAAGAGGCAACGTGTGAACATGCGTCGTGCAGTGGATATCGTATATGCACAGCTCGACGGTTGTCATGGTAACAACTCTCTAAGATGAAAATCGTAACACTTCAAACACAATGAAAGCAGAGCAGTCTTGTAATTTAGCAGTCTGCATTAGACTATAATTGCTCGATTTCACACACGCATGCACGCACGCACGCACGCACGCACACACACATCCACACACACACACACACACATATTGTCAGCATATCTTATAAGCTGAGGTGTTCATTAGAGAGATTGATATAACACAATCTGGGGCGCGGTGGTGTAGTGGTGGCATCATTGCCTTGAAGCTGGAAGGTTCGAAGTTCGAATCCACCTCGCTGCGTAGGGACCTTGGGCAAGTCCTTCACTCGCAATTGCTCAGCGCTTCAGCGTGAAACTCCGATGCAGTGTCCGCGCTGTAGTCGGGAGCGCCTCTGAGTAGCGGCTGAGGGCTGGAAGAGGCGCTATAACAAGTGCGCATACAAACACACATACATTGCTATCTAATCTAATCCAATCTAATACAAGTCTTATCTAATGACGTTCTACAGCGACATTATCATGGTGCCAAATTTAACTTCACAGCCAGGATAAGATTAACAAAGTCAAGAGGACATGTTGCTGCATTCGACTGCAAATTAAACAGGAACAGCAATGAGCAACTGGGATTTCAGATGCAGCGACCATTGCTTGGTGTAGCAATGGTCGACTGCATCTGAAGTTCAAGTCAAAAATCACAATACCAAACTGAAATTCGATAGGTCAAAGAAACTAGAATCCATGCTATGGTGGGTATGAAAGTGGTAAGAGCCGAGTCTTAATGCTAGATTTGAAAAAAACATAAAAGAATTATCACACCAAGCTGAAGCTGGGCAAATCCAAAGCCATAGATGAGCAGTTGAGAAGCCGGAGAGCTCAACACCGCTCTCAGGCATGGACAAGGTCCATGGGATCAATCCGGGATACGGGATGCAAAGTGTCGATTCCAGGACTGTCCATACGAAAGTTGGCAGACGTAGTTACAATACAACAGTTTGATAACGCCTTAACAATGAAAGCCAATCAAAGACTTTGAATAATTACCTTTGAATTTAGTTTCACAGCTAGGATATGATTAACGTAATCAAGCTGACATAGTTCTGCATTCGACTTCAAATCAAACAGCAACAATAATGAAGAGCTTTCACTGAAGACAACGGCGGCAAGATTGCTCTCTTGCAGCCTTTCAAACAGATAGATTTCTTTTCCATGATCTACAAAAGAAAATATATCGGATACAGAGCATGATGTCAGTATTGATAAACGCATCCTCTGATCAGCCGTGCCTCAGATTGACATTCTACATGATTTTGTGATTTAAAAAATCATGATGATGATGATAGCTCTACATGGTTTCAATTAAACTTTGTTTCAATGGTCCTTATTTCAATGTAAATTGGGTTCAAAGACTGAGTTCTTTCTGTTTAAGTCATGTATCAAACAGCAAAGGCATGAAGGAATCTGCAGGAAGTGAAGAAATATGTGAGGATTGATAAGATATGCATGAGAATTGAGAAAGTAGAAAGAGAGTACCATATAATCGGAAATCTAAGTGATCAAAGCAAATATACATTTGTATTACCATGACCCAAACTACATGCAGCATGATTTAAAACAGCTTCGGAGATCGATCAGTAAAAGTGCTGATACAGAACGTCGCAGGTAATAAAATAGCACAAAATATACATACCAAAATCATATTCGCTTTTCACTTGAATAGGAGATTTTATTTTGAACGACTTCCAACTTGTTTCTGCCCCAATGACAATTGAACTATAACAATAAGAATTTCATTTAATTACAACAGGTCTGTGATGGTTGGTTTGAAGAGCAATCTGTATCTGATGCCGGTTAAGAAAGGTCACTTTTCAAACTAAGGGTTGAACAAAGACTTCTATAAGTAAGGAAAGTGGGGTGCACACAATTAAACAGAAATAATGGCCAAGCAAAATTTATCAAAAAATATGAAAAAAAAGTTGCATAAATTATAAAACTCCGACTCTGACAACTTTAATAAGCCGAAGAACAGAATGCTGATAATGGGATGAGAGTAGTTTGTTAAGAAGATCACAAGACAGCGAGTCCGAACAGATGGAAGCTTTGAATCTATACATAAGAACGGCATTTGATTCTGACAATTATTCAGACTTTAAGGTCAAGGCCGAGTTCAGATCGGGACACGCCTACGTGCATTCTTCTTTCGAAACGACAAATTTAATTCGTTTGATTTGCACTCCTTTGCAGAATTCTAAATGCCATATTGCCTAGGCTTGCACAGTGAGGATAAAGAAAGAAAACTACGTAGCACGATATGATATATAGCATCATAAATAAAAGCTGGAGTCATTTATGGACAATGATCGGTTATAAGGCCTAACAGTTGAATGCAACATTTTTATGCAATTTGACCTTCCTACGAAACTAACCCAAAATTCTGAGTGAAACTGACGAAAGACAGTCGCTTGGTCGACTCATTTCGCACGTCTTCGATATTCATTGACATTCCCGTAAACCCTAAAACGATTTTTAATTCCTTTCGATACCAAGGTATACGATCCCCAACCACCACAACAATCTAGCTTCGCTCAGCTGTAATCAGATTATGTGTAACATAAATATTTACAGCGACGCTGATTGGTCCATAGCCTGCCAATAGGCAGCAAGCATCAGAAATTTGTAGCGCCATCTTTTGTTTGAAGTAATAATTATTATTTCTAGCGGAATCAATGAATCATACACCGTTCATTCTTGAACCGATGGTCGCTGCAAGTGGCAAAAAAATTTATCGGAAATTAGAGGTCGTTTGGAGCAGCCCGATGGGTGAAATATTGGGAAACGTAAATAAAACTAATGTAAATACGATAATACATACAAGTCTTGAGTTTAGACCACGAAATTAGTATTTATCCTTCTTAAATTTAAATGTGAACAAGTCGGCCTTGCAGTAATATGAATAAGAAGCGGACCTATTAATGAAAGACAGATAATTTTAAGCTAAGACCTATAGCAAAGAATTTTATAAGCCACCGAATTTCGTTCGGTCTCAAACACGTATAAATTCAACTAGCTAAATTGGGCGACTCTAAAATTGTTTACTTCAATTAATAGTGGAGATTATCAATGCTCTGACTTTTACCGATGATTTAACCATTTTAGAATAACTGATGAGATTGACGCGTAAAGGAGCACATAAATGGCGGTTGTATATCGTCATCGTATATTCTGAGCTCGGTGGTTATTCTGTCCTATTCATATTGTGGCGGTTAACTGACCGACAGAAACATGATCACATAACATAAATAATAATAATATACTGCCTGAATATGACTGACAAAAGAGAATCCGGTAGGATTAAAGATGTCCAGCAAAAGAGAGTGCTGGATGAAGCGGCAAGAAGGCGACGCCAGCGGAAAGTGCTTGAAGCGTTGGAAGAAGACAATTTCCAGGAAGACCCGCACGCGGACTTGAAAATGAATAAACGGGCCCCAAAATTCGAAGAAACCGTGGAGGTTGGGTCAACGTCAATACGCGGAAAGAAAAAGAAGTCTAAAGGCGAGCATTTCAAACAGCGATTTCGGAAGAATTTTGCTGCCCTTCTAGAAGAAGAGCAATCTTCGTTCAGGGAGGGTCCTACGTATCTATCCGCCAGTGTGCCTCCGTCCAAATTTCCTGAACGCCATTTTTGTTCTGTGTGCGGGTTTCCATCGAACTATACGTGCGTTCAGTGCGGCTCAAGATACTGTTCAGTTAAATGCCTGGGAACTCATCAAGATACAAGGTGTTTGAAATGGATCGCCTGATCGGGTGTAGATGCCTGATTTTTGACCGTTTATATTAAACTGAATTATTAACTGAAATGTGATCAGACAATGCAAATGATGACTGATGGCAAATAGAGTTAAATGCCTCGAGACTAAACCAGTCATCATTGTTGTTTGAAATAAATTGACTGTTTGGTTACATTCTCAAGCGACTTTGTCTATCTGGTGTCACCGTATTTCTGCAACCAGATATTTGACTGAAAATGTTCGTGAGAAAGATTTATTACTGGAACCATGTTTGCGAGACACTGCTAGTCTTATCGTTTCCAGTAAACATAGTGTGTTGTGATAGATCTTATACTCGGATCTAGATATCTGTCAGTTTTATCAGACCTTACAATTCTGGCTAAACTAATAATTTAAAGACAATTTTTACAGTAAAAAAAACAATAATAAAATCAGCCATGAATTTTCTCATCTGTTCAAGTGTTATGAAAGGTTTTATTTGAAGACTTAATTTTATGCTATGTGAACATTTAGTTACAATATTAAATTCACTGCAAAAATTTAAGAATTTAAGTGCTTAATATTATAGTGTTATTTTCAGTAGTTTTGTATATGAAGTTTAGTAACATGATTGGTAAGTTAGTTTTTTTCCACAAAGTGTACCCATACATAACCTAACCTGTTGTGTAGTCGTTTTGAACTCCTGAAACTTGGCTGATTCTTCCAAAAAGATTTTGACTGGAATGTAGATTGTTTGGAGTGACCATCAGTCATTGATTCTTTACAGTTTTGGTTTATGGATTGAATTGGACTTTCCATCAATTTATTTTCTAGTTTCTTTGTTAAATTTTTTTATGTAGTTTGGTGTTTTAGGAACTGTCATATATTACGTACACATGGAACGGAGAGGCGGGCACGGAATTTAGACAATTTGCTTTTGTCGGCAAAATGTACGTGCACAAAATAATGTCTATTTATGACATCCATATTAACCTGTTTATAACTCTGTATTATCCTATAGTTATACCCAGCGGATATCATACCGCATTGCTGCTGTGGTCTCTCGTTGTGTCCTTGACTATGCTCCATCATACTTGCATGATCTTTGCTGTCCAGTCACTGACATTGCAGCGCGTCGTGTACTTCGCTCTTCGGCTAAGGGTGAGCTTCTGGGTTCCGCGGGCTCGCTTGGCTATTAAGCAGCGCTGTGCTGTCTCGGTAGTGGGGCCTACTGTCTGGAACGACCTCCCGGTTATGCTTCGCTCTCTACTTGCGGTCCATCCGGCTGGGTCCTACAAGTCTCTTCAAGTCTTTTCTTTGTTCGTGGTTGGGCTGGGAGCGCCTCTGAGTAGTTTATTGAAGGGGCGCTATATAAATGCTCTGAATGAATGAGTCATCTGATGGCATTTGCCTGCATTAAAATCATACTCTGTTCAGATCTAAACAGTAAACCATGAAAGTTAACAAATTTTAGCTAGCAAATATGATGTTTACCAAAAATAAATTGTAGCCTGTGGTAAATACATGTTTCATAGATGATTTTAGCTGAATAGCCTTTGTAAGGGGGAGGTAAGATAAGCTTATTTGTATGTACACAAGGGGGCTAAAAAAGTACGAATGGATCCAGGGAGAGGGGGTGAAAATACAATTTTTTGTGTATGTGATATATGGATGGCATACTGTATACACTTGTGTATGTGATATATGGATGGCATACTGTATACACTTTTGATTGACTTTTTCACATCTTCTGAATTATTTTCATATTCTAGATATATTGACTGAGGAACCAACCATACACGTGTAAGATTGATGCCTCAACTAATTAAAAGTCTGGGGTCTTAGGAGTCAAGTGAATCATAACTATGCAGTGTACCACTCAATTTTGGTGTATAGTGTATACCAGGGAGTGACATCTGCATAATGCCCTGTCTTGAGCATTTCTTCACCTTAATGGCTTGACTGTAATGCTGACATTATGCTCGTCATATTATTGGTCCTACACTATGAATTGACGACTCCCTCCGCCATTGTTTTTCAGATATGGCCAGTCCTTCAGAAGATTACTGGTCCTAAATACGATACAATTGGGCATGTATTAGATCATCTGTTGGCCAGTGGCTGGTGGTGGCCTACACCATGGCAAATGCCCTGGTCAAAAAGGTTTTGCCCTGGTTGTTCGACCACAAGGTGCCAGAATTGTGATCCTTACACCCAGTTGATACGACCACATGTTGAAAAGTTCCATAGTGTAACAGTTGTCGTTTAATGCACAATGCGTCACCTGAGGACACTTATCCGGGACTAAAATTCGGATGTGCCCCTTATCGGAATTCAGTCAACAATACTGTTCTGTTACACATGCAGGTTGAATATTAGTCCACCCTATAGAGTCTGAGCACTCCTCTTGTAAGGTGACATCAGTCTAAACCCATGGCCAGTTTCTGCATCTTGTTTCAACCTAGGTAGGCCTATACTTAATATTCACTCACTTCTTAACTCACAGAGATTAATAAAGATGCCTATATTATGATCAAATGCACCGACATACATGTAGCTATAAATGTACCGGTAGTTAATTTGTCTGTCAAATTAAGATGCAAACTGCCCACCCAAAGTAGGCCTAATGACAATTTCTATGTCATCATATACAGCCATGCCGTTACAAGGGCGCCTCACATACAACTATAACGACAGGAAAGGCATTGCAAAAATAATTCCTGATTTAGACAACCGAGTCAGCAGCTCGCTTGGGGGAGGAAGACTTCCAGCATCTGGGTCCGGCCATTGAGAAAGCTTGGTCACCAAAGCGTCGTAGGCCTACGCGAAGATCGTATTATCGAGCGATCTGAGTCACAACCCGGAACCGTAGGAGTGCGTCCCGAAAATTCGTCTCTTCTGTCAGTACTGTGATTAGTCATTAAAACTTGTTTATTACAAGTTTTTAAATACAAATGGTATTGCATATACTCGCGACGGACGAAAACGGAATAGAGCTTAGTGTCAGTTTAGGCACAAAAATTCTTTTCTACAATAATATTATTATTAGTCGTAATTGTTTACTTACTTGTTTACTTATTCATTTTCCCAACTGCCCTTACTCATTTCACGTTCTATTTCCAGTTCTAGCGTCGGAGACGTGAACTAAATATCGATAATTTTATATAAAACGTTCTTGTTTGTAGGGGATTTTTCGCGAAAATTCGCTTTCCTCTAGTTTAATAACGGTTTGTTAGTTTTCTATTCTGTCTTGTTATTCAACGTTGATCCATTTAATGGTATAAATGCGATTTTAAGTCGACGTTAGGAACTAGGTTCTGCTTTCTGTTTGTGTACAGTAGATTCAATACATCCAACGCCTCTGTAGCGCAATCGTATAGTACTAACGTTTCGATTCGTTACATAAAATGCTGCGATTTTAGAACAGGGCCAGACATCGTGACAAAGTCAGCTTGGAAAACTCAACTTTAAGAAGTTTGAGACAAACCTCTTGTCTCTTCCGATGTCAGTAGTATATCGGAACTTCAAGAGAGGCTATTCATTGGTGCTTCTGCGGCGGAAGATTTCGCCGCGTAACGCATGAAGAAATCATTAATGTGGCGGAAAGTCCTTTAACATGTTGTCTAATGACGACACTAAACCTTACCGTAACCGACCCTCACGATGTCTAACCTGACTCTTACCAACTCTCAGCCAATTAATAGGAAGTGGTGAAATGTTGACTATTAAAGTCATTTTATTCAATGTGCTTGTGCCGCGTGTTTTCACATACATGTGCAAAGGTCTGTTGTATAGAAAATATCACCTATGTGTAAATTCTGCTGTAGAAGATTTATCCATTTAGTTTAATGGCCAGAACAGTTAAGACTATTTGGAGTGAAAGATAACTCTGGTTCAAGCGTTGAGAACCTGAGTGTGATGTCTAGGGAAGTTGCACTGTAAGACACAGTGTTTGTCGATTATGTAAGATTGCACTCTTACGTGTCATTCATTTACGAGCTGCAACAATTAACCATGATGATATTTTCACCAGCTGGTATTTGTTATGAGACTTATGACTTTTCAAGTGTTCCTTATAAATGTAAAATGTAAGCAGCTCTATAATTCGTTCTTCTGATTTCTGACATCGACTTCCATAAAAAGAGTTCTCTCACTCTGATTGAAGAGAAAGAAGCCCAGCAAATCAGCCAGAAAAATCTCCTATGTATATAGAGGAGACCTCTTCTGAGAATGGTGAACAGAAAAGTAGCCTGAGATGGTGTGTGAAATGTGTAGAGCGTTTCACATGTTAGGGTCTTAGAGATAAGAGTTAGCATAAGAAAATACAAGTTCAGCAAATTGATTTGAATCATCATGTGCAACTGTTGGAGCACTAGTCCAGCCAGTACACATGTTTTTTTTTTATTAATAATCACCATTTACAACACTTTTTGTAACATTCTTTTTGGGAGCTAGATTATGAACCCGCTGGAGAAGGAAGTCACGTTGGCTTCCCCTTATTGTTCGGATTCAACTCAAGGATCTGGCACTAATTTACTGGTCTTATACTGACTGAGCTCCTCATCTGTCTGCCGACCTTGGGCGCTTCTCTTCCCCCACTCCGCTCCTTTGACTGGCATGATCTCTTCGTCCAGCGAGCTAGGACCACCGTGGCAAGAATGCGATCCTTTGCTCTCATTGGCCCTGCACTGTGGAATCAGCTTCCTCCTTCAACGTGTTCCTCTTCATTAACTGGTGGGCCAGGTGCCTCTTTTCGTTGTCTTAAAACCACTTTTTCCCCTCCTTGTCTAATGGACTGGGAACGCCTCTGATTGGTGTGCACAGGCACTATATAAATGTCTAGATACAATGCAATAGACTGTAATGAGAACTTTTTACAGGAATTGTTGTTCATGTTGCAGCCAGGATGTTTCTGAATTTGTATCTCCACAGTCCACAGGCCAGCCACCCATAGCATTACTTTATTTTGAATTTGTTAGCTCTTCATGTTTAGTTGTGGAATACGTGTTTGTCTGTTCAATAATAAACAAACAAATGAATGGTAGGAGTGTTTTTTTGTCTGTTGTTTGCAGTTTGCGGATACTGGAGATCAAGGAAGAATGAATCACCAGCCGCCTATGAGTGCTGTCAGAAGTCTTTCATCAGCCAGTCGTAAGTTTGGTCGCGGTTTCTCGTGTTCACAGTTCTTCTTTGCTGTATTATGCCGGACGTGCTTATCAGGTCGGTCGATGCTAAATTACCTGCAATCGACAGGTGTGTTTGCTTATTGTTTATTCATTAATTAGTTGCAACAATTTGTTTACCTGTTTGGCAATTTCTTTTCTATTCTGGAAGAATTCATTCATTCATTCGAGTATTTATATAGCACCTCTTCAACGAAACTACTCAGACGTGCTCCCGACTCCAGCACAGCAAAAAGAAAAATTTTCAAGTGCTTATTGAATGTGCCAGAGAGGAACCTAGGGAACAGGCACAGTTCAAGAGGAAGGCCGTGGTACCGTGCCAACCACAGAACAACACGACTTTGCATGATAGAGTTACGAGAAATCGGCACTGAGAGTACTCCCCTCTGAGCGTATAGGGATCGACTAGTACAAGTATCCGACACAGGCTGACATTAATGTGCACTTGGGGTGTAAATGTTCCCCTCAGTTGTGATGCAGTACATGTACAATTGTACATGGTGACTTGTAATGTGATCTTTTTTTTGTTTTTTGCAGCGGTGTCACCTGGTGGCACTGATCTGGCGTCGCTCTTCGAGTGCCCAGTCTGCTTCGATTATGCCCTGCCACCCATAATGCAGTGCCAAAGTGGTCACATCGTCTGCTCGCACTGTCGACCCAAACTTCAGTTCTGCCCGACATGCAGAGGAGCGCTTGGTAAGTGAGACAGATAATCGTAGGGTTTTTCGTGGTTTTAAGTACTGGTGGTTTTTTTGTGAGTTTGCCATCTGCAAGACCTACCAGACAGGATCCTCAGTGCCATTGACTCTGTGACTTCATCTGAATCTGAGTAATTATATAGCACCTTTATCACAGTACATTAGTTGATGGCATTGTAAGTGAAATTGTGATGAAAGCTGCTGCATAGACTTAGTCTATATCTGATCGCTCTCTGGAAAAAAGTCAGACTGAAACAGTAGGTTAGCAGTTTGAAGGAGATATTAAAGCTTGAAGTCTGGACCTGTGTGACGTCGTTGAACACAAGAATGGATTTGTTATTCATTTGATTAATCAATTGATTGCTTCTTCAGTGAACGATTATTGATTGATTGATTGATTGATCTGTGCATGAGTTCAGTCAAACAATGGCATTCACTTGAAACAGTTCCCCATAGTTAAGTTTCCTCTTCACATCTCTTTCCTTAGTGCTGACCATTAAAGTATGTGGGAGAAATGTTCTCGCCATTTGGTACATGGCATTCCAAATGCAGGACTTCACCTTTCCAGGTGGGTTCAGTGTGTCTTCGCTGTACTTGTCTCCAAACCACAAACCAAGTGACGTGAATATGTTGATCTGACTGTAGGCAACATTCGGAATTTGGCAATGGAAAAGGTGGCGAGCCAGGTCATGTTTCCGTGTAAGTACATCTCGAACGGCTGTGATGCGACGCTGCCACACACGGAAAAGACGGGTCATGAAGATGGCTGTGAATTCAGGTCAGCCCTGTTGCTTTCATCTCTATTTATGCCACTTATTTGTTTGTGTGTGCATTTGTTATAGCGCACCTTCAAGAAGATTCTACTCTGAAGAAGTAGAAGTATGCAGAAGCGTTGAGCAATTGCAAGTGAAGGACTTGCCCAAGGTCGCTACACAGCGGCTTTAGGTGGATTCGTACCTGCAACTCTTCGGCTGCAAGGCAATGAACATACCCACTACACCACTGTGCCCCACTCATATGGTACCTTTGAACAAGCTTCCAAAAATGTTGAACAAGTGTGTGCATACATTTGTTTGTGCATTTACCAATATGTTACCTGCACTCACTCTTCGTGTATTTGTATGCATGTATTGTATGTATGTATGTATGTATGTATATTTTTCTTTTTTCTGTGTATGCATCAGGATGCCTTATATGATGCCATTTGGTTATTGTTCTATTGTATTGTGTTGGTCCATTTTTATAGCTCCTATTGTAAAAAAAAACAACCTACAAAGATGATCTGTGCATAAGTGTTATGCATACACACATTTTCTGTTTTTTTGTTCAATTGCATTTTGGCTGCATGCACTTATCCAGCAGCTTGCGTGTCTTGCCTGCAGTTTCACTGTATGTGGTGATTCACAGGACTCGTGGCCCTGTGTGTTATGTTAAGGGCGCTTCGAGACATGCGCCACCTCTGATGATTATGGTCTGTCTGAAAGTGCTGCTCTATGAATTTGCAATTGCCATTGCCTCTAAATTAGTTTACATGGACTATAATTTTATACGGGTTGTAGACCTTTTAAAAGAAGGGTTTCTAGACATCACTCTAGATGAGATGCTGAAATCCGACTGACTCTTCTAATGATTCAAAGACATGACTACAGCGTTGCGATGTCAGGTCTTGATTATTTATATCTTGTACTTTTCTTTTTGGTACAATGTTGACGGGCTGTGGGCGCATTTCTTTGTTTGTTTTTGTTCTGCCGGTCTTCTTTATAATATTTGCTTATTAATTAATTCAAATTTTGTACACGTTGAGTTGGCCATTGTTGCTCGATCCTTGTTGGCCTCCCCGTCGGTCCTGAAACGATTAGATCGGCGAGCTTTCTCGGTTGCCGTGGCTTGTTTGGGAATGCTCCTGAGTAGATTTCTTGAAGGGGTGAGTGTGTCCATAGAATGAATGAATTCAAACTTAGAAAATTTATGCAGTAAGGTTACCTGTTATATAGCAGTAACAGATCTATGATATATATATATATTCTAGGAAGTTTCAAGAAGTTGAATATTTAAGTGTTTGTCAGCCTGCAAGATATCCATCTGTTGCACTGCTCATTTTTACAGTGGCCCGTAGGGGTGGAGGGCTAATTAAACCTTACATGGTGGTTTATCCAGAATTGTGGCTTGACTTGTGGGACTCATTGAGTCATTGTGTGTGGTGTGCATTTGCTTGCTTCTTTCTTTCAGACCGTACAGCTGTCCTTGCCCAGGTGCGTCGTGTAAATGGCAAGGCTCCCTGGAACAGGTCATGCCTCACCTTCTCCAGCAGCACAAGAGCATCACAACCTTACAGGGTAAGGCATTGTTAAGCTGTTCTTACTGTACATTTTACTATTGTTAAGTTTAGTTTGTATTTGCATAAATGCTGCATTTACTATTGTTTTCAAGCACTGGCAATTCAGCAGCACTTGCAGTACAAGAAAGTCGAAAAAGGTTTTTGTGGAGGGATAAGGACATTGGAAGAGACCTTGAAAGAATGTTAAAACGTTGTATTGGGCGGGGGGATTAAACAGGGAGGTCCAAATGGTGGCTAAAGATCTTGTTGTTTGGGCCATTGTGGTCCGAACTCGTGGAACAGAGTGGAATGCAGTGAGTTTGCACTGTGAAGACTGACGTCTTGGTAGAACAAGGTGGTTATTGTCTTTTTTATTGGCAAGGGGGTAATTGTCCGAGGGTTATTGGCACGGGGGAAAGTTGTCCTGGGGTAATTGTCCGGGGGGTAATTGTCCTGTTACCGAATTGCAGTATGATTACATGAAATAGTAGTATCATGAAATGGTAATATCATGAAATAGTAGTATCATGAAATAGTAGTATCAGATCACCCGTTTTTAGGAGTCTAATTTAGCTATGACATCCTACTGTTGCTTTTATAAATCACCCCTAAATCACCCCTGAGGAGTGAAAGGGTGAGCCAACGGATGGGGCTAGTGAGTTTTGAACTCGCGTTCTTTTGATCATGCTAGCAGCGTTTTACCATTCAGCCATTACCTTGCCCCTGCCGTGCTGCTGCTGGTGCTGCATTGTGTGATAAGATATTACTTCTGATATTTTTTACTTCTTTCCTTGCTATGCATAGTTTGCTTAAATTGATTCTGCGTGTTTTCTTTAGGTGAGGATATTGTGTTCCTGGCCACCGATATTAATTTGCCAGGAGCGGTTGACTGGGTGATGATGCAGACCTGCTTCGGTCATCATTTCATGCTCGTCTTGGAAAAGCAGGAGAAGACCGAAGGGAACCAACTCTTCTACACCATTGTCCAGCTGATCGGAACGAGAAAACAAGCGGAAAGCTTTGCGTACAGGCAAGCAGTTTCTGAGGGGATTTTCTTTGAATAGCTTCTCACACATTTCTCGTTGAGTTTGTTGCCTTCAGTTAGCCCAAGAAATGAACGTCTGTTCTATCGTTGCGGTTTTTAGAGTGTTTCAGTCCTTAAGTTGAAGACTGCTTGTTTATCCTAGCCTGGGCCGGGAGCGCCTCTGAGTAGAGAGCTTGAAGAGTGCTATATAGATTCTTATTGATTGATTGATTGATTGATTGATTGATTGATTGATTGATAGGCAGAGCACTTGAGTAGTTAACTGTGATACTAACGGGGGATCAGTAGTTGAACGGATAAAACGCTTGGCCTCTAACGTGGTGAGTACGATTTCGAGCTTCCTTCACCCAAGCAGTCAGTTTGTGTAAAGGAACTTGAGAAAGCACTTCATACTCGCAATTGCTCATGCGCTTCGGCGTGAAACTTCGATTAAGTGTCCGTGCTGTAGTAGAGAATGCTTCTGAGTAGAAATCTTCAGGGGCGCTATAACAAATGCACGTACATACATAGTCGCTTGGCACAATCAATGCTCTGTTGTATGGTCATATGTGCGATTCTGATCTTAAGAATGAGGGCAGTTTAAAATGTTATTGTATTGTATTGTGTTAGATCATTTATAATGTGCCTTCGATATTGTGAACCATTCAGAGGTGCTCCCAGTGCACAAGGCCACGAGAGAAGAATTTATAGGTTTTGGGAAAAGAAAATGAGTAGGAGGGATTAGCAGATGGGATTTGACATCGAGTATATGGGAACAGCATATTCCAAAGAGAGGGACCAATTGAGGTAAAGGACTGGAATTGAGCCACAGCTGTTCTTGTATGGGGAACTAAAACATCATATCTGTAGTGTATTGTATACTTCTCTGATTGATGTACACATCTGGGTTACTGGAAACAGGTTTGTATGACTATTAGTGTTTAGCTACCTGACTCCAGCTGCACTGTTCATGCAGCTTAGTAGAGTAGGCTACTGTTACTGCGTGCAATTAAATATGCTTGTTTTGTTAGTTAGCTATGTGGGTTGCCTTACTTTTCCATTCAGCTTTTAATCTAGTTAAACAAACAGCTATGGCAATGCAAGTAATACTAAAGTTAGTCAACGTTTTTTCAAGGTGGTCATGTTGATCTTGGTCTTATATAGCGGGCTGCCTTCATGAGGAGTTTTCTTGAGAGGCAGGTTTGGAGCTACAGTTGCATTTAATGTTTTGTTGTTTGAATTTGTTTTGTAATAACCGGTAGAGCAGTATTGTGAGGTACTTAATGTGCACAGTATTATGCGTACTAATACGTACATACTCGCATAAGCTTACATTGTTACTTGTTTGTATGTGCATTTGTTATAGCGCCCCTTCAAGCTCTCTACTCAGAGGCGCTCCCGACTGCAGCAAGGACACTGCATTGGAGTTTCACACTGAAGCACTGAGCAAAATTGTGAGTGAAGGACTTGCCCAAGGTCCTTACGTGGCGACTTGAGGTGGATTCTAACCTGCAACCCTCCGGCTGCAAGGCAACGAGCACACCCAATACAGTGTACACCACTGCGCCCCAACTTATGAATGACTGAATGGTCATTTGCATATTCAGGGTGTCAATGCCTTGAATGGTCATTTGCATATTCTTGTATCTCAAAACCTGGGCACTGACACCGAAAGACTCTGCATTCTACGCTGCTGCGTGACTGATCGTTTACGAGTCCAAGATAAACCGTTTATTTGATCAAAGTGTCATGTTGACGTTGTAGGCTTGAGCTGAATGGCCAGAAGCGACGGTTGACTTGGGAGGCAACGCCAAGAAGCATTCACGACGGCGTCCAATCGGCTATCAACACGAGCGACTGCCTCGTCTTCGACACGAACGTCGCACAGCACTTTGCCGACAACGGCAACCTTAGCATAAACGTGACGATCAACATGTGTTAGACGACACACACGTGTTAGACGTCCAGCGAGAGACGTCGTGCGGTAACGTAGCTTAGCGAGAGACGACGCGAATGTCGTCCCGGCCCTTTTGACATCTGGCCTCTGACGTCGTCGTAGGTGTTGCAACGTTTATTCATCCTGTAAATATTAAAGTCTACGACGGGAAGTCTCGGCGGCAACCGTCGAAACTTGCCGGCCGTTGTTGTTGGTCACGTTAGAGGGTTATCAAGCGACTCTGTGCGGTTTGCAGGTTTTGTTGCGCGGAAACGTTCCGACTTTTTCCGTTTTCATTTGCCAACGTTATTGCGGATTGGTTGCCTTGCGAGAGTCGGTTGGTTGAGTCGTAGTCGCAGCGTTGGTTCGAGTCTCGACGACGAACGTTGACCTCTGGTTGTCATTTCATGTGTGCATCAGTAGTTGACCATATGGTTGGCATTTTAAGGGTGAGCTGCACTGCTTCCCTGGTCTCTTTTAGTGCGTACTCGTCGTTTAAGTGTTGATCAGTTACTGCTGTGTTTTTTGCGTGAGCTCTAAAAATTGTCTAATTTCTAGGGCTGTATGTTCAAGAGTTAGAGTTTTGGAATGTGCACCTTGTGTATGTATGGCTACTGTTCTGTCTCTATATGTGTGTGTGTGTGTGTGTGTGAGTGTTGCTATTTACAAAGCACCTTTTTAGAACCTTCCAAGGACATGCACTTAGAATACTGTAATTATGATTGTTAGAGTGCAATACTCTTAACAAACAGCTTCACTGCTTTCCAAGTCACTTTTAGTACAGTCGGGGTTGAACTTTAGGCTACCATACATAGAAAGGGATTTAACTTGATCAATTGCTAACAGTTACTGGCTGACCGGGTGTTTTGTGTTGGGATGAAAAGTCTTGCTGCTTATCATTGACATTTTAACATTTGATCATCTCAATCCTGGTAGAATTTTGATTTTGAGACTTGCTTGTGTTCAGGTTTCATCCACAACTTGTTGAAAGAACTCTGCAACATGGTAGACCTTCTGGGCACACTGACTGCAATATGTAGAAACTATATATAAGCTTTGCTTTTTGTGCTCTGTTAATGCCTGTTTTTTTGACGCAATTACTGTTGTCGATGAAATTAGATTTCAAGAAGATTATTACTCTTACATCCTGTGAGTTCTCTGATGACCAAATTTCAGGAAGCATGTAACCGACCCTATTGGCTGCTGTCTAAATGCATTAAGATTATGTTTGTCGTGTAAATGAATGCGTGTTAAAACTGTATGCTATGTAGTGACCTGTTACTGTCATCTCTGTCAATAAGCCTGTCATATCAATTCTGTGAGATGATCATTTGCATGATATCTTGCACTGGTTTCCTATCCCTTAGCGCTTTAAATTTAAGATTTAAACTTTCATGGGGGGGCTGATTGGTGGAAATTGTGCGTCTTGTGTCTTGTTTTTTGCTTACTCTTTGTCCCGCTCTCTTTGTGGCATCAAAGGCCTTTGTTCGGCTGGTCACGGTGTTATTGTTCCCCAGATCATTCCTCTACAACTCTGCATTGAATTTGAAGCATAGCTTTCATTGGTTCAGTGGCCTCAAACAACTGTGCTCATAAAACTGCAGTCACGGTCTCATTGAGTAGTAAGTAGGTGCTTGAAGTCTATTCTGTTTCGATGAGGTTTCTCGTTGTTGGGGTGGGAAGACTACTGACGAAGGTTTTTTCCCTTGAAGCTGCACTTTATAAATTTTCAGTTATATTCTATCGTTTGTGTTATGTTATGTTAATGGTGTTAAACACTTTTCATTTATGTTATTGGTTTGTGTTATATAACAGTCGCAGGGTGATGCACGTATGTGTTTAAGCATGAACGTACCTTCTATAGAGTCTGATAGTTTATAGTTTTCTGATTTCTCCCTAATTGTCCTTCACAAAGGTATGGGTTTCGTATTAAACGTCTACCTTGTCTTATTGCCGTGGTAAAACCTCTTTTGCGGATGAGCGTTCCCTTGATGCATGGGTGACATGATACAGCAAGACCTGAAGCTGCTCAAATTGAAGACAGAGGCGACTGGAAACAGACATGTGGAGGAGAAGGATCCAAGTGACTGACCCCTCGGCCAAGGGATTAATTCGAGCATGAAGGGAAAATAGTTCCCTTGATGCATTACTTTAAAAGATTTAAAATGCATGAAGCCATGCATTTTATTTGATTGTTTAGACATCAGGAAGAGTCATTACTGCAGGCTGAGACATTTGGTACTTGCTTTTCTACACAGTTTACTTACCATGTGGTTGAGGTTTAGTCATTTGTATTTGTAATTTTGAGTAAGACTTAGTACGCATCTCGGCATCCTTTCAACTTCCCTAATAAATTATTTTCTGGCGTTTGAAGCCCTCTGCTTCACTCGTAAGCTTTTATTTGTTCCACTATTGTATATATGCTGTATGCCATCCCGGTTATCTTTGCTAGCCTGTTAAATGACTAAGCTGACATGTTACATGCTAGTGTGGTAAATTTTGCTCTACAAATCATATGTATCAACTGCATACATGGTTTTATAATATGTGAAAAATGAAGTGTGTGACTTGCAATTTGCTTGTGTTTAGGAATTTTAAAAAGTTCAACAGCCAGTTTTTACATGATTGACTTGGTAGTTGTGATTCATAATTCTGTGTCACAACAATATTAACAGACATATAATCACCATTAGATTGGTAGGCCCATACTTCGCACGAGGACTGATTGGTTTAACATTAACACTCGGTAACTTTTGTCCAAGACCGTTGCGAAATGTGTCACAAGGTGCTGCCACCATTTGACACTTTGACGACCAGCTGCATTGGTTCCCAGTCACTTCTAGTGCACCTTGTCATTAAAGTTTTTAAAATGTCCAAACCATGAAGACGCTTCCACTTCACAGATTTCCCGCATGTACTACTGTGCTGGTGGAATGGCTTGAGCACCCACGCTCTGCTCGTTTATTAGTACTACCTGGCTGCTCTTGAGCTTTCTCTTGCAAGCCTGTTGCAAATGCATTCAGACACATTGTTGCGACTTGCACACTTCACTCAAAACCAAGGCCGTAGCCAGGATTTTATTTCGGGGGTGTTTATTCGACCTTGAGCAAGCCGACAAACAACCGAATCAATGGACTAAGGGGTTTTGAGGATGATTTAATGATTTTAATCTATTGCAAAATGTCACATAGAAATATGAATTTCAAAATGAAATCCCCTAAGTCCTTACATCATGGTTGAGTTAGTAAATACATCATTTTGTTAAGGCTTATAGCATTATTTCATTTGGGGGGGGTGTTCAAACACCCAAAACACCCCCTAGCTACGGCTTTGCTCAAGACATCATCGCACCTTTGAAGAATCACTCGAACGTTCTGTTATCAGTGTTTCTACTCAGGCTGGTGGGATGATCACGTGGTTTCTCTCTAAGGTCGGTCCAACTAAGTGAAGCCGAAAGTTTAACTTGAGGAAAGTTGCATTTCATTGCTTTCCAACACATTGTAGGATAATTATGTTGAGATCTTGTTAGTAACAATACTATTTTTTATAGGTCTATAGTAGCATTATTGTAGTAATGTTTAATTGTTTTATATATATATTTATTTCTCGCATTTGCTGTAGCGCCCCTTCAAGCTCTCTTCTCAGGGACGCTCCCAACTACAGCACGGACACTGCATTGGAGTGTCACGCTAAAGGACACGAGCAATTGTAAGTGAAGGACTTGCTCAAGGTCCATGCGCGGCAGCTTGAGGTGGATTCGACCTGGAACCTTCCGGCTCCAAGGCACTAAACCCACCACTGCACCCCTGCTAGATGTAAATAAAAAGGAGAATGCCTACAGAAGATATCATGCCTCTGAGTAGCCCCCTTGAAGTGGTGCTATATAAATGCATCTAATGAATGAATAATGACCTATACAATAGTCTCTGCAGGACAGAGGTGTCCAACAGACTACTCATGAATATGGTGGTGCACAGCGCCTGTTTTGGAGTAGGCCTATAGTGCTTTAGAAATTCATTCATTCAAGTAAGCCTATAAGCATCTCTTCAAGGAAGCTACATAGAGGTGCTCCCGACTCCAGCCCTGTCAAACAGTTTTAGAGTGCTCATAGAATTTGTGATCAAAGAGTGATCTATTGATCTATTCCATACTGCCGGGACTACCAGGCTACCACAAAAACGCGGCTTTGCATGATTATGGTAAACGGGACTGAGATCCCTTGCAGCTGGGCGCAGTCGGCTCTCCCGAGTACTCAACAAAGATCATGTAGATAAGTTGGAGCGAGGCCTACAGAAGGGAGGAGGGCGACACTAAATCATCCTTTATAATACGACTGTAGAATAGGGTCAAAGGAGGCCAAGCCGTTGAGAGAGTAAATGTAATCGGATTTTTATATAGCGGCTGTCTTATGGCCTCGACCCTGAGGGTGAGATCCTTCACCACCGCTCGCCCGTTTGAATGGACAGAGTGAGACAGTAATGTGATGGTTAGGAAAACCACGGACAAGCCAGGCACTTGTTGACAACACAATACAAGGTAACTATTTGTGAAATGTGCCGCATTTATCATCTGAAGTTCTTAGCAACGCATGCGAGTTTGCGCCAGCGTTCGAAATGGTTCAACTAATCTCCGAAAGTGTTGCATTGTACCGAATTTGTTGACACTTTCTTATATTATATTTATTAGCTCTTCCACATATATTATATTACAGACATATGCGAAGTTTTCAGGATTCGGGCCATACCCAGCTTTCAAAGCTCCAGTCTTATATATGGCTAGGGCTGTCAATATTTAAAATGAGAATCAATTTCAAAAAGAATTTTTTCCTTATAGAATTCCAGTGACTTTCTAGGTTAACCAGGCTTACCATCTATCAATTTTCGTTATTACATAGCAAGATTGGGCCCAGCACAGACGATGTTCATCGATGCAGTTATTCATGATGCAAAGTGTATAAGCTGCACTTTGTTCATGATGCGTGCAAATTGGGTCTGCAATCTGAGAGCAGAGACAGCTTCACTTTAACTTGTAGTTTTTGCTGAGTGGCGCCATTTAGGCAGTCCCAGATCACTATGTATCAAGTGGCAGAACTCAGTACTTGTCATACATGTTATAATTTTTTTAACATTGCCACTTTAGCTTGGTCAGGGCTTAGGTAGTTGCAATTGCAAAACAACGGACATCATAATGCTAAACACTCATAGAAGGCATTGGAAACTGGAACTGATGGTTAGCCTACGTAGAATGGAATGCTAAACAACCGAGTGTTAGCGGTTTGTAAAGTTTTGAAGACTTCAACCTAGCGCTGTCCAACATCCAATGCAGAGCCAACAACATCAGGTCTGATGGAGTGCATAATAATAATATTTTCTTTTAATATCTCAATCTGACACACCGCAGAACGATCACAAGTACATGTTATACGAAATACGGCCCACTGTAGCACGACACGCAGATCGGCTTTACAGCAGTGGGTTCGGTAACTTAACTAATGGCCTAAGAACTGGATCACTTCTGGACGGCCAAGCCAGAAGTGGGAGGGGCTATCTTTATTTTTAGCAGAACCCGAGTCAAGCAACACATCAGCAAAGCGCCTGCGGCAGCTAACAGAAAATTCAAATAAATTTTTGCCCTGAGCGGGGCTTGAACCCGGGTCCGCGCGGCTGACTCTCAGTTTAACGACCAGCGCTCTCACCACTGAGCTACGGGACCCCCCGCAGAGCACAAAGTGCATCATGTCAAGTTTAGTGTGCAAAATCACAGTTCAGAATTTGGTGCAATGGATATCTACACAAAACTCCAGAATCTTTTTGGGATCAATCCAGGACATGGGACACACAAGGTCTGTTCCAGAACTGTCCCAGCGAATCTAGGACAGTTGGCAGCTACACATCGTAATTATAAATTAGAATTTTTAGTTACTCGAAAGCTAAGCGCAGCCCACCGGCTTATTCATGAGCGTTGCTTTAGTGACAAGCATGTGTCTTCGAGGAATTAGAAGTGAAAGTGGAGCCTGTTTTATATGAATCGGCTGAATTTGATTATTGTTGTAAGTCGTTTGACAGTATGCACATTTTTTTACAGAATGCATTTTAAGCATAGTAAAAGTAGTAACTATAGTATTGTCCAATGTTTAATGACACCTTATGGCTGTTGGTGTCAGCTTCCTCCAATGTCCAGGCTTCGGATATGACTTTTCAAAATGCACGTATGTCCCAGGTATTTGTGTGTATGTAGGCTATTTGTGCGTGTGTGTGCATGTGTGCCTGCGTTTTACGCATACAATGTTAGTCTAATCAATGACAGCCATTTGTGTTGCTTGATTTATGTGTAAATTATTCATTCAATAGCAGTCCCTTGTGCAGATGTGCATGCACAGACACGTTACATGGATCTATGTATTGTCTGTAACGCCACTGTCATGTGAGCAGACCTCCATTGATAGCACTAGGGATGCCACGCTGAATTTTTTAAAAGCTAGATCCGGTCGAAAAAAGGCTAGATTGAGAATTTCTCTGAAAAATACATGGATTTTTTAGTCATCTGACCAAAATTTGCTCTTTTTCCTGATAAAATTTCTGACGACATCTCTACATTCAAATACTCCCTTCAGCTTTCACTTTCTCACTTCACTTTGTTAATTAGGCCCCTGCTTAGCGGGACTTGTCCCTTTTGGTGTGCCTATTTGCTCCCTCACTCTTATAATACCTATTCACTTTGAGTATTTTCTTATTGTGAATTATATCTATACTTTGTTAAATATACATGTACAATTGTTGGGATCAATAAAACTATGTCTATGTCTATGTCTACGACCTTTTTTTGTCATCTGACCAAAATTTGCTCCTTTTTTCCTGATAAAATTTCTGATGACCTTTTTTATTTTTTCGCTCTAAAATCTACAATTTTTGGTCCACAATCAAAAAAATTTCGACTTTTTTTATGTCTTTTGTGCTTTTTCACCTAAAAAACACCTATTTTATGCGAAAAAGTCGAAAAAACGCCGTCAGAAAAAAGCTAGATCCTGGAAAAAAAACCTAGACATCACCGAAAAACCTAGATCTAGGTGGAAAATTATAGGCTATGAGTGGCATCCATGGATAGTACTTTACAAAGGACTTGCATAAAGTCTTGCTATCGTCTATGTACGCACAATGATTACGAGAAAAAAACTACTCAACCACCCTCCTCCAATATTTCATGCTTTTGAACCAGTGGTCATCCAGCAAGACTGTGTTGCAGCTATACACAACATGCACTATATTATATTCTCATTGACTTCCTTTAAGACACGTAAAGATTTGTCCTCTGTTCCAAGTGCAAGGCGCTTATTTTCTTCCCTTCATCCCGACCTTGAGCCAGCAATGGATGAATCCTAGTGTCTTGGACAGGAACCAGAAATCTATCTTTCGCATGCTTCCAGCCTGAATTCTGCGGACACTTGTTACTTTAGCCCATTTGCTTCTTTAAAATACTTTTTTGTTTCATGTACTAAGTTGCAGTATGTCAACTTAGTTTTTCTTGAATAAACGAAGTATATATATATAGGGTGGACCAGTAGACCTACATCGTATATCTTGCCAGCTTGTGCCGCTACTGCTTGTATACTGCTTAGTTACAGAGACCGGTTATGCAGACACCTTGCTCAAGATCCTGTAAGCACAGATTTGAACCTGCAACCACATGTCATCATCGTCCAGATGTGTTACCAATAGACCATCGTTGTTAGCTCAAAACCAAATGTAAGTCAAAAGCTACATACAATAAGTCTATTGCCACTGATCACTCTGATCTGTTAAACTATGAGGATGTATGTATTTATGAATGAGCACTTGTTGCGACGCCCCTTCAAGATTTCTACTCTGAGGCGCTCCCGACTACAGCACTGACCCTGAATCAGAGTTTCACACCGAAACGCATGGGCAGTTGTGAGTGAAGGACTTGCTCAGGATTTCTACGCAGTGGCTTGAAGTGGATTCGAACCCGCAACCTTCCGACTCCAAGGCACCAAACATACCCCTATGCCATCATGCCCCACAACACATGTAGGCCTATCTCTTTATGAATTTATGCTACCTGTATGGCTAGTTACCACACTGTTTCGTAGCGTTCCATTCTCCTCGATTTTTTGCGACCAGTTGCTTCAATGGATTATTCCAGAGGCATTTGCATGTGAATTTCCAATCGCATACATGTACCTGCAGTCCTGCATGGAATGACGTTGTGGCATCGTTTGTTTAATGGTCCCAGTATGCAATGCTCTGTCTCCTCCATTGGATGTCGCTATGCTCTGTTCATCATCGTTTCCTGTTTGCACTGACTGCCTACCACTGTGGTTAGTTTTGTTTCCTACCTCGGCGCTTGCATTGTGCCTAGCATGGATGAACGGTGTGCTATGTTTCCAATCAATACCGCACACGTGTTCTTTATCCGGCCCGCTGTCTTTTGTTTCGTTTCTCCTGCTTTCACGGACTAGATGTCACTGATGTTCTGGTTTATCGTCCGTGTAATTTCCTGCAGTTTGTGATTCTTGCTTGAATGATGTTTAGCAAAATGTAGAACTTTACGATTTGGACACTGGTTTCCAGGATATTCCTCAATGCATACTAAATCTGGTGGAATGAATCAATACACTGGTGTTTGCAATGATTATTAGTAGCAGGTAGGCTCAACGATTTGCTGACGCTAATAACACACATACTGACACCAAGTGTCCAAATCTGATTGGACAAAAGGTTTTTTCAGTGCCTACTGTAGAGCATGATTTTGCCGATGTAACGTGGCACTTTTGGGCATGCTTTTACTGAAGTAACTTGACACTGTAGGACATGCTTTTACTGAAGTAATGTGACACTGTTGGGCATGCTTTTACTGAAGTAACATGACACTGTTGGGCATGCTTTTACTGAAGTAACATGACACTGTAGGGCATGCTTTTACTAAAGTAACATGACACTGTTGGGCATGCTTTTACTGAAGTAACGTGGCACTGTAGGGCATGATTTTACTGAAGTAACGCGACACTGTAGGGCATACTTTTACTGAAGTAACATGACACTGTAGGGCATGCTTTTACTGAAGTAACATGACACTGTACGGCATGCTTTTACTGAAGTAACTTGACACTGTAGGGCATGCTTTTACTGAAGTAACATGACACTGTAGGGCATGCTTTTACTGGAGTAACATGACACTGTACGGCATGCTTTTACTGAAGTAACGTGGCATTTGTTTGTTAGTCTTGTCAGGACACCAGTCTCAGGAGTTTGGTTTCTTGCGTCTCTGTCGTCAAAATGAAGCAACGGCGGCGATTTGCCTCAGTAGCCGCTCAAGCAACGCCGTCGCCTCAAAAGCTGGTGAAGAAATCGACGCAGAAAAGCGACACCGGCATGGCATTCAACCGATTCTGTCTCATCTTTGTCGTCCTAGCGATTGTCTTGAATCTCTTCAGTCTTTCCGCACTGTTTCTCAGCAGCTGGTCGTGGGACGACATCCTCCAATGGTTATACGGCGGGGAACCGGATGATCTGACAACCGTGAGAATGAATGCTACGTATCTGAACGTCCCGTTGACGAAGTCCTTCCGTCTGGACTTCGAGCGTGTGGTCAAGGTGAGAGAGAACAACATGAGGCTGTACAAGCATCCGTACAACAGAAATGGTATCGACAGGCGGTCAAACCTCAGCCTACAGGAATACAGGGACGTTTACGACGGGAAGTGGTCAGTTAATTTCAAGTGTTGCCGCTTTCTAGAGAATAGATATTATTGAACATTATTATTAACTAATGGATCATATAAATATATAACTTTGGTGGAAAAGCTTTCTTGAATGGGATGCTGTACAAGTCCACAGAATGAATGAATGAGTATTGATGAGCACTGTAGGTCTGATGTGTCAGAATTCATATCACTGTATTGTTAAGCATTCTCAGTGTAGAACGAACGCTTGTACATTTCTATTGTAGGCCGGTCTTAGTCGACGATGTTGTACCAACGTGGAAAGCGAGCAGCTGGACTCGTGAGTTCTTGTGCGAGACGTACGGCCAGGAAAGAGTTGTCATGAAGGGAGTCAGCGTACGTGAAGAAATGACATCCCTACTTCAAATGTTTCGATTCTATTTACGAATTTGTAAAGCGCCTCTCACAGTACGAGCTACTCAGAGGCGCTCCCAGTGCAAAGAATCCCAAGAAAAAGAGCAGTTTTAAGACCATGGATAGAAGCAGTAATACCTTCAGATAAGATCTGAGCACAAGTTATAAGCCATTCCACAGCACAGGGCCAACAGGTCACGTTGCTTGATGTGGCAGTCCTTGTAGCATATCTCCACGAGATTGAGCGCCAGGTCACGAACATCCTAGGCTGCAAGATGCATTTTTGCTGTACAAGCATCTAATGGTGGTACTTAAGAACCGAAGACGAATCAGTGTCACATATTAAACTAACATTGAAAGCTGCCACAAGACTGGAGCTTACATCAACACTGATTTTCTGAAGTCTATATATGCGGTAAAGTAATTAGCATAATTTATGCGTTTAGAATATGAACTACATGTCAATCATGTTATTGTGTTGTAGCAGATCGTGGTCTAATGTTCTGTTTATGTACGACTCTGAAGTATGTATGTGCACGTGTTGTAGCATCCCTTCAAGATTCTACTCAGAAGCGCTCCCGACTACAGAGCGGACACTGAATCGGATTTTCACTCTGAAGTGCTTGAGCAATTGAGAGTGAAATACTTGCTCAAGGCCCCTTATGGGGATTTGAACCTGCACTCTCTGGCTGCAATGCAATGAACATACCCACTACACCACCGCACCCCACCAAAGACTGGACTAAATAATGGACAGAATGGAGACTCTGTCCTGCTGATAATATAGATTAGGACAAGATAGAACAGGACAAAGAAGAGAGAAGAATATCATTGCTAGATCTCTTTATCTACCAAAGAACAGAGATGTAAGGAATTTCTAAATTTTTTATTTGAGTTTTGCAGTTTCCGTGGATTATTTTTATTTTCAGTTCTTTGATGTTTACTGTGTAGTTTTGTTTTGTGAACTTCAGAGTGGTTGTGTTTGGTTTTCAGTATGTTTTCCTATCCATACTGAGTTTATCGAAGGCAAGGTCCAGACAGAATTAAATCCTGGGATGTAATTCTTATTTGGTAAGGTCTTGCACCTCTTGACTGGCCATTTTTAAAACCTAGGATTAATATTCTGACAAGATTTTTGTGTCAGTTATCAATGTGGCTTTGCTGTATCTTTACTTGATTACAAGTCTCTGTTCTTGCTTCTAATGTCTGTTAATTTCTTTTTCCTTGTTATTTCAATTTGTCATTGCAGAACAATTTCGATCGAGTGTTATACATTTTTTGTCTATTTAATTTTGTTTCCTTAATCAATTATTCCAGCTTTATGCTAAACTTTCGCTTTCTTCACCTATTGTTTCGGTTTTTAGATTCACTTTGAAGCATTGTTTCGGTTTTTAGATTCACTTTGAAATATTGTTTTGGTTTAACTCATTTGCTGACTTGGCAAGCCTTTAAAGATTGTTTATGTTTTGATTTCATTTATTGTGGATTGTTCTGTAGAATAAGCACTCTTGCACTTGCAGTTTAAAAAATTTACCTAATGTAGAATAGTACCAATGATTGTGTTGTTGATGGTATTCAGGGTGGACTCCATCAGGCATCCATGGTCGCACTTCCACTTGAGATGTTCTGCAATCACACGAACGAAAGTGGTTGGCACTCGTGGACGTACGTGGAAGATGAACTTTTCATTCCAATGAGGCCGTGGCTTCGGAAAGATGTGGGAGAAATGGTAGGTCTGGATTTTGCATTTAAGACATTTTTATGCGTGCGATATTGTATCCGAATGCCTATAATACAATACAATTGAAATTTTATAATGACCTCCTTATAAAGCTCAGAAGTGCACGCTGAAGTTAGACAACCATTTAGAACTATAGATGGACTGGAGCAGGTAAGTTTTTAGTTTGGAGCGAAAGACAGTCTCGCTAAGAGAGCTACGAACATGAGGACAGAGAGAGTTCCAGATGGATGTCACAGCAACTGTGAAAGAACGCCAGCCAAAGACAAAATGTGTACGGGGAACAACATACTTTACAGTAGATGCTGATGGAAGTGCCGAGCGACCTTTAACAGAGTTGCAAGTTATGACCATGGAAGTTAAGTAGGATGTTATAGAGTACTCACTGGTAACGTGGAGAATGCGGTTCCTGCCTCTTCTGGGACGGAACTTACTCTGTAGGAACCTTTGAACATTTCCTTCACTTACAGTTGTTAGGTGCCAGTGTGCCACTGATACTGTGTCATTAGATTGTTTTGCTTAAGTGCTTAATCGTACTAAATTGACTGCAGGTACTAAGTTGACTGCAAGTAGTAAATTTACTGTAAGAACTAAATTGACCAATGACCACGAGTACTAAATTGACTGCAAGTACTAAATTTACTGTACTTACTAAATTGACTGCAGGTACTAAATTGACTGCAAGTACTAAATTGACTGCAAGTACTGAATTGACTGCAAGTACTTAAATTGACTGCAAATACTGGATTGACTATATACTAAATGGATGACACGTGCTCAATTGCCTGCATGTACTACATGGACATCGAGTACTCAATGGACTACAAGTAGTAAATTGACTATAAGTAGTAAATTGACTACAAGTAGTAAATTGACTGCAGGTACTGAATTGACTTGGTAATTGCCTAAATTCAAATGCAGTAATCCACGCAGGCCCTGAAGCATGTTGATTTATGCATACAAGTGGTTTTTTGTCCGTTAGGTTCCTGGTGATGAGGATTTCTTCCAGTTGTTTCCGGTTGAAGTTCGTCCGTGGAATTCAATGCTGCTGTGGGGAACGGCGTTCTCTCGGTCATCTCTTCATATTGACCCGTACAACTGGACAGGAACCAATGCAGTGATTGCAGGGCTGAAGAGATGGAGGGTTGGAGGCCCTCCCTGATGATTGATTCATTCCATATTGTTTCGCTAAGGGAATAGAAAATAGCTTTTTTTATATGTGGTATTAAGGGTCCATCATGTGGCCTAAGTGTCCGGAGACTGCCAAAATTCTGGAGTGTGTTATTGCCATTTTTTACTAAATATTATTATTATTAATTTATTTTTTACAATTTTTTATATTATTATTTGTCAATATCTTTCTTTTAAATCTCATGGGTAAGGTGAAATGATAATTATAAATTCTATATGAAAGGCTTTCATCTGGAATCTCTGCTTATCTGTATTATCATTTTCAGTTTAGTAGCTATCATTATTGAAAGATAATTTATGGAATTTGTTGTGTTTCTACTCTAGTTGTTTCCTCCGGGTCAAGATGCATTTCTTTATGTCCTACCAAATCGAAAGTCTGAATTTCCTCTCAACTGCTACAAATACAACAGGTAACCAGTGCTTGTTTTTGCAAGTCTGTTGCTGTTGCTATGTTTGTTCATTGTTGAATTGTCACCAGTATCTCATTGAATAATTGATTCAGGTTAAATGGTTTTTTCTTTAAATTTTTTACGGCTTTTTTTAGTAACTCCTGTTGTGCATGAAAAGCTAGAAAACTTAAAAGGAAAATCATTCTGTTATTTATGTATTATTTTATTATTATTGTCATTATTGCTAATGTTATTATTGTCGTTGTTATTATCATAATTTTTATTATCATTTTTCCCAAAGGGAGCGTTGTTCTCGAATGGCTAGTCTTCATAGATGGCTTTGTGGGTAGAAAATCTGCTGCAAAAAGTGACGGTACACAAGCACTGAAAGAGAAACGTAGTCTTTCTGTTATCTCCATATCTGGATGCAATTTATGATCTAGATTTTTAACAAGTGAAGATACTACTAATCTCCTGATTTATGGGCTAGCCGGTAACTGAAGAGGTTGATCAATGCAGGGTCATCTTTGTATGCCTGACGCAGTGTTCAAAGGCCAAAGGCACACAGTGGTGCAATGCCAGAATTAATATTGTTGTTGATGTTGTTGAGCACTGTTGTTTTCATCAAAAGGAAATTACTATGTAGTTTCTTGTTGCTTGTTTTTTTATCGATTGATTGGTTGATTGATTGATTGATTGTTTAGCCCAATCGACACATTCGAAGTGGACGACCATCAGTTTCCGAAGTTCAAAAAGGCGAAATTCTTTGAGTTTGATCAGTATCCGGGTGAATTGCTTATCATTCCAACCGGGTGGTTTCATCAGGTGAATGCACCATATTTCTTCAATTAAGAATTACTTGCATAGTACTTTCCATTCTACTTCTGAGGCTATTCTGGTGTTCTCATTATATGTATGCATGAACACTTACTATGGCACCGAACATACCACTACACCACCAAGCCCCACAACCATGGGACAGATATATTGAAGTTAGGTTGCAAAGGAAATTTATTTGGGGGGATGTTATTAGAAAAAACAAAAGAACGTAGAATGTTCTGCAGTGATTGATTGACACTGATTAACTTCATAGCCTTATTAATACCCCCACCCCTTTCTGACAAGTCGGAAGGCTGAGTACTCGTTGGCGTGGCTCTTGTTGACTTCGTTTGATAAAGCACCGGCAATGACGTCTTTTGTATGGCACAGAGAAATGTCGGTAATTTCATTCCATTACTTGTACCAAACTTGAACGAATTCTTAGAAAATACAACTTTTAGCATTTGATATGCATTGCTTCAATGCTGAGGTACTTGAAATACACAATTCCTGCTGGCACAGCACATTCTCTACTATTCCTTTCGCTCCATTAGACTGTGTCTCTGAGTAGTTTTCTTGAAGGGTCGCTATATAAATATTTGATACGAATGAATGAATACATGCATAGCTGCCTCTTTAAGTTGGGTGAAAGACTTGATCTATCTCCATGACATCTCGTATGTATTATACAGTTAATGCATGTAAATATAGCTTGATATCCATCAACCATGTTTTTAAGACTCTTTCAACTTAAAAAAAGTTTCAAGTACATCATTGAGGATAACCACCTGCTGATTGTTCAGGATTATTTAAAATGTCTACATAGTTAAGATTCTGTAGCACGCATTATATTATCTTTTGTGTTTAAAATAATGTATTTAACACGTATTCAATGTGAGTATGTTTCAATCTACTGGAATCATTGTTTTGCGAATGCAGGTATAATTCTTAAATGGAGGTTTTATTTGCGATTGTTATTTTAACAGGCCTTCAACTTCGAAGAGACAATTGCCATCAGCAGTCAGTTTACAAACGTCAACAACTATCGAGTTATTCTCGAAGAAATTCTCAAAATCGATAACATTCGAAGGAATCAGATACCGTCCTATATCTCAAAGCTGCCGGCAGCTGAACAGGTTTTATCAGCAAAGAATGATTGCTATTCTGTTTCAATAATATTCTTATTTCTGGTGTTTTTAGTTGCATCGTATTGCTCTTTAAATACAAATTGACAATAAATAAATAAATTGACGAGGGCTTTGCATTTCAAGCTTGACCACACATCCGTTTTTAGGTTCTTAATTAGACCCTGAAGGGAGCTTTTTACCCTAGGCGAAAATAAAACTAAAAAAATAAAATAATAATATAAATAATGGCATACTTGAGACAAGCTACCTGCTCAACATGGCGACCTAATGAAAGAGCAAGACAACAAAAGCACAACAAATCACAAGAAATATTGCCGATATGACAGAGCAGCATAGCGAAAGAGTGACGTAGCAAAAACGCGACAAATTGGTTGGCATTATATTCTATTTGTCGGTGAATAAATTATGCTAATAAATTATGCTAATCCTCGTCCCATGTATTCGTATCCAAAACTTGCTGGCAATTCACACTGTTTATCGAGGAGTTGAGAGAGTATGTGATGTTGTATCACCTCCTTTACCTGTCTCTCACCTCATTTACCTGTCTGTCTCTGTGTCTGTCTCTACCTGTATGTCTGTATCTTTGTCTCTCTGTATTTGTATCTAAGCTTGTGACTATCTGTCTGTGCGGATCTGTCTGTCTGTGTTTTGTTCATTTAAACTGCTTGTTATCTTTCAGGTAAAGTTCCTGATGTCGTTGCTGCCACAGCACATCATAGAAAGAGGTCGTCAGACAACTAAAGACATCCTCGCACAAGTCCAGCTGAGAAAGAATTTGAACGAGAACAATTAGTTGTGTAAAATAAGTAAGTAAGTAAGTAAATCAGCAATGAGTGTGCGTTTCAAAATGTGTGCGTGTGTGTATGTGCTTGAAAAATAATTTGAACCAGAATCATCAGTTGCATAAAGTAAGCAAGTAAGTAAGTCAGCAATGAGTCTACATTTCAAAATGTGTGTGTGCGTGCGTGCGTGTGTGCAAGGACTTGCCAACTGAACCGTTTCCAACTGTTCAAGTAGCATTCATCTGCTTAAACTCTGCAGTGTTTGGAATCAAGATCCGTGTGCCTTTAAGATGTACTCTGAAATTGCTTTACATTACATTGACTTTAACAACTTGCTACTATCCTGGCTAATGAATTATTTACTAATAGGCCAGTCAAAAATACGGGAAATTCATCATGAACCCGGACATTTACTATGGCAGACCTTTTTTGGCAGAATACTGTACGTAAATACCCTACTAAACTACAGTAGAAATCCTAATAAATTCCAACATGGGGAAATGTGTTTAAATCGTTAATTAGTGTGATGCAAATTATGACTGCGCGTATAGCGTTTCGCTTAGTCATCGCCTATGCATTATGAGCGTGGCCTTAAGTGCGGGGTAGTTATCGACCACGCTCTGCAGAGTTTTTGCATAAAATTTTATTTATTTTTGTCTCCAAGATCGACATTTACATTATTCAGATAAAAAATATATTAATCGATATTTAATTTTTTAAATCGGTAATTTCACTGTTTTTCCAGCAGATAAATCGTATTTCCGCCAGTCCTTGAAAAGTAAACAAACTCGTATAGGCATGGCTGTTGGTCGTCTGTTCAAAACTAAATTCAAAATTTTAATTATTTCCCCATATCGCATTTTGTTAGGATTTCTACCACATATTCTTTAGTCCATTTAGAAACTTTTCGTGCAAAAATTTGCCTGCCATAGTAAATGTCCGGGTTTAAGACTTAATTGACTGGCCTATAAATGGAAAACAGAAATTACAGCAAACTATGATTTTAAATCGGTGACAGTTCTGAATTTTTAAGCAGGCAAACTAGTTTGAGTTTGATTTATAGGGGTCATTGCATAATTACATATCACCGAAAATAAACGTTTTTCACCTGCCCTGTGATGCTTTTATTAACGTTTTCCTTGGCCCACCCACGACTCTGTTGCATATTTATTGTATTTTCTCATAAAGCCTTCAGGTAGTTATGGTCTCATTACTGTTCTATCTAGGGGTCCGAAATTTATCTCGTTAGCCCTGATGTACAAGTGGCCAATGGAAGGTAGTCAGTAAATTGAGACGAGGCTGTCATCTATTTTACCTTCCTATACCTTAGCATTGCTTTATTGACCATAATTCTAGAGCGTTTGAATAGTGGTGTGACCAAGGATGTGGATTTTATCGACCGTAACACCACTGACACCTCTGCTAATTGCCAAGCCGGAAGCGAGATTATACTTGCGTCCTTCACCAAATTCCAGTCATCAGGAATCATGAACACTTGGATGCGGAATGACTTGGAGAAACAAGATGCGGTAGCACAGTGGAAAATATTTTTAAAAATCAGACTGACAATCATGGGCGTCCGCAGGAATTTTTCTAGGGGGGCGCAAACTTTTATATAGGCCTAATTGTCAGAGGGGCTACATAGGTTGTCGAAAGCAACCGATGACTCCGGTGCACCTTCGACGCTTGCACCTTCTGCACTGGCTCCCTCTCGATCCTCTGTCACGGAACCCAGCATGCGAAAAAGCATAGACATTCATTGTCAAAACTGCTATGATAGCCTTAAAAATTTTATGTGACTGAAATCTGACCTTAGTCTTCAAATAACAATTGTAGGCCTAATCGTCTGATTCATCTGCAGATGGGTTCTGATATCATTTGCTGTCTGAAACTGTTTCCGAAGTACGATATAGGCCTACATGTACAATGTAGACCTACATACATTCATCATACAGAGGCCTGATAAACGCCGTAAACGGTCATCACCGCATGGTTGTTGAACGAATGAATCCATGTTTCTATACCTTCCATATCAGAACTCGTCTTCAAGCGAAAACAAAACATCCTTTGACTGCCTGTTCCGCTAGAGCGGGAAGCGTTTGGTCCCTTGTGTTGGGACCTCACCTGTCAACTATATATGTCGTAACTTTCCCAAGATAGAGCTTATGATAGAGGTATTGGCTAGGCTATATTTAATTGTTCACTACTCATCCCTTCCCTTCTCTCTCCCCCTCGTACATTATATATATATATATTTTATATTTATATATATTACCCTATACCAAGTATCAACTTTGATGTGATGTTTCCTCATCTCTTCCTCCTCTCCCTTTTTTCTCTGTCCCTTCTACCTAATATATGCAGTACATGTATATCTCTATACATGTGCATGCCTAATATACGAATGCAGTGGTTTCGAAGCTAGGGTGGTATATTTAAAGTGTAACAAAATGCGTGTTGGCTGGCATATGAGGGAAGAAGCTGATTTATTAGTCAGTCCCTGTCGCTCCACCCAGTGCCAATTAAGTTTGTTTATATATCCTTGTGTGTATAGCTTATATATATATATATACATATATATATCGCTATGTGTGACTATTCGCGTTTCACCAGCTGGACCTGTGTTATCTCGCAGTGGTCGCCTGAAACAACACAAGAGCCGCTGTTAGAGAGAATACGATCCCAATTACTTGACCATTAGGCGGACACGGCTGAATGCAGTTTTCCGAAACGGGGTACCAGTATGAATTTCCGTATTGCCACGAGAGAGTTCTATACTTATGGTCCACCGATAATCACGTTGAAAATCGCGTTGTAATAATCATAACCAAAATAATCTAAATTTCTCTGCAAATAAGCTTATGTGAAAAATCCAGGGGGGCGCACTCGCGCCCCCTTGCGCCCCGCTGCGGACGCCCATGCTGACAATTATGAAATTATATTCAAATCTTTAAAAATTAAATGCTGTTGACAAACCCAAATGAATCACACTGTTGCATGGACGCTGAATGGACATAATTAACCTAGGCTCACAATGTGGCAGGATGGTGTTCAGTCTTGAAGCAGAGTGCCTAAAACATAATGCACGTTAATTCATAATCGAAGAGCCGTCATGAAGTGACCATAGTAGTAGTAATAGCACCAATATAAATGTGATGGTGAAGAGGAAGAAGTTCAAGAAGAAAATGATGATGATGATGATGATGATGATGACGACGACGACGACGACGATGATGATGATGATGATGATGATGATGATGATGATGATGATGATGATGATGATGATGACGATGACGATGACGATGACGATGATGAACACGTTGAATATGATGATGAACATGTTGAATATGATGATGATGAAGATGACAATGATGATAATGATACCGATGCAGCTGCAGCCGCTGATGATTATGACGATGATGATGATGCTGCTACTGCTGATGATTATCATGATGATCATAATGATGATCATGGTCGTGTTCATGATGACGAAGATCTTGATGATAACGATGATCATTACGACAGTGGCAAACTTACAATTTCGCTGTCGTTGGCCTACTTCGATTTCGCTATCGCCATTGACCCCGGCCGCGACCGCCTCCAACGTAGGCCTACGTTACCGTTTTTCTCAAACTCCGCATTCGTCTCCGAATCATAGGCGCAACCACCCTATGATACCCACGGGACGTGTCCCCCCAACTCTTGAGTTGTCCCCTAACTTTATTATTATGGTCCCCCCCCAACTTTTAGGACGTGATTCATTATGGTCCCCCCCAACTGTTAGGACGTGATTGCACCTATGCTCCGAGTCAACGGTCGCCCCCATCCAAACCGTTGCCTCCAACTCTGTCGTTACCTCCGACACCACTGACGCCTCCAACTTCGATGTCGCCCTAAACTTTGCGTCACCTCTTAAAAAATGGCACTGTTGTAGTGAGACCGTAGGCCCTATTGAACAACTATTGAAACAGGACTAAGATTTTACGACCATAGCCTAAAAAGAAATTGTACGAATTTTTCTACAACAACCTTATGGATTCGACCCTTTTTTATTTTTCGATGAATTGATCAAATGAGATCCATGACCACGCCACTGTCGATCAGATTGACTGGTCGCGCGTCAGTTGGCCTGTATACGTACATATTATGTTACTGTTGCTGTCTAATTTTTCTTTTTGCAAAACCTATTCTTTCCTGGTGGCTTTGCACACAGGTTAGGCCTACGCGTATACGCCTCTGAACGGTTCATCCTATTTTATTTAATTCCATTTCAAGAATTTATATTAGAGGCTCCTTATAGGCCTAATTAATATTTTCATGCAATAAAAATAACAACACCGTGGGTCATAAAAGCGCGGTGTTTCGAAGGAAATCTGTGTGCATTTTCGAAAATTCAGTGTCGGCACTGGTGACGACGTTGCTATGAAAGGTATAACCACAGTGTAATACACCAATCCACTCTCAAAAATGATTATTATTGGAAGCTGTCTGTTCTGTTAGCAGTTGAGATTTAATATGTATTCTGTTATCTGTTCTTGTTAATTTTTTCAACTGCATAATTGTACACTAGTCGGCTGCTGTCTGTCAATCGGATTGTTGAATAAAGGAAATCATTATTAATAAATTTTGATGATAAAATTGCTTGATTGCTTTACTTACTTACTTACTGAATTTTATTCTCGCATTAACTGATGAAGGTGTATTTTCTGTACGTAGCTTGTTAAAAATAAAAAGCTGTGTTATCTATCTGGCTGAATAATTTATGCATCGACCTTCAAACGACCGTGAGACACGGACCTTCACCCACACGAGTCATTTTGACGTTGACGATCGGCAGGTGTGGTTATTTGTTGTGAGTTAAAAACATCGGTAAGTGCAGCAGAAGGTGAAGGAAACAGTCCACATAACGAATTCCACATCTGAGTATGCGTAATAAATCATCATAAGTAGGTAGAAATAAATATCTCCGCGGCATAGGTCTACCTGCAGTCGGTTTCTGACGCTGTGGCCTAGATAGGAGAGGCGGTGCCGCCGCCGCCGTGTCCGACAGAAATTTTTTCCTTGGCGTGTAGTGCCTACGTGGTATGTGGTTTGCAATAAAAACTCGTTTACATTCCGTTTTTTGCCAAGAAGCCGTGTATCGGCGGTCGCATTGCCGAGAATTTGGGCTTCGTCATATATCCCTGTCTTTGACCTGGTATTCTTTTGAACTTCGCCACTGTCTGTCTATGCGATCTTAAAACGTGGAAAGTTTGGCTGGGTTTTGGTTGGAGGGCCCGGGAAAGTGTAAAAGATATTTATTAGGTATGAAAAGAACTAATTTTGCTCTTAGGTGTGATGAGAAGGAAGCCTTGTGAAACGTTGATAAAGCAAGAGGAAATATTGTTTCATTCTTTTTTGCAAAGTTCGAGCTTTGTTTTACGTAATAATTCTTTTTAAATGCAATTTTTTCCAACTTGTTTAATTTGTGTGCTATTTAGTATGCACTCGATGCCCTGTTGTGTTTAAAACGAATTTTCACCATTCTTTGGTAAATTGTGAGCTTTTATGAAAATTTATGCCCTGTTTGCATCATTCTAAAGCTCCTAAAATCATTGGAACCCATCCCACAATGAAAACAAATATTTCTGATCTGGGTCAGGGAGTTGAGATTTTGGCCACAATTGAGTTGCCTGCAGATTCTTGGTTTTCTTCGTGATGAATCTGTTTGAGATGGCCATTGTTTGATGCCCAGTGTTCAAATTCAGCTGCTTATGAGAACCAGTACTTCAGATTTGAGATTCGCCGCCTGAACTGTTGAATCTGCCGCTAAAATTGGATAGCCGTTGCCAAACTGCATCTTTAGTTGCAACCAAAATTGCCTTGAGTTACTGACCCTCTCGCACTGCCAGTTACAGAGACGCGTTGAGACTTGTTTGTTCACTGACGTACGCACTGTCACTGGTCTAGGGTGCTGCAGATCCTGAGCGTTGCTGTGATAAATGTTTGGCGACAAAATTATAATTGCAATATGAATCATGTTCGGTACGTTTTAAAAATAGTTGTAGATTGAATACCCAGAAAATGGGAAAATGCAGTTTTGTCTTGTAATGCAGGCACTACAGGGATTTTGATATTTTCTCGAGATGCAAAAAATGTTCGTAATCTGTAGTGTGCATCAATGCAAATGCATACATGTCTGTTCAGGCCAGTAATTACGTCCAATGTGTTTATGGGGATAGGTGCTGTTTTTGTTCGCTATGTATAAAATGCTAAATTCATCTTATTTGTGTTATGATTACATTGATTAGGATTGTACTTTCGTCTTTTTCAGGTCTTTGTCTGTAACGTAATTCCAGCTAAACATGGCAACGATTGGAATCAATGGGTTTGTATGAGATTCGTAATCTGTGCATAAATATCATGAGGGTGTTGTAAATTTGGTATGGCTAAACTGTCCCCTACTGTATAATTTAAAGTATATTCAGTAACTGCATTCCTTATTGACCATAACCATGTCCAAAAGCTTGAATTGTTTTATGTAACATTTAATTCAACTAAAGAAGTTTTATATTAGTTTACAAACCCTGTTTTTGCGACATCTGTGCAGAACCGGCATTGCTAGTGATTTGTTGGCATCTGATAGCAGATATATAATTAGGCACAGCAATATAAATTGTTCGTGAGGCAATTGGTTATGGATTTTCGATTTAGGTTATGTGGTTGCTGCAGCTTAATGAGTTGAGACTTTGTAATTTAATGGATTATCATAAATTGTGTCTGAAAAGTAATAGAACTCCTCTCACAGCATAGATTATTCAGAGTTGCTTTCAGCACGGAAACCCAGGCTAAATGAAATGTCTTGAGAGTGAAGGTGGGAAAGGGCCTAGGCATGAGTTAGCTTGTAGTTGAAGGGGAAACTTGTCAATGTCTGTCACTTTGTTACTTCATGATTGTCATTTAGAAATTTGATACATGTATTGAAACTTTGCAATTTAGCATGTTGGCGCTCTCTGTTGTTTGATTTAGCAATATTTTATTGGATTGATGCTTAGAATTTAATACATAAGTGCTTTATGGGTAATTGAATATATTGGCACTTTGTGATTGAACGCAATGGTTCTTAGCAATTTATTACATAAATTTTACGCTCGCAAGGTGATCAGAGACACGAGAATCTTGCGGTATAATTTATCGTTTTGTTGTGTTTCCAGATTTGGCCGCATCGGTCGTCTTGTTCTTCGCGTTGCACTTGAGAATGGAGTAGAGGTTGCTGCCATCAATGATCCATTCATCGATCCAGAATACATGGTAGGATCTCGACGTTATTCTCTGAACTGCTTAACTAAATTAATCCGAATGCAGAACTATGCTCTCCACTCCGTGTCAGTATTGTTAAGATCAAAATGAAGGTTAAAGTTTATTGTTGTAAGAAATTATTTTGAATATTTTCAGTGGTGGCGCCAGGATTTTCGTTTTGGGGGCTAGATTTTCCGGAAAAAAATCCAAAATTTCTGACGACTTTTTTTAGTCATCGACCAAAATCCGAAGAAAATTTTACATTTCCGCCGCCAAAATTTCTGACGACTTTTTTTAGTCATTTGATCGAAATCTTCGAAAATGCTTCTTTTTCATAGTTGGCCAAACTGTCTGTCAAACCTTGTGCGTACCATTACGTTTATTTTTTTGGGGGGGGGCTAAAGGGTAGATCGTGCATATGTTTTATTTTTACATGGGAAAAAAGTATGCCTTTTTATGGGGGCTTAGCCCCCCCTAGCGCCGCTACTGAATATTTTGTTAACAACATGATAATGCATAAATTTGAAGTTAAAAAAATGAACTCGTTAGGGTGTGTTTATTTAATAATTAGGTTTGCTTCAACAATCTTTTAGGTAAGTTATTTTTTCTATAAAAAAAGAAATGTCACCTGTGACTCGCGTAAAAAAGTGCAAAAATGCGAAGTATGATGACATCATTGTAATTGTTTGAGGTAATTTGTAATACATGTGGCACTCGGTGGACACTTGGTTAGAGAACCTGCATTGTCATGCATAGCTACTTTTACTGCAATGTGTATTTCTCAGTGTCGTCGATTGATGTTTGCTCCTTTTATAAATACAAAATGGTCATAATTATAATTGTAAACATGATGATAATTATAATAATAATAAAATGAGGCATCTTATGATCAGAAACAATTGGTTTTACTATGCCTGGCACATGCGTAAACTTCAGAAATCTCGATTCTAAGTGATGAGCTTGAAAATGACCTGTTGCTTGTTAGCAAATCGGACCGTTCGTTTGTAGTTCTTCACTTGTGCTTAGGTTTACATGCTCCGATATGACAGCACCCATGGACAGTTCAAGGGAACTCTGAAGGCCGAAGATAAGAAGCTGATTGTTAATGGAAAGCCAATCCACGTCTATATGGAGTAAGTATGGTTTCATCCTGTGCAGAAAAGGCATTGCACTATGTATTTCAGATTTGTTAAAAATCTTAGTAGTTTGTGGATGGTAATTAATTAACAGGTGACCGAAATGGGAAGTTCTTCAATGAAGAGAGCATGCCTTGTTGTTAATATTGAAAAATTTTGATATCTGAAAATTTTGAATAAAATATTCAGGTTGATAGACTTCTTGTGTTACTTATTATTATTATTATTATTATTATTATTAAACTAGATAAAATTAGATATCCAGGTGTTTGATAGCAGCTGTTTCAGATTATACTCGTAAAGTTTGCATGGTAAATTGTTGACTAGTTTACTCATTTAAATTGTTGTTGTAGCAATCCATGACTTCATTCATTAGTTCGTTCATTCATTTGTTGCCTTGTATAAATTATCCAGGAGAGACCCAAAGAACATTCCATGGGGCAAAGTGGGTGCAAAATACGTCGTTGAATCGACGGGCATCTTCACGACCATTGACAAAGCGAATGTGCACTTGGAGTCTGGTGCGAAGAAGGTGATCATCACGGCACCATCTGCGGATGCACCAATGTTTGTGATGGGGGTCAATGAGGACAGCTACGACCCGAAATCGATGAACGTCATCAGGTACTACGCAGCAGTGGGGCGCGGTGGTGTAGTGGGTATGTTCGCTGCTGGGTGATTCCACGTCAAATCAACCAACATGATTGACATGACCGACTCAGATTTACTTGAAATTTGGCACAATTGTTTGGTTGGATGAAACATGTATAAATCCAAGAAAAAAATTTTGGGGGTCAATTATGACCCGAGATATGGGTCGTCAAACTTTGACCCAAACCGCTCAACCACATTCCTTTGGACGTCTGTATCTCAGCTTGTATTAGAGCTAGAAAGTTGTTCTTGGTGTCATTATTTAGCTCTTTTGATGACCTATTTGAGTATATTATTTCAGACTGTTTAAAAGTTTAGCATAGTCACCATATCTGACAATTAAGCACTTTGACCTTGACCCTTTTGAGGGATTTTTAAAATCTGAAAAAAATTACACTTATAGGCTGAAGGGTCTTGAACATCCTCTGAAAAAATCAGAATGGGATCTCTAATGGTTCTCTCGCTATAATTATTTTGTCTATAATTCTGTGCAAATTTCAATATCCAGTCTTCTGAAACTGGAATCGCCCATATGTTGAACTCGAATTTTGAGTGGAATTATAGATAAAATAATTATAGCGAGAGACCCATTAGAGATCCTATTCTGATTTTTTCAGAGGATGTTCAAGACCCTTCAGCCTATAAGTGTAATTTTTTTCAGATTTTAAAAATCCCTCAAAAGGGTCAAGGTCAAGGTCAAAGTGCTAAATTGTCAAATATGGTCATTATGCTAAACTTTTAAACAGTCTGAAATAATATACTCAAATAGGTCACAAAAGAGCTAAATAATGACACCAAGAACACCTTTCTAGCTCTAATACAAGCTGAGATACAGACGTCCAAAGGAACGTGGTCGAGCGGTTTGGGTCAAAGTTTGACGACCCATATCTCGGGTCATAATTGACCCCCAAAAATAATTCTTGGATTTTTATATGTTTCATCCAACCCAACAATTGTGCCAAATTTCAAGTAAATCTGAGTCGGTCATGTCAATTTTTGTTGTAAATTTGGTTGAATTGACACGGAATCACCCTGCTTTGCAGGGTGATTCGAATTGAACGTTCGATTGAACGTTCGAATCCACCTCAAACCGCATCGTAGGGACCTTGGGCAAGTCCCTCGCTCACAATTGCTCAGGCGCTACACAGCAGTGGCGCGCGGTGGTGTAGTTGGTATATTCGTTGCCTTGAAGCCGGAGGGTTGCAGGTTCGAATCCGCCTCAAACCGCATCGTAGGGACCTTGGGCAAGTCCCTCGCTCACAATTGCTCAGGCGCTACACAGCAGTGGGGCGCGGTGGTGTAGTTGGTATATTCGTTGCCTTGAAGCCGGAGGGTTGCAGGTTCGAATCCGCCTCAAACCGCATCGTAGGGACCTTGGGCAAGTCCTTCACTCGCAATTGCTCATGCACTTCGGCGTGAAACTCTGATTCAGTGTCCATGCTGTAGTCGGGAGCGCTTCTGAGTAGATACCTCTAAGGAGCGTTGCAGCAAGTACACTTACTAACAAAGCAGTTGTATTCTGTTCAACGTAGATGTCCTTTATTGCCTAGGTACATATGTGATCTCTCCCAAGAGAAGAGACCACTTGTTTGGAATGTTCTTGTTAAAAGCTTCCATACGCTGATGTCAATGGAAAGTCGTCGTAAAAATTTTCTGGATGTCTGGTCCAAAGTTTTTGCCCTTTGTAAATGAAAACATAAAAATCATTTGGTGGAAATCACAAAAAGGATATTGACTCTGTCTCTGCCTGATACAATAACCTCATTTTTTACGTTATTACATCAGGTTGCATAATACAAGTTTGTAAAACAGTAAGCCAAATGGGCAGTTCCCTTAATTAATTAAATTTAATTAATTAATTCAATGATCATGATTTAGGTAAAAATCCATTTTCCGTCTGATCTTGAAAATGACAAGTGGTCCCTTGGTCGAGCATGTATATCCGAAAGAACATTCAGTTACAATATCAATTTATAAAACTTGTTTACCGGTATTTGTGGTGATGCATATTATATACGTGCATGCAAATACACAGATACACTTGTGTATATGCAAATGTATGCATGTATGTATGTGTGTAAGACATGAATGTGTACCTGTGTATATAAGTATATGTGTGTGTATATGTATATAAGATAAGCTTTGGCTGCTCTTCTATGAATAATCAGATTCCTACAAGTGTTAGTTAACCGTTCTTAGACTGTTAACATTGGTTAACAAATACAGTATCTGCATGTTTGGATACGAATATGTTTTAAATAACGGGTTAACATTGTTTAGCAATGCCTCGTGCACGACCAACTGCTTGGCTCCTCTCGCCAAAGTGGTCCACGAGAACTTCACGATCATTGAGGGCCTCATGACAACCGTTCACGCGTACACTGCCACGCAGAAGACCGTGGATGGACCAAGCAGCAAGGACTGGAGAGGCGGGCGAACTGCTGCCCAGAACATCATTCCATCTTCCACGGGAGCTGCCAAGGCTGTTGGCAAGGTCATTCCAGCCCTCAACGGAAAGCTGACTGGAATGGCTTTCCGTGTGCCTGTCCCGGATGTCTCCGTTGTTGACCTTACCGTCCGCATCGAGAAAGGGGTGAGCTGGTCGATTGGTTGATTGATTGTGCATGGTTTATTGGATTTAGGGCGAGAAACTTAATTTGAATGAGAAAGGCATTGGTTGATTAAGGAAACGTAAGTTAATTGGAAAAGTTTGGACCAGTTATGCTATGTGGGGTTGTTGTGGGGCGTAGTGGTGGGTTCGGTGCCTTGGAGCTGGAGAGTTCCAAGTTTGAATCCACCTCAAGCTGCCGCGTAGGGACCTTGAGCAAGTCCTTCACTCGCAATTGCTTGTGCAGTACAGCGTGAAATTCCGATGTAGTGTCCCCGCTGTAGTCTGGAGCGCCTCTGAGTAGGAAGCTTGAAGGGGCGCTATAGCAATTGCGAGAAATAAATAAAGTTAAGAAAAGCATGCACTGATGGACAGTTGGACACATTGAACAGGGCAACTGCTTTAATGGTTAGATTGAGTGAGAAGAGAGGCCAACTGATTAAGGATAGGGTGATGTGATGGCACAGTAGTTTTTTTATAGGCAGCATGAACTTTCTAAGGTTTGTTGTAGCGAGTACTACTATCTGAATTGCCATAACTTCTGCAATTAATTAGCAATTTGTAAGCGCTTCCTGTGAACTGTGATGGGAATGTTTAGGCAACCTACGACCAGATCAAGGCTGCCATTCGTGCTGCCTCCGAGAGTCCAAGACTGAAGGGCATCCTTGCGTACACGGAGGATGAAGTCGTCTCGTCGGACTTCATCACGAGCACCTACAGCAGCATCTTTGATGCCAAGGCCGGAATTTCCCTCAACAACAACTTCGTTAAGCTGGTGTCCTGGTAAGTAAATTCGCTGTTTGTTCGGATGTTGTGAGGATTGGTTGCTGACGGAAAGAGTCGTAATGATTGTTTCCATTGCCTGTGTGATTTTGGCCGAACTTCTCTAAAGTGTCATGATTGGTGATAATGGTTTCACTCGCTGTCTACAGTGTAAACTTATCCAACACAATGACTTCAAAATGTCAGTTGATCACTTCGAGTGAAATTGCAATAATAATCATATTCCATTGGAACAGCCTGTGGACAGACAACTTTGCATTGATGCTTTGTGCAAAATACGATGACAACCATCCATATATGCGATCCAAGCGTGGGTCAATGACCGTCGTGTTTTGCCCCTCCTGTAAAAATTTCTGCAGGCGCCCATGCTGCTGGAGAAAATGATACAAAATTAAATTTAGTTGAATGTGAACCACACAGTCATGTAGTGAGTTTTTAATTTGTTGATGTTGATGTTTCTGACAGGTATGACAACGAGTATGGATACAGTAATCGTGTGGTTGATCTGATCAAGTACGTCCATGGACGTGACCATGCATAAATGGTTATCCAAACGTCTGTGGACGACATAGCGAGGAGATCAACGCATTGGAACATGTGGAAGTTATTTTCAAGCAAACATTTATTCCTAAGTTGAGAGATTTTTTCTCGTAATCATCGTTCCTTTATTATAGTTTGAGGCTTTAAGAGCTGTTAAATCATGTCGTGGTACGCTTGGTATATATATTGTACGTTCTATGTGCATTTGTCTTGGAACTTCTCTCATTTGCTCTGCTTGCTTGGATCGCATTGTCAGTATTTTACGAGATTCATCTATGACGGTAGTACGTTTGTCAGTGTGACACCTCTGCTGATGTCTGTTGTCAGTTTAATGTGATTTCCAATGGCAGTTTTGACGAGTGGTCTGTAGGACTCGTGTGATCAACACTTCGTTTTTTTATTTAAGACTAGACTTCGTCGTAGCGTAGGCTTAGATTTAGATTCTCTTGTATGGTCTAATGTGGTTGTAAAACACTATTTACATTTGGTATTGGTTTTCAAAATTTTTTCTTCGAATAATGATCGTACAGCTAGCATCGGTACTGCATAGTAAAATTGTGCAAAAATCTTGAATTTTGGTTTGTTGTGATGTGACGGTTACCTGCGTCGAGTTTACCAAAAAGGTTGCTAGACTTGAGGTAAGCATAGACTCACATAGGACTTGTTGCCATGGCCACACCTGAAGTTCTTGTGACTTGTTTTACTGAAGTTTGAAATATAGCTCGTGCAACAGAACTAATGCATTTCGCGTAACTCCAGTGCTCGCCATAGAAATAATAAGTAGTCGATTCTTAAGGTTTTAAATGCCAATTTCAGTCTAATAGCAGGTTGTAGTCGGGGCTTTTTTTAACGTGCAGTTGTACACAAAAATGTGCAGTTCTAAATGGACTTGTGCAGCTGTAGAAGCACTTCTGTCACAAGTTCTGTGCAGTTAAAACTAGCAAAAAAGGTCATTGTCATCCGATTGGAAGTAATTTACCATGGAGGATGGGAAGGGAAAGAATGGGTTGTGCATAGTGATGTAGCTTTACCGGAAAAGTATTTTGATGGAAAGTTTCCGGAAACTTTCCGGAAACTTTCCGAAGAACCGGAAAACACATTAAAATCAGAAAATATCAGAATTTCACTCTCAGAAATTTTTCTTATAGTTTAAACTCCTTTTATTTACAGTACTTCTGTCGATGCAAACAATGTTGAACTTAAAAATAATTAATATGAGCCAATAAACACTGTTCATTAGCATTTCAGACTAGAGTAGCCTATTGAAAACTAGTTGCTTGCATGTCTGCAGTCATCTCTGTTGCAGGAAATGTGTAAAAAACTGAAATAAGCATGAAATAATACAGCATCAATTTCTGTTTCTGTCTTATGTTTTCATAACTCACAAATATGAAGGTGACTGAATGATAAAAAATATTTTCTCTAAATATACAGCAAAGTTTAATTGCATTTAAGTCCTAAATGTACCGGTATTTTTGGGCTGTGTGAACAATTATCACTAACACTAGCAGTGCCATCTATTGAATAAACTTACTTATAACCACCTAAGACTGCTTATAGTGATGGATGTATTTAGTAGCATTACATTGAAAGAAAATTCAGACTCCTTAGAGTTGAGTATGTATTTAATAATATTTCATTGGTGGAAAAATATGTCGGAAAGTTTCCGGAAAAATATGAAACTTTCAGGACAATTTCTCCACCTCACAACACTAACTTCTGATAGTGATTGATGTATTTAGTAACATTATATTGAAAGAAAATTTCGGACTCATTAGAATTGAGTATGTATTTAATAATATTTTATTGGTGAAAAAATATGTCGGGAAAGTTTCCGGAAAGATTCGTCGGAAAGTTTCCGAAACTTTCCGGAAAGATATGAAACTTTCCGAGGAAAGTTTCCGCCTCACAACACTAGTTGTGCAGTTCTAAAAATCCCTTAAAAACGGCCCTGGGTTGTACTGCGTTGGGTCTAAATGCACATGGAATTTTCGTGCTGGAAGCAGCTGAAACATATGCCCTGCACGGTACCTATAAGATAAATATGGTAACGTCACCTGGGTGTTGGTAAACTGATGTGACGTCCTGCACAGAAGATAGAGGGGAGAAGCAATGCAAAACGTGGGAGGGTTGCCATGTCAATTTAGGTAATCTTTTGAGGTCATCCTCTATGTAAGACCCGTTATAAACTAGTGCTGGAAAGAACCCATAATTATGTATAATCAACGAATGAATGAATCTATCTTTTTATATTTATAAACCATTTCAAAGCAGGGTGCAAGAGGGATATCCGGAAGGGATAATTCAACACAAAACTCTTTTAAACTCCAACTTTTTAAGCTTTTCAATTTATTTAAACCTTTTATTTTTAACTCTTCCTTTAGACTCATATCGACTCTGTTCATATTCAATTCTGTCTGCATTGTAACTGGTTGCGGTATGATAACAATAAGCGAAGATACATCGCAAATTAATTACATTGTGACCACAACGCCGGCCATCCCTTGAAGGTGAAAATGCGTTGGGCCAGTAATCACATACCAGAGGGGAATGTTTGCAAAATGCCTGTGCCATAATTTCAAACCGCTTTACTCGTGAATGTCACTTTGGCATACTCCAGGAAGTCTTGGCCATTCTTGTGGGCAAAGCACTCGAAACGGCCCTCCATGTCAAACCGTGAAGTTTGACATGACCCTAACCCTATCATATGATGCAGGAAGTTTTAGGAAGAAAGCTTGTCGTGGCAGATCAGATCAAGCAATGAACAACAAATCCAAACCAGTCGAAGATCGTGATGTATTTTAATTATAGATTACAACATCAATAAGACCATGGTCGGTTTCTGAACAAAATTTACAACATTCATCTGTTGTGCTCAACATGTTAAGTCTGTAAGTAAAACTGAAATTGAAAAAAGCATTCTAAATGTACACAAGTCTTTGTAAGTAAAACTGAAATTGAAGAAATGGTTTTAAATGTACACGAGTCTTTGTAAGTAAAACTGAAATTGAAGAAATGGTTTTAAATGGACTACACAAGTCTTTGTAAGTAAATCTGAAATTGAAGAAATGGTTTTAAATGTACACAAATCCTTGTAAGTAAAACTGAAATGGTTCTATATGTACACAAGTCTTTGTAAGTAAATCTGAAATTGAAGAAATGGTTCTCTGTGTACAGTACATAGATGCTCTTCATGTGTAATCCTATATAAAAATATTCACTTCAAACAAATTACACTTTAAATTAAATATAAATTTTAAGCCTTTCATATTAAAGTACAAATATACATATTTTAAGATCAAAGTAAATGTTGGTTGCAGTATTAGGCCTATACATCAAATAAGGAATACATCTCAATTCCAAATTGTACAAGGAATGTGAAAAGCTTTCCATAATTAGAAATTATAATACTGACATTATGTACATTCTGATATTGTTCAACGTGATCAAATTTTAATATAAATAACTTGAAAATCGTCAGTATTAGATAATCATTCCTCAAACTAACCTTTCAAAAATCGGCTTGTTTTGGAAAAGTACTTGGAGCAAGTAGAAAACATCAAAGCGAATAAATATTCTACCAAGAAAGCCTATTGGTTGTTAAAAGTTAAACACCTAACCTATTTACAGAAATGTATTGAACGTAAAGAATAAATAATTACTATTCCTGAGGGATCATTCTTAGTATGGAAATAAGTGAAATAATAAAAAAAATAGCCGGTTCGTATTATTCAGCCGACTCGGCCGGTTTACCAGACAATACATTAACTTCCTTTGTGCCCGTAATTCCCATCAATTGTTTTGAAGTGAAGCTGGCCATGATGACGAACTTCCCTGGACGCCGGGGAAATACTGGAATCTTAACCTGTACCTTTGCATATGGTTCCAGGTTCCTGCAAGAAATCAGAATGTATATCTAATAAAAAATAATAATAAGACCAGCAACCAGTATTAACTTGTCAACTTGGTCTGGCCGAGTTGAACCTTAACCTGGTGCAGAAGTTGGTCCAATAACTTAACACATTTTGTAAATTTCACTTTGGAGTTAATGAACAGGCATCCCACGCAACAGAAATTACGAGACCAGCGAAACTGACCATATATTAGAATAATTCGTTCATTTATTCGTTCATCCATAAATACATTCCATCCGCACAGTTCATCCATCAAACCAAACCATCCATCATTCATCCATCCATCTGTTTATCCATTTGCCCTATACCCTTTAATCCATCCAACCATTAACACATGCACAAATACATACACAAAAACAAATACATGCACACAATGCATTACATACACACACCTACATGCATACATGTTGCATATTATGTTCCTCCACTATGCAGAACCGTGCCTTTAAATTCGGTGGTAGGACCCTTGACCTGGAATGGCCTCCCTTTGACGCCCTGCTCCACTCCACAAACTCCTCAGGCATTCTTCTCTCATCTTAAGAATCTTTGGCCATGGTGTTGGTTGGGAGCGCCTCTGAGTAGTACCCTTGAAGAGGTGCTATAAAAATTCATTTAACGAATGAATGAATATTACAGCTTAGTTTACATTACACATTCATAGGTGAAGTTTCATTTGGAGCGCCTTTGAGTAGGTACCTTGAAGGGCGCTATATAAATTACGATTGATTGATTGAGGTGCTTCGTACATCTGATTTAGGTGACTTTTACACTGGGTTTCAGCCAAACCTTAAAAGACGAGAAAAACTTAAGTTTCTCGACAGATGAATGAATGACGTACGTTTGTTGAGATTTGATCGAAGGAACGAGTCCGACGGATTCGATCATCCATTCACAATCCGACAGATCGATTGGCATCTGACTAAACAGTTTGACGACGCAGTCAAACTTCTCGCCAACTTTGGCTGAAGGAGGCACCTAGAGACATAGGCGAACAGACACAGCAAATGCCTGTTGTACATACACAATTTAAAACTATCTGTACATAAGCATTACTCACACTGTCCAGATTTGTCCTGCATTCTTGCACCACCTTCATCTGTCCTCGGAACAGTAGACTAGGCAAGGTATGGTATGGTAATACTCAGGTAATGTAGACAAAGGTAAAATAAGATAACAAGGTAAGGCAAGAAATGGTAAGTTAAGACCTTAGTGATCCCAGTGCAGGACTGCACATCGAGTAACGCAACTTCCCCATTCTCCTCTATGTTGTTTCTGCTGCTAAAGGTGTTTTTTAACCTGGGTGAGATGCAAGCCGACCGCAGAACCCTCCTCATTTATCCTGGCTTGAGACAGGCACTGACTACCCTTAGGGTCAGCATGTGGTGAAGGTAAGGTAGATAAAGACAATGTAAGGAAACAAATTCAGGGCTTAAAGTGTGACTGGGTGGCCATTGGTCATAGATGGCGTCCATGCACTTGCTTTAAAATCTTAACGCTATCCTGTCACTTATTGACAAGCACAGCTTGGAAAGGTGAGGGGCGTCCAGGCACTTCTTTTGGAAAGGTAAGGGGCGTCCAGGCACTTCTTTTGGAAAGGTAAGGGGCGCCCAGGCACTCATCTTTCCACACTTTAAGCACTGGAATCAATGTAAGATAAGACAGAGTAATGTAATGAGAGGTAAGACAAGAAGCATGGTAAGTTAGTTAGGTCATCACAACGCAAGATAAAGATACATAGAATCGAGTTTTCACAGGTACCCACCTACTCAACAATATCCATGCACAGGTATGGTCTCATCTCAATGGTTCCAATCAGGTAAATCCAATACAGGTAGACAAATAAGACGTGTGAGTAATGGATCCTTTACTTGGATAACTTGGATAATCATTTTTAGTTAGAAATAACTTTCGACTGAAATTTACTTCTCCAGGTTCCTCATCCTCCTCTATCCATGACTCCTCGGACTTTCCATTCGAAACTAAAGTCTCACCTCTAAGAGTTCTTACCCTGCCTCACCTGCCCTTCCGACCTTCCAATTCTCAACCTAAACACTACACACCTTAACAGCTACTCTGATACTTCTGGTCCTCTCGTAACCAGACTACGACCTCCTTCGGGCTACTCTTTTGGACAACCATCCTGACTACACACAGCGCTCGTGAATAAGCGCGCTTGGTTTTTGAGTGGCAGGGCTTTTTTAACGTGCAGTTGTACACAAAATGTGCAGTTCTAAATGGATTTGTGCTGTTGTATAAGCACTTCTGTACAGTTAAAACTAGCAAAAAAGGTCCGATTGGAAGTAATTTACCATGGAAGATGGGAAAGGAAAGAAGGAGTTGTACAGTTCTAAAAATGCCTTAAAACAGCCCTGTTGAGTGGCGCTCCATAAGTTTGGAGATTACGACTACGACTTACTTCAATTTCTAGTATCGGACGAACGAGACAGAAGTCAACGCAGTCGACAAACAGTTGGTCCGTCTCGGCAACTCGAGCGAGAGCGTAGATCTGGAAGGTCGCCTGATCCGTCACAGAGTAGGCGTAGTCTTCCGCTAGAATCCTCATCGAAACCTGCTGACCTAAACATTCAAACAGTCAACTCAAAAACCGTTCTCGGAAAACGAGTTATCGAGTCATATTTCGAGTCAGATGTCCGAGTCTGAGTCCTGACAGTCCAAGTCCGCAGAAAATCGGTCTCGAGTCGGACTCGAGTCTTTTATCGGACTCGGGGCTGTTTTTAAGAAATTTTTAGAACTGCACAACACCTTCTGTCCTTTCCCATCATCCATGGTAAATTACTTCCAATCGGAGGACAATGACCTTTTTGCTAGTTTTAACTGTACAAAAGTGCTTCTACAACTGCACATTTTGTGTACAACTGCACGTTAAAAAAGCCCTGATCGGACTCGAGTACTACCGGTACATCACTGGCTACGGTAGCCTCTTATAATAATAATAATAATTGCATTGTGATTTCATAGCAGCTTTAAATCGCCATAGTAACCTCCTAACAACGACATTGTTTTAATAATGGAATATATAAATTGCAACTAACCACCCAATTAAATATTTTAATTTCAAGTCATCAATTTCAATAGCATATTTCTTTCGACTGACTTTTGAGGGAGCAGAGTGTGACATCGAACGTCTCGGCCTTGATCTTCGCTCTCGTCGGTCCAGTGTAGTAGGACGAGACGAGTGTCAGCGTCAGTCGGATGTTCCTCTCAAAGCGACTCTTGTTCTGCAGTTGGATGGATACGTCAAAAGCCGAACCAGCCATGATGTCCGGCTTCTGGTCAACAGTCAGTTTTACATCCTACGAAAAAAATAAACGTAAACTAGTGCGAAAGTTGACATCAGTGGCATAGACAAGGTTTCAAGGGTTAAAACCCCCCCTATTGGCCTAGGAAAAAGTTTTTTAAAAGGTTATTTATCCACTTAAATAAGAAAAAACAAAACAATTGCTTGTAGTAACAATTGTTTTTCTTACTTTATTCCATTTGCTACTTTATTTCCTTTTATTCACTGTAATACTGTTGGGTTGGTGTCAGAAAGGGCATCCGGTCAGGCCAAAAAAATCCCCAATCATAAATTCCTGGCGACGCCACTGGTTGTCATGACAGAGGTCTGTGTCTCAGAGGTCTAGTACTCATACTTTTTAACATATTGTGTTCTAAGGCAGAAGAATGGACTCTTAGATGCTATCCCCACTGTTCTTCAGTGACCCTGGGCGTGTCCTCCATGACCTTCTCTCACCAGAATGAGTAACTGGATACTCCCTGAGGCCTTGCTCATTTCATCTAGAGACACCACGTTGTGATTCGTTGATTCGAAAGGAATTTATCACTGGAATGCTGTTTTTGGCCAATTATAGATGACTTGTTTGATGCTAATATTTCATGCAATTCATTCAACTGTTAATTTAATTTGCATCTTTTATTACCAGTTATTACTTCAATGTATTATAACGATGTTCTAGGTTCAATTGGGCGTTTTTGTAAGCGGAGAACTATTAAGGGGCATGTTGGTGTATTGGCATGTTTGGTACCTGGAAGGTTGCAGATTTGAATCCACTTCAAGCCGTCGTGCAAGGACCCTGCATGACCAGGTCATTCACACGCAATTGCTCAAGCGCTTTGGCGTGAAACTCCGATTTAGTGTCCGCACAATAGTCGGGATCGCCTGAGTAGAAATCCTGAAGGGGCCCCATAACAAGTGTTCATACATACGTAAAAGAGAAAATATTTACTTACGTACTAACATAATTACAAAACCATTTAAGTTACTATTATTCCAAACAAGAGTCTGCTCCTCCTTACCACATCACCCTTATCACTCACCCCATCACCCTTATCACTCACCCCATCACCCTTATCACTCACCCCATCACCCTTATCACTCACCCCATCACCCTTATCACTCACCACATCACCCTTATCACTCACCCATCACCCTTATCACTCACCCATGACCCTTATCACTCACCCACCCCATAACCCTTATCACTCGATCACCATTCACCACATCACCTTTATCAATCACCCATCACCCTTATCACTCACCACATCACCCTTATCACTCACCCATCACCCTTATCACTCACCCATGACCCTTATCACTCACCCACCCCATAACCCTTTTCACTCGATCACCATTCACCACATCACCTTTATCACTCACCCATCACCCTTATCACTCACCACATCACCCTTATCACTCACCCCATCACCCTTATCACTCACCCAATCACCCGTATCACTCACCCCATCACCCTTATCAAAGACACCCGCATTTGTTGACCAGGTGTTTGCCCTTAGCAGCGACGCTCTCTCCTCCTCCGAACCCTCATTGAACTTGTATTCACTGACGAGGTCCAGGCAGTAAACGTCATCATCAACCGCAGATGCATTGATTGACGCCTGTGTTAAGACCGCCTTGCCAGTCCTGTCAATATACAATACAAACGACGACTCCATTGTTGGGTAAATAAGAACAGTAGTTGTACTAGGGCTGCTTCTACCTCATTACGCACTCAATGACCCCATTACTATTACGTACTTCCGGTGACCCGGGAACCAGTCTATGATCTATTTTTAGAACAAGGATTCAGCGTAGGTCACGTGGGGATGATGCAACTTCAGGATTACCTCTGACCTAATGACTCATGGGAGGTCATTAAGTGCAAAGTGAGGTAAAATCAGAACTTGCACAAAGCACAGCTGCTAACGACCTAACTGCCTCGTACACCTAAGCCTTGCTAGGTTTTTTGCCTGGTTTTTATTTATTTTTAATCTTATGCATTTCTAAACAACTTAAGTAGACTAAAATAGGTATTCGTTTGACCATTTGGGATGCTTCAAGTGGTAAATAGTAGGCAGGGCAGTGACACTACATAGAAGTGAATATATTTCACTCAACACTGAACACATGTGCTGCTCCAGGGTTTAGGTTGTAGCCGGACGGTCATGGACGGCGTCCAGGAACTTACTTTCAAATTAGCACTTATTAGGCCAAAAGAGCATGGAGAGACAAGGGGCGTCCTGTCACTTCCTTTTTTTACACTTTGAGCACTGTGCTGCTCGTTCATAAATCCCTATTCTGACTCCTGCTCTTCCACTTTGCAACGCTCTTGTCGCTTCAATTCCAAACACCGTCCATCTTAGTGATCTGTATTCCTGCCTCCCTCTACCACAACATCTTATCTCGAACCGATTTTGACCCTTTCGAATTTATTTTAAATAAACATCCGTTAATAACGTGGCTTCCATGGAACGGTTTGGATGCCAGTCTCGGTCAGTGTGAGAATTGCGGAAAAATAACTGGGGTTGGACTATGATCCACGTGGAATTCGGGTGTGAAAAGCAGACTTTCCTATGGGACTCTAAGAAGAAAAGACTGGGGGTAGAAACCCCAAACGCCCCGGAAATTCTCACCCTGGTCTCGGTAGAAACAGCGCTTAAGAAGATGCCATGAAAATTGGACCATTAAGTGTTCCCGATAAGTTTGCGGTTGTTCTAACAGAGACCCACTGCAGAAAACTCTAGAACTATTATGATGAACAACGACATAGTATGACTTTTCCACTGACACATTCTTCTGGAGAATCGTTCTCCACGATCCATCCTCCTGGAGAACCCAATGGAAGCGATTCGTGTTCAGCTCGGAGAAGAGCAGGGCACCGTCGTAACGCAGGAAGATCTCTCCGCGCCTGATCGCCTCAACGGAACATGGACCGGCGCAGTACACACCTGACAGCAAGTAATCCACCGCACAGAAATTAGATACGCTGATAAATAAAAGAACCCAGGTTAGCGGCGGAGAACACGGCTCGCTTAGCTACATCGGTAAGAGCGCTGGCCATGCCTCTGTACGCGACTCTGTGAAAGAGAGCGTGCGGGCCGCGGTTCGATTCCTTAAAGTGGCTATTTAAGAGATTCAAAAAATCTCGGTCTAGCACGGTCCGGCCACGGGGACCTAAATGGCGTGGCGACACTAATCATCTTTGACATGGCAGTACGTCGTTAAACACCCAGAGAAAAGAAAGTCGTTTTTGACTTTTGAGACAGCGGAGTGATATTCATTTATGGGAAGAAAAAACCGGTAGACAAACCACTACCAGCGTACTGTTACAAAATGGCAAATGTTTCTTGCTTGGCTCTGTTCTAATTGCTGGCCAACACTTTGTATATTACTCTTAAGGATCAAAGTTTCTTTTGTTGTATGATGGATTGTTCACTTGCTTAAAGAATAGACATGCTACCAAGATGGATTTCTCAGTGAAATACAAGAAGCTGCCACATAAGTGTCTAGAACACAGAGGAACTTGCAGCAAATCTCCTGCAGAAAAGACGATGAAACTAGTGGTGAAATTCGTGTGCGAGACACAGACATATGCAAATCATCTTTATAGGGATCCAGATTGGAAATTAGGATTACTACACTGTGGATAGACATGGATAATCGTATTTAACATGTTACGATGAGGCAATTTGCCAGCCTACATCTGCCTAAATCTGTAGCCATGAAGAGCTGTCAAGTTCTCTTACTCTGCCTTCTCTGTCTGAGTGTCATCCTGTTTGTATGTCTGCTTGTCTGTTTCTATGTCAGTCTATCTGATTCTATCACATGCTGCATTCGTCAAATGAATGTCTGTCAGGGTGTCCCTCTGTCTATGTCTGTCTGTCTGTCTCTCTCTGTCTATGTCTCTCTCTGTCTGTCTGCCTGTCTGTCTGTCTGTCTGCATCTGAAAATGAACTTACCATCACTGGCTTCCTGTGGAGTTGGATCGAATGCCTGCCACCCACTGACTGAACCTGGAAGGTCTGACCTCGCAATAAATGACTCGTTCCACACATGGAAACTCCTACAAAGAAAGAGACAAAATGTCAACAAATGGAATGTCCAAAGTAGAGTGCATGAGAAAGTGCTATATGACTGTCTTTACATCACTGTATGCCACTGAAATAACACCAGTCAAACAACACCAATGAAATAACACCAGTCAAACAACACCAATGAAATAACACCTGTCAAATTACACCAATAATATAACACCAGTTAAACATCGCCAATAATATACACCACTACAAGTGTACCATCCTTATTACATCTCTCTGATTACACTACTATGCTTGTACAACTGTGCTCTACCGGCAAAATATCACCGAAAGAAACCTTATTAACACCAAAATACTTACACTATTGGAACAAACCATCACCAATCTGATTACACCACCCTGATTACACAACTATACGTCTCAAGCATGACAACACTAAATACAACTGCAATAACACCATAGTAGAAAAATCACAATAACACCACCTATGCTATAACACCACTCTGATCACATAACAGAACACCACTGACAACTCAGTGTGTATGTATGTGGGGACATCAAAAAAGTGTGTCCCCCCATTCAAACTGGGGCAATGGTGGTGAATGATCACCCCAGATCAATTCACCCTAAAATGAGAATGGGCAAGGTCATAAACGGTCAACTCCATCACTGTTCACACTTTGTCAGTGCCAGTCCCAAGCCTGGATAAAGGAGGAGGGCGACGCTAATGATCTTTGTTACCACACGGAGTCCTTAAACTGGAACAACCCACACATACCGAAGGGAAAAGTCTGTACATTTAGATTTAACGTTGCTGGTAACCATTGTTGAATAGTACAAGTGCCCTAAGGTCATGACTCCATCCTGCATGCTCAAAGGTCATCATCCTGCGGAAGAAAATAGTCCTGCAGCTGGAGTTTAGCACAAAAACATCAGCTGCGTTCAAGTCGAACCCAGAAATTCACACACAATATATAATATATATATATATATATATATATGCCTGTAGATCTGTAATATATAGAAATTCGCACAATATAACATAATAGAGATTTGTAATATATAGAAATTCGCACAATATAACATAATAGAGATTTGTAATATATAGAAATTCACACAATATAACATTTAGAGATTTGCAATATATAGAAATTAACACAATATATATATATATATATTTGTATATTAAACAGCCCTCTCCCCCGAGTATCCTCTCCCCCTCCCCCCCCCCCCCCCGAGTATCACAAAGACATAAACCACAGCCCATTATGCTACAGTTTGCTTCATCTATAGATCATCCTAGCAGCAGCATTCGCAATCGTCATTTGTCAACATCTTATCGTCATTTCTCACTGTCTTAAGTCGCCTACGTCTCAGTCCAAGACAATGACAAACACCTGCAGGGAAGGCTTTGTTAGGCGTGACAAATGACTTGTGAATAATTAACGGGACGATTGAGCGGAGGCAGAGCAGATGCGGCAGCTGACAAGACAGGAAAACGTCCTCTTCAGCATCGCTAGGATCGCTAGAAGAAGAAGAAGACGTTCTTAGCCGAGGCATCACAACGATGCGTGAAGAACGTCTTATAATAGTATACCCTCTTCACGCATATTCAAATGCGAGCTGTAGGAGGACAATGCTCTTCACGGATATCTGCATTCAGAGCCTGATTTATGTACGAAAGTATCATCTATAATGTATGCATATATATATACATGTATATTATATATATGCCTCTGCACAGTCATTCTGTGAGAGGTGCTATATAAAACCTATAGTTGTGAATACATGCTTATGAGTATAAATATAGGCCTACGCATACATGCCTATTTCTATATATACATATATATTTATATATATATATATAATATATATATAGTTTATATTTGCAAATATGTATGTGTGTGCTTGTATGTGTGTGTTGGTGCGGGCGTATGGAGGCCTATTTCAATGTAGGCCTATGTTTCATGCATAGAATACATACAGCATGTTTGAACGTACGTACGTACGTGTTTGTGTTTATGCATGTATGCAAGGTTGTAAGTATCTTTGGCTGTATGCATGCGTGTATAAAAGCCTACGCATGTATTTCTGTATGTACGTCTAATTATACCGGAAGGATGTAGGCCTACGTAGCCGTCGACCATTTATAGGATGACAAAAATAGTCTGAAGAGGTTGAGTAAAGACCGCAGCACTCCCGGCTAACGAACGGATCAGCATAATCATCATCATCATCAGCAGCAGCATCATCATCTGCTCAGTGGCATCTCATGATTGCTGCTGCTGCTGCTGCTGCTGCTGCTGCTGCTGCTGCTGCTGCTGCTGCTGCTGCTGCTGCTGCTGATGGTGGCACGGTGCTTGAAGGGGTGTCCAAGAATTGTCGCTGCTGCTGCTTACAAGGCCAGCATCGTCAACATCAGTCAACGATTGATGATCCGATGAGAGAGAGAGTGAGACAGACACAAAGACATACAGATAGACAAAGACAGACAGACAGGGACAAAGACAGACAGACAGACAGATAGACAAAGACAGACAGACAGATAGACATACAGATAGACAAAGACAGACAGACAGACAGATAGACAGACAGACAGACAGATAGACAAAGACAGACAGATAGACATACAGATAGACAGAGACAGACAGAGACAAAGATAGACAGACAAAGAGACAGACAAAGACAGACAGACAGATACGATGAGAGAGAGACAGAGAGACAGACAGAGACATACAGAGACAAAGACAGACAGACAGATAGACATACAGACAGACAAATAGACAGAGAAAGACAAAGACAGACAGACAAAGAGACAGACAAAGACAGACAGACAGACAGATACGATGAGAGAGAGACAGACAAACAGACAGACAGACAGACAGACAGATAAAGACAGACAGATGAAAGCACCTTCACCTGCGGGGTGTATCTTCCTAAAGTGAGGCAAATGAGTCGAATGGCTTCTGAATCTCATTCTCAATAGAAAATTGACTGTCTTGCTGTCGCCGGTCCATACGTCACACGACGCAACGCTCAAGGTCAGTCATGCGGAAATCCATGCATGTATGTTCGTGTGCGAGTGTGTGTTCATGTGTGTGTGTGTGTGTATGTGTGTGTATGTGTGTGGAGTCTGTTCGTATGTGTGTGTGTGTGTAGGGTCGTGTGTGTGTTCATGTGTGTGCATGTGTGTATGTGTGTGGGTTATGTTCGTGTGTGTGTTTTCATGTGTGTGCGTGTGTGTATTTGCGTGTGTGTATGTGTATGTGAGTGTGTGGCACTGTGTGCGTATGGGTGGGCGTGTGTGTCTGTCTGGTTGCATGAAGCATTATATATCAACAAAGCCCACTTTAACAGCCACTCTTCCCCTCTGAACCTCTGGCAAACAGGACTGTATAATGTATACCTCCATCTGACCACCACACTTTGTACAACCCTTCTGACTAGACTATGATCAACTTGGAATTGGGGTGTGAAAAACAGAATTTACTACGGGACTCTAAGAAAGACTGCAGGGAGTTGAAAGTTGAAACCCTCAACCCCCGACAAATGTCACCCTGGTGTAATCACGTGACTGTTATAGAATAAAAATAGCTTCGTACGGCACAAAATAATCATGTATCATATACCAAATGTTGTCGGAGTTCAAGCTTTCGATTGGTTCCCCGTTGAAGTTCCAGTGTACGTTGATCGTGTTTGTGCCGTCGCAGTCGTGAGCCGACGAGTAATTCGTTACGCAACGTGTCGGAATTCCCAGACATCGACAGACTTAACAAGATATAAAATAACAGGATTTCACAGAAAAAAGACGATTAACACGAATTTCGTGGACGATGCACGACACTAAAACGAATTTTTTCTGTAACACTAAGCACCATTCGTGACGAGAGGCGTAGATGTCAGGGAAGGAGATAGCAGCGGTTTAAACCCCCATTGCATTGATAGGTCGTGAACGATATGTGCCATAGATCGGAATTTTTAAGAGATTTAATTTAATCTCGCGTGAGCAGGGTCCGTATACCGGGACCTAAAATAGCTGGGTACCAATTCAAAAGAGCAAGCGTGGTGGTGAAGGATTTCACCCGATCATTCATTTATTCATTCAGTCAGTCATCAATTCATTCCGTCAGTCATTCAGTCAGTCATCAATTCATTCCGTCAGTCATTCAGTCAGTCATCAATTCAATCAGTCAGTCAGTCATTCAGTCGTTCAACAATTCAGTCGTTCAACAATTCATTCATTCATCAATTCATTCATCAGGTGGTCAGTCCTCCACCTCGCCCGCTTTTCTTCCCACCGACCGACATTTAACATGGCCATTGGCTTGCTTTAAAGTACCTCTTGATGGCGCTTCATGTCAGTCCGGTTCATAAGCATAATTAGTAAATAAAAGTAATTAAACCTATTGTGTGAAGAGCTACAGCAGAACGGTAACACCATGGATGCAAGAAAGAAACGAAGAAAGACAATAGGATTATTGTTAACAAGAGAGACAATAGGAATCGCTTAAACGAAAGACAATAAGAATCGTCAACATGAAATATAATTAAAAATCATTAACAAGAAAGACAACAGGAATCGTTAACCAGAAAGACAATAGGAATTGTTAACAAGAGAGACAATAGGAATTGCTTAAAAGAAAGACAATAGGAATTGTTAACAAGAGAGACAATAGTAGTCGCTTAAAAGAAAGACAATAGGAATTGTTAACAAGAGAGACAATAGGAATCGCTTAAAAGAAAGACAATAGGAATTGTTAACAAGAGAGACAATAGGAATCGCTTAAAAGAAAGACAATAGGAATCATCAACACGAAATACAATAAAAATCGTTAACAAGAAAGACAACAGGAATCGTTAACCAGAAAGACAATAGGAATTGTTAACAAGAGAGACAATAGGAACTGTTTTCGCCTACCTGTGGTAGCCACAGCTGCAAAGACCCAGCACTGGCCGTAGGACACTGGAAGCTTCGTGCTCCAGAACTCCTCGAGAATCGCAAGACTTCCGAGCCACTGAGTCGGAGCCGTTCCATCTCTGTACTGTCCAGACCAGTTCGCCACCAGAACCCCATGATCATCCGAGGAGTTCATCTATATGCAAGATGGGAAGAAGGACAGGCAAGGTCATTCCATGCACACAAGGTCATTCCATGCAGACAAGGTCATTCCATGCAGACAAGATCACTCCATGCAGACAAGGTCATTCCATGCAGACAAGGTCATTCCATGCAGACAAGGTCATTCCAAACCAATATTACACTTTTTCCGACACACTGACATAGAATTTCTTGATATTTTACCGAATATTCTTGATTATTTTTGGTTATCATTTGATATAAGCAAGTAGGCATACGTTACGTCGTATAATCCCTTATTGTGTTCTTGTAGGTAAAGTCAAGCTGAAGTAGGTTAGGGCAAAACAAGGCAAAACAATGTAAGCTACCTTGCCGGGCTACTCTCGAAATTATTTCACGTAATATCGATGTTATTTTCTGAATCCTAGTGTCGTCAAAATTATGTTCCTTTAAAACCACGCTTAATAAGCAAGCCGAGCTGCCATGAAAATCTGACTGCCCTAAAATTCTAATAGGCTTCACAATAAATTAGATGGTACCATAATATCACGTGACCCCCATTCAATAAATAAAGTGAGTCATTATAGAAACCACTCAGTGAAAATCCATCTATACAGCATCAGGTCGATTGGCTGCAGAGGTCCAAAGCAGCAAATCTTTTCCCACAATTGTGCCCAGTGGCGTAACAACTGAGCCGGGGGCCCATGGACATTCTCAGCTTGGGGGCCCCCTATCCATTAACGAGACTAAACAGTGATATGGTCTAAAGAAAACAATTAGATGGCTATTTTAAAACAAGAGCGCCTATTATATTCTGACGTAATTTTGGTAGCGCAATAGTATATAGGCCTACAGGTGAGTTTTCATAAAGTTTCGCTTTATGAATGTCAGTATTCAACGCTGTCATCAATAATCCATTGTTAAGACACATTAATGGTTCAATGCAAAACAAGAAAACGGTTCCACGATAACTGGTCTACAGACAACTCGTCTAACGACAACAGTTACTGGTCTAAAGACAACTGGTTCAGTGGCGGCGCCAGGATCTCAGTTGGGGGGGGCTGAAGCCTCGCGGCGGAAATTTCCCATTTTCATCTGCCGAAATTTCTGACGAACTTTTTTTAGTTATCGGCCGAAATCTCATAAAAAAGTTCATTTTCGCCGCCGAAATTTCTGACGACTTTTTTTAGTCATCGGCCGAAATCTCATGAAAATTGTCCATTTTCGCCGCCAAAATTTTTGAAGACTTTTTTAGGGGGGCTGTGCCTCTTATAGGGGGGCTTAGCCCCCTTAGGCCCCTCCTAGCGCCGCCACTGAACTGGTCTACAGACAACTCGTGCTATTGATGAAACAGAAACTGGATTTATGGAAAAACGTTAAATGGTTTTCTAGCTTAAATGGAAGCTGGATTGATGACTTTCACTCATGTATTTCAACGTGTAGGCTATCAGGCTTCTATTTCAGATCTAAAAATGCCTTCGTCCAGCTTCCATTTCTCGTTCTTTATTTTCGTCAATTCAACTTCGATTTCAGATATAGGCTACCTTCATCCAGTTTCCATCTCTTAAGCGTTTTTCTTCAATCCAGCTTCTATTTTAGGCCTAGATCCAAAATTGATACCTTCATATCTAGCTTCTATTTCTCATGAATGCGTTATTTTTGTCAATCCAGCTTATATTTCACCTGCAAAAGAACCTTCATCCAGCTTCCATTTCTATTGCGTTTTTTGATCAATCCAGCCTCCATTTCAGCTGTACAAAACTTTCATCCAGCTTCCACTTCTCAAGCGCTGAACCAGTCTGTATACTATAGCCTAGACCAATTGTTAGACCAGTTGTCTTTAGACCAGTTGTCGTTAGACGAGCTGTCTGAAGACCAGTCTGTTGTCGTGACACCCATACAAAGGTCCATAGCCTATGTACACACACGTACGTACGTGCCTGTAATCATAATGTATACTCACTGTGGTCTGTTACAGTAGTTCTTCGTAGAATTACTTCGTGAATTTGACTATTCTAGCCTTACTGTTCGCAAACACAGCAGCCTCAATTTTTCGATTTCCTCAGCTCGCTTCTGACTGCCAGAAGTTCAGAACTGTACGTAGGCTACGTGCGTTTCATATGGCATTAATTCATCTTATATGATGATTATTTTCGTTTCGGCACCGCAATAGTGATAATCCAGATAAAAATAAATGAATGACTGTTATTATGAGCGCGAAGGAATGAACACTGCAATGTGCAGTATGTATCAGTCACTTGAACACTTGGCTCGTATAGACACACTGACAGAGACAAAGACAGGTACACACAATGCACACACACGCACACAGAGTGACAGAGAGAGTGAGAGACAGATAGACAGACAGAGACAGACCTCTCTCTCTCTCTCGCTGTCTCTCTCTCTCTCTCTGTCTGTCTGACAGACAGAGAGACAGACACACACACAGTCAGCTAGAATTAGTCAATTAGAGGGAGCGGAAAAAGAAAGCAGATACCATTTCAAGCATCATTCCTTAACGCTGTGTCGCGCACTCGGATGACCTCCATGAATGAACGTATACCCTAACCGAGGACCCCTCGCCCTGACCGTCGACCCGCCCCTAACATACAACTAAGTGTTGATGTCTACTACGGGTCAGATGCTCTCACATCCGGATGACCCATACAGTCCCGACAGACACGACACAAGCGTATCAATTATCATATCCGTCGGTCGTATCCAGGCTAGGCCTAGACTCTACAAACTGAAACTAACTATAAAACGGAAAAACTCCGAAAAAGTACATGACACTTTTTTACTTAATAAGCTTGGGGGCCCTTTGGGTCTCGGGTGCCCGTGGATTTTGTCCACCTTCGTTATATGGTTGTTACGCCACTGATTGTGCCTCATAATATCCAGTTTCGACTATAGACATAAACCGCAAAGGAAATTGAGCATGGCAAAAGCAGAGTCACTTAAAAGGTCCTGCTGTCCTATAAAACCGGTAATCCAGATTCATTTCACTCAGAAGAGATCGATATCTTGGCACGAGCAACAGAGCATTGATCGTTCCATTCCAAGTGCTACGCTTGCCCGCATAAAAGAGAGTTACATCATACATGAATGACGAAATAAAATAGACACCACCAGAACCAGTTGGCGACGCTATAGCGAGTACAGACAAACACGAATTCAATGAGAGAATGGTCCAGCTGTTTGCAATAAACCTGTCGTCCCTCGGAGAGATAAAGTAGAGGATCAGTACCCTCATAACAGAAGCGGCGTTTCTTCAGCACCCATTTCTACAGCAAATTGGAGTTTATTCCTGCAGCATGGTGCACGAATATGGAATATATTCGACAAGAGACGCCCCCAAACGGGACATTTTAGAATCATCGAGAACGAGGGAGACGTTCGCAGTGTGATAGAATTCGAGAACGGCCGAATATAACTCACCATCATCGCAATGTTTCTGACAACCATAACCGCGTTCCCTCTGGCCGTGTGCTTCAAATGCGTTGCATCCAAGAAATACAGACAACAGTCGAGCACGACTGGTTCAAACTGAAACAGAACATACACAGATGCAATGCAATACGATGCATGAAAATAAATAAGTAAGTAAACGACGGGTTGCAATGACTCCCCACACGACAAACATCTGACCTATCGTATCTGAATTCACCACAACTCGACCTCTAGCTATGTCCCCACAGGTCTGTCACTCGAAACTGAAAACATCGCTTTCTCAACTATCCAATACTGATTCGTTCACTTCATCCTACCTCCAATGCCATTTCAACTCTAAACATCATCCACCATAGCCGTCTGTCTGTCTAACTCATCGCCTCATTCTCCAGATCTTGACCTCTGCCTCTCAACTTTGTTTTGACATAGCTAGTGCCTGTGAATAAGCTGGTTCCCGTGATTTAGCTTTTGTGGCCGCTGTTCTCCGAGTTTACAATTACGAAATGTTTTCCAGGCTTCGATTTACTTTGTGTGGTAAAGAAATGCAGGACTGTTCGTTGAACCATAGACATCCAGATACATTGCATCAGTTGAACGCCTCTGTCGACAATAATCTGATCTGAGAATAATTATCTACACAAGCATTGTGATAGGGATCAAAGGATGCATCAACTGGTGCCAAATTAATTGTTCTCTCTCAACAACATTTTTCGATGACACTCCTCTGACAATTGATGCCGTTGATGGGGAGATGAGATGATGATGGAGAGGACTGGCCACCCGCCCTCATATGCCGAGGTTAAGAAATTGGAGTTGCTGACATTTCACTCTCAATCTAACTCAAGAAACTCTTCTTCTCCTCCTTGTACTGTATTTAATGTATTGTATCGTTAACATTGTATATGCAAAAATTTCTATTGCATCGTCAATAGCAAGCTACTTCCAGGATGCTTTACACACATATTGTCAACTGTCAGCGTAAATGCTTCATTCTTCGGCTCCTTCTTGTATTGTATTTCTTGTATTGCATTGTATCTACGACAATTTCTATTGCATCACCAACAGCAAGCTACTTCCAGGATGCTTTACACGCATAATTATTGTCAACTGTCAGCATAAATACTTTCTGCGTCTTCTTCTCCTTCTCTGTACCAATCAAAAACAAATTGCTGAATTCACATTTGACTTCAAATCCTAGACTCGGAAGCAAAAGGCAAAGGCCTTCTCAATTCAACACCAAGAGAGGCATGAATCACAAAGTAAATGAGTCAAGTGCTTGGCCATAGGTCTTCATTTACGCTGTGGCAAGCAACCAATCTTTATTGGGGTTCACTCTACCCCATCGTCAAGCAGATGCATCAACCCGACAAGATTATGAGACAACCGGATTCTCAAATTGTAACAGATTGCAGAATTTTTGCGACTCTGTCAGAGACGAGAAAAATCTTGCTGAAGCCATCCATCCATCAGACGTCCGCATCAGTGGGTACGGAAGCTGGAAAGGTGTTGATCGGTCACCTCTTCATGATGATGATGCGACTCACAGGAACTTGTACGCAAATGGATATGATATATTTTCATTTACCATCATAATATTCCTTGATCTATGGTCGAGACCACTATTCAGGGCTGCCTACTTTTTTTGGTCACTACCATTATGAGGTAAAAAATTCCTTCCCATTGTGACCTCTCCATAACCTGTAACCTAGCTCTAACCCTAAACCTTTCAGATCAACTTCTCAAATTTTCGACAGCAGCCTAAAAGGCAATACATTATATGCCCACAAACATAAATATCTACACATTAATACATCAATATACACGTAAATACATTATACACATAGGCGAAATATGTACCCACATAAAAGTATACATACATATTTTATGCACATAAATACACATTTAAACACATAAATACATATACATACACACAGAAAAAAAAACACATATATGTAAACTTGCATTTTGTCTACACCCATTGATCAATAAAAGAAAACGAAAATGTTAATTGATGATATATAAATGCATACATAAATACAAGCATATAGATAAAAAAAACACATACATTCGCACATATATGCATACATCTGATCACTACTGTCCACTTACAAGTAGAAATAACAACATTCAAATAATTGGAGAATTGTAAACTTAAACTGTAAAATTAAACCGTGGATGTCAACGACCTAAAGCCAAAAGATGTAATTAAACATCTTTTTTACCTGCGCAAAACTCCACGGTATTGACACGACTTGCTTCTGGTTACCAGCGTACAACTCCCCAATGTCGGCGAGCACGTATTCATCCCGGAGTTTCGGATCACCCACATACACCTGATCGTCTGTAACAATTTAACTAACAAATATGATTTTCAACATAATATTGGCAACGATGAATGGCAAAAAAATGAAAAGGTTTAAAGAGGGCGAAAATGCCCGGGAACGGTGTTCCAACTGCGCTCGAAACTCATTGCTTGTGTTCCCACTGCTTAGCATGTATGGAACCCTGGAAAAACACGTGTTCCAATAAAACTCTTCTTCATAGTTCCCACTGCTCACCCATTTGACGTCACCACTCCCCATCCAAGCCACTTTAACCACTGCCAATTCATTTAAAAACAAAATCATTTTCACCAAGCCAAAAAGAACTTCGAGCCCCAGCCACATCCACAAAGTAAACTAGAGTCAATTCGAACATGGTATTTATCCACACAACTCATAAAACAAATTAATTTCCACGCCATTAGTACTGGATTCAAATGGACAGTTAATGAAAGAAAAACTTCGTTTTCTCCTTGTGGTCATTTAATCGCTATTCCTCCACATCCCGGATGCAACCGTTTTTCCTCAAATAAGTGGTTTCTAAAAACACTGTAGGCCTACAACCGGACAACTTTTCATGTGCGGTAACAATTTTCTGTTTTTTCATCGACCTTTTGAAACTTCTGACATATAAATGTCTGCTGTACCTGGCCACGCTGGCAGAATATCATTCCTAGAAAAGGATTGAAGTCGCAAACGTCATACAGTCGCAAACGCTATAATGTCGCAACTTATAAAGTCGCAAGCTATAAATCATACTTGTTTAGACATCTGCCATGAGATGATGAGACTCGCATCGAGACAACTATAACAGCAGCAGCAAAAAAAACAATAACGCGAACAGCACGAAATAAGGACTAATCTCTGCTATAACCAGATATTATGGTAAACAATGTGACCACTGCCCCAAAGTGATTTAAGGTCAACTGTTCAAGAAGCAGAGAAAGCTCTGAAAGATAGGATACTAATAACAATAATATGATATTAATAAAAATAAAAATAATAATAATAAGGTTCAAATAATGCTGTCACGTTTTGAGGCACGTTTACACAATTGGCAGGTGAGGATGACAATTAACTCCAGAATGACAAAGCATTTAATATTGCTTCTCATAAAAACTTATAATAATAATAATAATAATAATAATAATAATAATAATAACAATTATAAGAATGAGAATGAGAATGATCATGACAGAGATAGTACAATCACTATTACTACTACTAATAATAATAATAATACAACTACTACCGGGTAATAATAATAATGACAATAATAGTAATAACAATAACAACAACAATAACAATCATACCTTTCTGCCATGGATTGAAGAGGATGTATATTGGATCATTGTGTAGGTATCTCAACATCGTTGTCTTCTCCCTCACATCTTCACCGCCTGCTCGTGGATGCGATCCTTCCTTATTCTTTTTCCCACCAATCGCTTTCTCTTTCTTCGTGTCAATCGTCAGCGTACACTTACCGATGATGCAATCGGCAGGCGTCAGGATCTGAATCAAAACTTTTGTGTCCTCGACTTTGCTCGCTGCTGCGCTCCAGTTGTGAGGCTTGATTCCTTTGTTTATGCTCACCGTCACTCGACTTCCCTTGCTAATGACCGCATCGTCTCCTGTCAGCAAAAATGTCAACAGAATTACAATTAAATATCCTTGTCTTCTGTCAACAGAATTACAATTAAATATCCTTGTCTTCTGTCAACAGAATTACAATTAAATATCCTCATCTCCTGTAAATAGAATTACAATTAAATATCCTCATCTCCTGTCAACAGAAAAACAATCAAATATCCTCATCTTCTCTTAACAGAATAACAATTAAATATCCTCATCTCGTGTCAACAGACTTACAATTAAATATACTTTGATACACATTCAATGTTGTTGACTACTTGTTTGCTGTCTTCGCTGCCATCCTACCTCCACTTAAGTGCAAAATATCTTCATTATCACTGTACCTTCACTTAAATTGTTGAATACCGGTAATGTACTCTTTGTTGGCATTTATTCCACCTCCACTTAAGTGCAAAATATCTTCATTGCCATCTTAGTGATCTTGCCCCCATCCGATTAAATGTAAAGTATCTTCGTTGCCATCTTATCTCCACTTAAACATTTAATCTTTTACACAATATCACAGTAGCAGAAACGAGAATGCATATAATTATAATACGAACAAGTGGACATTAAGAGAAAGATGATTATTATTTTTCAGAACTGATCACATCGCGACAGAAAATGATTGATATCGCTTAGGTAACACTGAAAACTCCCTGAAGGAGCTAAAAAAAGGCCCACTTTAATTACTTGCGACTTAGCTCGCATGAGGGTATTTAGTAGAACAGATGCTTAGAACAGAAATGCTTTAACCTTTACCAAAGTGTAGCAAATGGTATGGGAATTCCTATACCCTCGGCCTGTAAAGGGTTCAAATATCATCTTGACAATCATTTAGAGGACTTTCAGCCCACTCAAGTTATCCAGCAGTGCTGACACCATAAAAGATACACATCATATCCTTCATATATATATAAAATATATCTATATATAATATACATATTATATATATATATATATATAGTCCATTTCTTGATTATATATGCTCCAAATAATTGTCCTCTTGATGCTGACTCATTCAAATTGATGCAGCATGTATTTTAAGCTCACCAAACTGAAACGTTAGCAGGACTTCCTCTGTTTCGTGTGAAAATGGCCGATTGAACCAGACGTTGATGTAGAACGGTTGCCCACGACGAACAACCAACCGCGGCAACGGAGCCGACTCCGATCGGGTTTTCGTGATTTCGAAGACGTCCGTATGATGAGCGACCGTGTTGCATTTTATGTTGTAATCAACTTGGACGACTTTTAACGGAACTTTATGACTTTCATTGTCTGGGAAACCACAAGAGCACAGGATAAAAAAATAAGTTTTTCTTCTTCTTCATAATGTAAATAGGGTAATGTGATCTTAAGTAATTAATGTAAACAACATTTTTTATGAAGACCACAGTTATTTCGCATGTGCTTTGCAGGGTCTCAAGTGGGGCACGGTGGTGTAGTGGTGGCATCGTTGCCTTGAAGCCGGAAGGTTCGAGGTTCGAATCCACCTCAAGTTGCCGCGTAGGGACCTTGACAATAAAATATTTCACCTTATTTTGATCGTTGTCCGCTAGAAACAAACAAACTTACCAAAATGACGAATAAGAGGAAGATGAAAATAAAATACTTAAGAATATTTTGATTTTTAGTAACAGACAGCACAAAATAAACAGAATTACAAACAGCAGAAACATGAAAGCATCTCAAATTGTTCCTCAAACTTTCATTTTACGCAAACCATGATTATAGCAGAGCCACATATATGTATGACACTTGTGACCCTTTGCTGCAAAGCGCATGTGAAATAACTGTGGTCTTCATAAGAAATGTTGTTTACATTAATTATTTAAGATCACATTACCTTACTTACATTATGAAGAAGACAAAAAACTTGAGTTCTTCAATAACAGCCAATCCTGAAATCCTTTAAACACTGAACAAAAATCTTCTAGACTCTAGAGTACCAGACTACTACTCTTACGGACAACTCTTTTGACTCAAAGCAATGCTCGTGAATAAGCTGATGCCCCACACATGACTTTCAAGTAGCGTTTTGAAAGGTTGGAGACTACAATTACGATTCACCTATTAGGAACTATCCTTACCACTGGGAATGCAGCTGTAGTCCCATATTTCGAATCCAGGGAGCGCTAGTTCCTTGTGCGGCCGTTCCATTTGATCGAACGTCGCCTTGTGATTTCTGCCGGGTTTCGTGAGCAGACGTTGAAACATTTCTTGCTTATGTTGAAGGAAGTCTTCAACTGGCAAGGAAACACATTATTTTTTAATTTCATTTATTTATTGATCCCAATCATGAAGCATGTTATAGTTAAAAGTTGAATAGTTGGTAAGTTTGCAAAATTTGAAGATAACAAAATATTACCTCACTCTTCCATAATATTACGACCAGCAGTACAAATGATAATCAACAGTAAATTTCAACCACATTACAAAATCATCAATATTTGCATTGTGTTCTTGATGTGTTTGCCGATCAACCTGCAAGGTGCAATTTCACAAGACATCAGAACTCGGGCATTTAATGATCATTACATCATCAAATCATTTAGCACTTCGTCACACAGTACCATACCCTACCTATCATCCAAAACAAAAATACTATACCATACACATATCTAACATCATTTTACCATACCTGACTCAACAGATATACCATACCATCATCTCAATATGCCACACTATTCAATATCAAATTGTCATCTGCTTCCATAAAGAATTGAGTGCACGATAGCATCTTAGTCAGCAAGCCGCATTGTCAACCTGATTAAGAAGTCTGAGGTTCAAATATCAGAAAGGTCAACTCGTCAGTAATGAGTTACTGATCGCACATTTGGAATGCTTTCAATATAGCAAGGTCATTAGGGAAGAAAGAAAACTGACCACTTGTCATCATAAGCAGAAGCTTAAAAAAGTAAAGTAAATAACATTGATTCTAAAGGTCATGGTCGGGTAAGGGTCGGGTCAGGGTCTGGTCAGGTCAAGATGAGCTTAAGGCACAGACATCAATTTGGAATGCTTTTTATTGGTTCTGCTCTTATGATGAACTTTAACTTTTGAATAGACTTAGCAGCTAAGTATATGGCACTTAACGTGTTCAAGACAAAAGAATGACGAAATGCAAGAGTTATTGCCGGTTAGAAGTTGAGATCGAGTAGATGGGAAAAAGTGTATTCCAAACAGAGGGGCCATTTGGTGTAAAGGACCAGGACTGAGCCATACTAACAGCACTTTGCCAATTGCAGCAGAATCTTAAATGTCAGAGACCACAAACTGCATCAAGACTTCGTGTAACATTATTTAAAAACCATTCTAACATCTGTTATTAAACCACATGCAATATCAGCCAACGATATTCTGAATTGCAATTCCTCATTTTCTACAGGACTCCTTAATCCATATCCTAGACACCAACCAACATGCTGAGGAACTTCGTTGAGTGCATCCTCAAAGGCCAGAGATTGGCAGCGGGAGGCGACTATGGTAGCGACACTTTCCACGAGTAGTTCCTGTGAGGCAGTTAATGACTCTGTGTCCAATAAATCCATGTTTAGAAGAGGGAAGTCCGGAGCGTTCGACTCGAAATGAAGTAAAATTAGGTTAGACTGCTCATCAGGTTTAATCAGTTAAAAGAAGCCACTCTCTTAACAGGACACAACATTGCAATTGTTATAACGCCATGGCAACTGATATAAATAATCAAGTAAGTGGTGCCTAATGCAAGCCTGCATAATAATAATAATTATAAGAATAATAATAATAATAAGTAATAAAAGTAATAATGATAATAATAATAATAATTATTATTATTATTATTATTATTATAAAAAGGTCCTGATTGCTAAAATCAGATGCGCGATATTAATATTGTAATAGTCTATTGGCTAATCCATATTTACTTATTAATAGTAATCTTGTCAAGCCTACTATAATTTCCATTTTGCTATTTGTTTGATTAATAATATTTTGTATTTATGTCAGTACAGATTATGCGTTTTTATTTTATTTTATCATAATGCCTGAATGACGTCTTCATGAGAAGATCAATTTCATATGTGATATCATATGCATCCAGGCTTATACGAGAAGGAAGTAATATCACCAATGACAACTATTACAAGTGCCATGCTTTGTGCAATACGGTAACTTAAACCAAGAATATAAGTTTCGATGTCAGCATTGAAAGCTTCGGTTCCGAACAGTCAGACTAAGAAAGTGAAACGTTATGCATTTGGCGAAAGTCTCATGCAATAGCGCTAAATAATCCCACTGACGTGAGCTAGTGCATTCGAGGCACGCTACGCCATAAAAGCTTTCGAACCAACAACATGAACTGCCGAAATTACAAGCTTAGTGAATGAAAATTATTCACCTTGAACGGCAAGTAGCTGTGTTAAAAAAAGCAACTACGCCTGCGTGTAAATGATCAGGCAAAGCTTTTTGTGATATGTTTATTGGCGCCCATCGTAGGTTTAAGCTGCGTATCCAATGCAAGCAACATGCGGCGCACCATTTCCGGTGACCAGGTTGCTACCACGTGATCAATCTAGCGGGTACCCTTGCGTGTTATGGCAGCGCATTTATGCTGCGCTGTAAAAGCTCGTATTATAAAGGAGAGAGATATAAGTTCATATTGCTCAGTCATAATCGTAATCTCGAAACTTCTACAGTACCCACAAGAGCGAAATCGCAAGAACCACCTTATTCACAGGCGCTTAATCAAAACAAAATCAATAGGCAGCGGGTCAAATCCGGAGAGTCGATCATGCAGGCAGGCAGATATAGATGGGCGGCTAAGGTGGATGATGTTTAGAGTTGAAATGACGAGGGATGGGAGAGAAGAGGCAGAATCAGGATAGGATTTGTGAAAGAGCAATTCGATGATTTAAGCGTTGATCGAGTGTCGATATAGTGTATATATCTTTTGCATTGCAAGTAGGCCCATATATATATATATATATATATATATATATATATATATATATATATATATATATATATACAGGGTGGGCCAAAAAAAGTGAGAACATCGCGTGGAAAGTGATATAATTGCATCAATATTTGTTTTACTCTATCCATAATAGCTTAAATTGTTTGCTCATTTACTTACTTACCTATTTAGCTAATTATGTCTCCATTTCGACGTATTGTTAAGCAAGATTTACAACTCAAAACGTACAAGCGTGTGATCGGGCAGAAGCGCAATGAAAATGTCAAATTGAAACGCTTGCAACGCAATCGACAGCTACAGCTACTTGAGCGGTTTCCTAATGGGAGAAGTGTACGAAGCAACTGGTTTACAGATGAAAAAGACATTCACCATTGGCACTCCAGTTAATTCTCAAAATGACCGTGTTTATTCCGTTGAATCAAAGAAAATGCAAGTTCAGGAAAGTCGACTCATACGAGAACGTGACCATTTCAGCCGCGGTATCATGGTATCAGTTGGTGTGTCTCGAATGGGGAAAACTAATACTGGTATTGTGTTCGTTCAACCAGGGCTTTTTTTTAACGTGCAGTTGTACACAAAATGTGCAGTTCTAAATGGATTTGTGCAGCTGTAGAAGCACTTCCATCACAAGTTCTGTGCAGTTAAAACTAGCAAAAAAGGTCATTGTCATCCGATTGGAAGTAATTTACCATGGATGATGGGAAGGGAAAGAAGGGGTTGTGCAGTTCTAACAATTCCTTAAAAACAGCCCTGCGTTCAACCAGGCACCAAAGTAAACAGTGAATACTATTGTGAACAAAAAAATGTCATGTTCTGAGGCAAGATTTGCTGCCTGTAATTCAAGCGACAAGTGGTCGCCATAACTGGACATTACAGCAAGACGGAGCTCCATCTCATACAGCCAGAAATACAATCGACTTTCTTCGTCAGGAGAATGTTAACTTCGTCCAGCCAGACATGTGGTCACCGAACAGTCCGGATTTAAACTCAGTAGATTATGCAATATGGGGTGCTTTGCAAGAAAAAGTCTACCTTCAGCGAAAATTTGCCACAGTTGAGCAGCTCAAGTTGGCAATAATCGAAGAATGGAAAAATCTGGGGCAGCGCTTTATTGACAGTAGTATAAACGAGTGGCGTCGACGCTTAAAAAAGCTCGTTGAGAACCAAGGAGGACACATTGAACATGATTTCTGATTAGCTAAATACTTGGCAAACAAAAATACATGAAACAAATATAATTAACTGAATTATGTTTGTAAATAACTCGTATTCCACAAGATGTTCTCACTTTTTTTGGCCCACCCTGTATATATATATATATATATATATATCTACCATATATGCACTGCGTTTAGCCTTCGAGTAGGGCTCTAGAAATTTGGAGTTTACGATTACACGTAGGCCTACACTCTGGATATAGGCCTATAACACTCTGGCTTGAATTAAGTGCATATAGGCTACGGTTTGCGGTTCGAATCCCTAAAGGGCCTCTGAGTTTAGCTCTTCCTTTAGCTTATTCCCTATAGGTGACCGTATATAGTCTACGGTACGACTCTAATATCTTTGGCTAAAGTACATGTAGGCGACAGTAGGCCCACACAGAACGTAGGCTACGTGCGCCTTGCATGGCTGCAGCTTTAATTGTGCTTTCCGTCTTGTGATTTGCGTTCTTGTGAATTGTTTGAATTGCATAACTTTTACATGTAACCTAGGCTTAGCCTACAGCGCAGTGCGTTTGCTGACGTTTCATAACAGAGTAAATATTATTATTTTTAAGCCGCGAGGTATTCAGGATCCTCGGGTATTTCAATACCCCTAGTTTCAAAATTACTTCCAAATTTTAAAAAGTCTGGAAAGACCCAAGCCTATTCAGTATAATCCTATTCATACTCTGTTTTCTGGTCTGCGACAGTACGTGCCCCTAAAGGCAACAGCATAATTAATCTTTTTATTATTATTATATATTTATTATTATTATTATTATTATTTTATCATCATCATCATCATCATCATCATCGTCATCGTCATCGTCATCGTCATCGTCATCATCATCATCATCATCATCATCATCATCATCATCATCATCATCATCATCATCATCATCATCATCATTGTCATAGACTGTCGTAGTACAGCACAAGACTAAAGGATACCGCTGGATGCGATACATCATAACGCTACGTAGGGCTACGTACGTAGCTGCAATTAATTTAACGTCATCCTTGCAAAGTTCAGACGCGACATGCATCATGGTCATCAGACTCATCACGAGCAAAGTCTTATGATGCTATATATAGTCACGGATTTGAGTCTTTTTCACGGACGGACGAACGTTAATTAAGTCTAAATAAAGGAGATAAAAATTATAAAACCAGACTTGCACTTCCAGGAATTGCTGCTAAGCTTCCCGTTGCTACGCGTCTGCTAGGCTTAGTCTGGGACTTTGGGGCAAAAACCGCAAAAGTCGCGCCTGTAAGCGATAAGTATATATAGGGCCAATCTCTACTGTTGAAGCGGTGGTCGGAGACGAGATCTGTAGTCTAAATAATACATCATTGTTATTTCATAAGCAAGCAACCCTCCACTGTCCATTCGCACGCTCATCCATGCTTGCAACGTTTGACATTAAATTTTTGAAAGCCTTCAACTTTAATTAATTTGCGCTGCGAAGGCAAAAACCCTCAAACTATACGTACATCAAAGAGGGGCAGTGGCGGCGCTAGGGGGGCCCTGGGGGGCTAAGCTCCCCTACAAGAGGCTCAGCCCCCCTAAAAAAAGAGCTATCCGAATTTTTTACATCGAAATATCCACGATTTTCGGCTGACGACTAAAAAAAGTCGCCAGAAATTTTGAAGGATGAAAATGTGAAATTTTCGCCGCGAGGCTTCAGCCCCCCCGAAAATGAAATCCTGGCGCCGCCACTTAAGAGGGGCCTTTATATAGAGTTGCCTATAGCTGTGCTCGATCGTCAGCGAGGGCTGTCTCCATTTCTGGAGTAGACTAGGCTAATCCAACCGAAAATTAAAAAATTAAATCGTATCGCTACCCTAGTCTAATAAACCCCAGGGTGAGAATTGCCGGGGGGTTGGGGGGTTTCGACCCCCCCAGTCTTTCTTAGAGCCCCATGTTAAAGTATGTTTTTTTCACCCCAATTCCAAGTGGATAATGGTCCAACCCCCCAGTTATTTTTCCACAATTCTCACACTGATAAACCCCATGAACTTCTAAAGCGCCTTGGACGAGACGATGGCACGTACACAAGGCAGCAATCGGTGGTCATTGTGTTTCTGCATGTATTGTTCATTGAGGGACCAAGCGATTGCGTTTTTCCCTTCCTTCTACCACACTTCCATCTTGGCTTCACTTTTCCTTTCCTCTTCGTATTTCTTCTGCTGTTCGCTAGTTTCATTATCTTCTTCCTTCTCCTTTTCCTACGACTCCTCTTCCTTATCTCTACTCCTCTTCCAGTCTTCCTCGTGCTTCCCGCGCCAGGGATGCCACTCTTTCTTCTCCTTATCTCTCCATCTGGCCCATGCGCTTCCCGTCCTCCGTCACTTCCGTATCTTCCCTTTTCTCTTCCTCTCCTTTAATTTTCTTCTCATATCCCGTTCTTCCTGCAGTCCAGCATCCATATAAATTATTAAACCGCTTCTCTTCCTCCCACACTTTCGAAGTTTCCTCACATCGTCTTTCTCTCTTCCTTTTGCTTCTTCCATTCCTTCATCATCTGCTTGTTCTGCGACTACTCCTCCATTCATTCCCTTTTCGGTTTCCTCCCTGAAATGCCCGTCCTCCTCTTTTCCCTCCTCCTCTTCCTTCTCCTCCTCCTCTTCCTCCTCCTTCTCTTCTTCTCCTCTCCTATTTTCGTTCTTCCTTCTCCATTAACGGCGCAACAGCTATAGAAGCTAGGTGACCTAGTCTAGGTCAAACGAGGGCAAATTCTCTGGTAAGAAGCTTTTGCCCTGGTCGATAAATAAATTGTTGATCTGCCACATTAAGGTTGTCAGAATTGTTGCTCAGCCAAGAATTTGTTTTGGAGGAAAATCACTTCTCTACAGAACACTGTGCGGTCACTTCTATGAATGCTCGTGCTCTGTCTGGTTCCATATATTGTCTGTCGCATCTCTATCCGTTCTCCATCCTCTACCTCCTCGTCGTCCTCGTCGTCCTCCTCGTCATCCTCCTCCTTCTCAGCCTCCTCATTCTTTACCTCTTCTACTCCTGCGAATCCGAAAACCTTGGAATATTATTAATCCGACCATGTCCTTATTTGGTCATTTAAAGTTTAGGTAAGGTAAGTGTCTGAATGGATAAAATAGGTCAGTACAAAGCAGGTCATTATAATATTATTATATGCACTTACCAGCAGTTTGTAGCTTTCACGGGCTGCTTTTTGTTAGTGTGTCACCTATGTACATGTATGTGTGTGTGCAAGCGTGTGTGGTAGGCTACGTGCTTGGAGACTGGTTCTACGCAGTTGGTCCGGATTGTTTTCGTCTTGGATTTTCGTGTAATTACGATCAAACGAGAACAGCGAGATTTAATGGCGGGGTCATCATGGGGTCACTGCTTCTTCTTCCTCGTTATGATCTTCCAATTTTCTTGTTGTTCTTGCTGCTTCCGCTTCTGTTGTTTGTGCTCAGTTAGCTAATCACCATTCGTCAGGTGCTGTAGTCTACATGTAGGTATGAAGCCGCGACATGCACGTGTGGAAGTTCTTTGAAAAGGCATATACTACAATGTATCTAATATTATTTGCATCGGCGCTCAAAACAATTCTTGCAGTGGCGGTGCTACCTTAGTAAGTCACGACATATCATTGGACAGATCATTGGACAAACCGGGTAGACCTATATTTTGCTCTTGACCTGCATTGTGATAATTTTTTATGCCAAAATTCTCTGAAATTTTTAATGGCTTAATTCTTTAGGCTACATTTTAATTTCTTTGACCCTGATGCGACCTGCTTCTTGATGCAGGATTAAAATAAAATAAAATGAATTACATCAGTCGTCGTCGTCGTCGCCGTCGTCATCATCATCGTCGTCGTCGACAACGTCGTCATCATCATCATCGTCGTCATCATCGTCGTCGTCGTTATCGTTGTTGTTGCTGCTGTCGTCGTCATTATTTTTACGAGTTTCATCAACAGCTCCTATGAGGATGACTTTTTGTAGCACTTGTTTGGGCACAGAATTTTTTAATATGGGCCCACTATGATCCAGGTTTGTAGGGTCATCCAATTTAATAGTTCTCCATAAATAAACAGTTTATTATAGACCATTTCATAGTCATGTATAATGCGTGTGTGTACGTGTGTACGCGCTCGTTTATGGTGCAGACCCTGTTGTGTGTTACAGTAGACCTCTTCGAGGCGTTAAATATTAATATTATTTTTTACAAAACTTGTCGCATGTCATTCTGTAGGATTGTTGTTTGGAATCGTTCTAAAAATGTATTCGTGCAGTTTTTCAGTTATAGCCTATAGCCTATCATCGACATGCATGGTCGCATATTGATATTGATGCTGCACAAAAACTCGCATAAATGCTTCTGATCGTATTGTTCGGGATTCTGTGAGGTGAGAAAACCGGTTCTCTAACCGATGATGCATCATTACATAGATTCCGGGATTCGTATGCACAGTACGCAGCACAGCAGGGCGAGAAACTCAGAAGGGTTGACCGTTGAGGGGTTCAACCCCCACCAAATCATTCTTATAACCAGGGCCGGATTAAGGCATGTTCGACATGTTCGGCCGAACAGGCCCCCCACACTTTAGGGGCCCCTAGTGCCCCCACACATGCGGGAAAAATTCCGAAATTTCTTTGAATTTCGACCAAACGACAACTAAAAGGTCATCAACTTTTTTGGAGAGGGGAATAATCGGTGTATTCCAGAAAATTTTCGACCAAGCAACGACTTTAAAAAAGGTCGTCAGTATTTTTTAGATCCGCAAAAATATTTCCCGAACGGGGCGCCACATTTCTTAATCCGGCGCTGCTTACAACTTTTTTTCCACGCCCCAACTCCACGTGAATCATAGGCCGACCCCCACAAAAAATTATTTCTTTACAATTCACATACGCGCACTCAAAGTTCTTTTCCCCTTATAAAAATGGTGATGAAGGATCTCACCCATTCAACTCATTATCAAGATAAACGGGATCAAGGCTACACGTTCGCGGAAGAAAAAAAGGCGCTATATGAGATGCCTCTGTGAGGCTATTCGGCTGCGTGTGGTCGTCGTTCCTGCCAGCCAGCCAACGGATGCGGCAACTGCTGCTGCAGCTGATCCAACTCAGCATCCCACCTGCCTCGCCAGCAGGAACAGCGCCGACGGAGGAAGAGGGAGTAGGGAGAGGAGGAGGAGGAGGAGGAGGAGGTGCTTAGCGAGCGAGTGCGGCAGATGCGAGAACGCAGTTCAGTGGAAAGGAGGCTGCTATGACGACTGCAGCAGTCGCGGGAAGTGGAAAAGGAAGAGGAAAAGGAAGTGGAAGTTGAAGGAGAAGGAGGAAAATTTTGTGACCGCTCCGGGCAGCGTTATTCTATTCGAGGCGACGATGGATTCTGTCATTTTGTGAGAAATCTGCAGCAACAACAACAATAGAAGCAGCAGCAGCAACAATAGCTGCAGTAGAAGCATCAGCAGCTGAACTTCAGACAATTATTGCTCTTTTCAGATGCACGTTGCGCGCCACGACTCCACCAGCAGGTAGGCTCAGAAGAATAATTGGTCATTTACTGGAAGCCGCTATTAAATGTGAATGCAGACGGAGCTGTTTCTCTAGCCTATAGCAGCAATTATTGTGAACTCGACTCGACCAGTGACGTTTATACATCCGCCCCGCTCAAGTCGACTCGTATGTTAGACACTCAGAAATCGCTTTGAACTGCTTTTCAGGTATAACCGGAAGTCACCCTATAATATGCTAACCCTAGTTTAAGTTTTAAGTTCAAAACGTCCGTTAACCACCCACAACTGGCAACCGTGGCCGTGGGGTCTTCCAATCCCAGCCATCCATTGTTAGACGCTACTGGCATCACCTCTGCACGATATGCAATCAACTGAACGGAGGGGTTAGATCCTTGATTCAACAGCTCTTCTTTTTTGAATTGATGAAACCACATTAAATTTTAGGAACCCATGCATGAACGGACCACGCTAACAGACAGAGACAGAGGCAGAGGCAGGCAAACAGACAGACACACAAACAAACAGACAGAGAGAGATAGCCAGCAGGATAAACAGAACGAGAGGTACATACATAGTGTGCATACATACATACATACATACATACATACATACATACATACATACATACATACATACATACATACATACATACATACATACATACATACATGTACATACATACATACATACATACATACATACATACATACATACATACATACATACATACATACATACATACATACATACATACATACATACATACACACATACATACATACATAGAGGCAGAAAGACAGTCGGTAGCGCATCTGAGTAAGGAGATTGAACGGGTGCATGCTATGCTATAATGCTACAATAGCTAACTCGAGAAGTGAAATAAAATAAAATATATCATAATCATTACTGGAAAACAGATCATTTTTGGAATTGTACATTTCATGGATCGATGCAACGCACGTCCGATAAGGTCATAATAATTATATGGAACTATGGATGTCGATGATGTCACAATGCCTACGAGCGATCGTCTATCTCCTTGACAACCGAATCGGTCGTGTCACGTGTAACGTCGTCGGGCCTGTGATTGGCCGCCGATCACCTTGTGATCTCAGGCTGACGGGTTCGATCTGGAAATTTCCGCTTGCCACGCGATGCGGTCGGAATTGATGGGTTTGAACGGTTTTAGCGAATTGAGAGAAAACACACAACAACTTAAACTAGCAACTCAAGACAACAAAGAGGAAGAGACAGGGGCGGATCTATGGGGGGAGGGGGAAATCCGATCATGGCTTCCATTCAGAAATTTGCTCAGGATGTGGCTCCCACCAGGTTTCAACAAACTTTCAATAAACGCAGCAGGAAAAGGTGAGAGAGAAAAAAGTCGCACATGACAAAAAGGTAATCAGATTTCAAGAAACCTGAGTTGACACGAGTCTTTAGAATTTTTTTTGGAAAAATGACTTTAAAAAGGTCGTCAGATTTTTCGGCGGAAGATCAACGAATTTTTTCCCCAAGACCAAAAATGCTGGCCTCCGTAAATTTTTTATCCGCCCATAGGAAGCGAGCAACGCGAAAACCAGTGGCGGCGCCAGGGGGCTATAGAGGCTAAGCTCCCCTATAAAAGGCTATCCGGAGGCTAAGCCCCTCAAAAGGGCCATCCGAGTTTTTACATGTAAAACAAATATTTCGATAAGCCCCCCGAAAAAAATGAAATACATCCATGAGATTTAGACCAAATTTAATGACTAATAAAGTTGTCAGAAATTTTGGCGGATGAAAATGGAAAATTTCATCCGCGAGGATTAAGCCCTCTCAAAACTGAAAACCTGGCGCCGCCACTGGCGAAAACCAAGCAACGACAGTGCTTGACAACAAATTGCAAAAGGCAACATCCAAATTTTTAAAAAAAGCACAATCAACGAGGCAGCAGAGAACCTGAGAGCAAGAAAATGCACTGAAAAACAAGATCGAGGCAATAAAGCAACACAAGACAACTGAATACGTCTACCCACCACCATAGCACAATGTTGTCTCCTCGGCATGACCTCCCCTGATTTGGCCTGGCACTGGAATGAATCGGGCTGTGTGATTAATTATTGCGGACTCGATTTCATTATAGCGACAATGTTTCACTGGTCTTTCTGGCGTGACTTTATGGGCGCTGAGAAATTTTCGAAGATTTTCAAAATTTTACATTACCTTACATCACAAGAGGATGAAACCGGTGTTGTCCCCCCGGCTTGACGTGTTGCATCCGCAGTTAACTAGCAGCAACCAAGAAAGCAACAAAGATCATCGCAAAGACGATTTCACACGAGACAACAGGAGCCAAAAAGGAGCAACGACGACAACAACAACATAAAAAACACAACTACCGCCGGATGCGTTAGGCCTATATCCTCTGAAATTAAGAATACTTTCAAGTAGGCTATCCTTCATTTTTCTAATCAATTATTGCTTTCACCATTAGGCTACTCGTACTAAGTTTGTAATCAGCTGCATTATCAGCGTACGTCATCTCGAGGGATTTATGTAGGCCTAAGTAGGAAACTCGCCACGGCTCAGTTCTTATAGGCCATGGAATAGATCAATAATATTATTCTGTGGGAAAAGTAATTAACTCTCACGCATAATTTTATGCATATAGATCAAGGACGAATTTTCTGATCACGTATACCACCTTCCAACACAAGCCGATGCGTGCTATGGTAATGTCTCAGGGTCAAGGTCACACAGGCCAAATCCAATTTTTCTATTAGCGATGATCATGACATGAGTGCATACGGAAATGTATTATTACATAGATGTGTTTCACAAGGTATACGTATAATTACAGTGTCGGATCTAGAACGTTTCGAAGGGGGGGGCAAAATTTTCGGTCTTGTTGGTGGAACGGGGGAAAAAATGTTTGTGATTTTCGCCGCCCAAAAAATTTGATGACCTTTCGACCAATTTTCCGGGAAAAGAAGATACCATTTCAACCGCTAAATCGAACGGGGGGCCCACGTCCCATACGATTTTGTAATGGGAGGCCTCATGTCCTGTTTTTCTCTCCCGCTGCATAAATTTAATGGCTTGTTGAAACCAAATGGGGGGCCACGTTCCATGCAATTTTTAAATGGGGGCCATGGCCGGATTGGCCCCCCTGGATCCGCCCCTATATAATTATATATGCATGTATATATATATATTTATATTTTATGCATCAAGAAGCATTGTTCTAGCCCTACCACCACAGATTAGCGTAAACACGTGAGCGCCTCTGAGTAGGTACCTTGAAGGGGCGCTATATAAATTAAGATTGATTGATTGATTGATTGATTGAAACTCAGCATGGTTGTAAATATATTTATAGGCTATACTCAGTTACTCACCCATTACAGTCCATACTGACACACATGCATAATTATAATAGGCCCTATCGCCCGTGTGTATGTGCACGGCTATGGAGGACATCTGAAATAATTGATACGCTGGAGCAGGGGCGGATATAGAAATTTTCTAAGGTGGGGCTAAATTTTTCGATCTTGGAACAGAGGGAAAAGTGCGTCTTGGTCATCGAAAAATCTGATAACCTTTTTTTAGTCATTTGTCGAATTCCCAAGAAAAACCCCATTTTATCTGCCAAAATAACTGATGACCTTTACTCTTTCCCTTAAGAACCTCAAAACGCAGCCTTATTTAGCCGTGGGAGCGCTTCTGATCGAGTAGCATACCTTGAAGAAGCGCTAGGCCTATATAAAATTTTCGAAATAATAATAGCACTGGTATAATTACATAATTGTTGCTCCTGCAACATCTGAATCAGTCGTGTTGAGAGCAATCCAGAACTGCAGACCATCTAAAGATGCATCCGCAGCAGACACCGCTAAGAGCCTTGCCAAAAAAGGCATTGAACGTGCAAACACGACTCTATAAAATTTTTATCGTGATGTTCTTCTTTCGTTGTTCGACAACCCCTTATTTAATTGCTTTTCATTGCTTTGCACTGCTTCTGGAATCGTTCTAGTAGCATGAACATTTGGATCGTTTTCAGATAAACAAACAAACGCAGAACATCTCCATTTAAAGAAATTCCGTTGTCTGACAATAGGATAATTGCCCCCTTCCTTGCTGGGGTTATTACTGGAACATTTTTTACTAAACTCAAAACTGTCCTTTTTTGCCGTGCTAGAGTCGGGAGCGCTTCTGAGTAGTCGCCTTGAAGAAGCGCTATATAAATTCTTGAATGAATGAATGAATAATTACACACCGCAAACTTTGATACATTCACGAACGCAAACATCCAATTATAATTATCGGTCGCAGTTAATTCGTTCCTGTTTAACGACAGACTCTGTTTGATAGTAAAGATGATTGGTGTATCCCAGATCCCTCGTCATTTGTTCAGGCTGGGCCCTGGCACTGCGCAGTGGCGGACTTTCTCAGCACGTTCATATTATTATGATGACTAGCCTATTAATTGTAATTATCGCACCGATCGCGAGCGTATTAACGGTGTCTAAGGAGGAAGACACTATAGCGTCTTACGACATCTTGCGGACGTCGGCCTCGAAATGGCTGAAAATAATTATGTGCATAATTTATGCAAATCTGCCGAGTATTTAGATCGCGGATGCGTGCGCAGTCGCCTCGGGTACAGCGAGTAATATTGCTGTGGAGTGTGGACCTCTGGCGCGTGTCAAAGATTACATTTAAGACACCTCGCTCGACGTTGGCGACATCTTCCTGACAGCTGAATCCATTTACTAATTGAGACAAAATGGTTTTAAAATCTGTCTTTGTTGACCGCACCATCTCTGTATATACATACAGACACATGACACTCTCTCTATGTGTATACGATCATAAAATTGCGTTATATTCAACTTAATTAGCCTTCCCATTTCTGTCACCCAGCCTCCCCTGGGCAGCAATACGGCTAGTGGGTGTCCGGATGCTATGTAGCCTAGCTGTGATTAATCCCTAATGCCCTATATGACAACCTACACCTACCGGTCTACCACGCACATCTATATGCTGTAGGCTATTTATCACAGCGCACCGGTCCTTCAAATCGTTCGGGTCGGGTGTTGTGTATCAAGGCTTTTCTTTAACGTGCAGTTCTACACAAAAGTGATGTGCAGTTCAGTGGCGGCGCCAGGATTTCAGTTTCGGAGGGGGGGCTGAAGCCCAGCGGCAAAATTTGACAATTCCATCCGCCAAAAATAATTATTCTGACGACCTTTTTTTTAGTCATCGACCAAAATCTCATGAAAATTTTCCATTTTCGCCGCCAAAATTTCTGACGACCATTTTTTTTAGGCATCAGCCGAAAATTGTGGATATTTCAATGTAAAATAAATCAGATAGCCATTTTTTAGGGGGCTGAGCCTCTTGTAAGGGGGGCTTAGCTCCCCCCAGCCCTCTTAGCGCCGCCACTGGTGCAGTTGTAAATGAATTTGTGCAGTTGTAAAAGCAGTCTTGTGCAGCGATAACCATTAGTAAGAGGTGACTGCAGCCGGTTTACCACGCAAGAAGGAAACAGAAAAAGGGCGTGTGCACTGCAGTGGAAAATACGCAGCAGGATTAAGGCCAAATTTCCAAATGACATCAGATTTTTATGCGGCGACAAAAAAAAGTCAGAGAATTTTATATGCGGTGACTTGCGACATTTCTGATGGGTAAAACTTGGATGATTAAAAAAACCACTATAGATTTGTTTGCCGGCGACTGGCCAAATTTTTCGGTAAAATTGTCACATAGTCTACGTCTTCAAATTGGTTGTTGTGCAGTTCTGACAATTTCTTTTAAAAGCCCTGCTGTGTAGCACCCTTATCCCCCAACAACTTAAATCGAATCAGTTGGCTTCCCTTCCATTTCCTCAACTTCAACACAACCACAATGCACACTTCTAAGTTCTAACCAACTCTCCTCAATTCACTTTGGTCTTCCCGCAAAATAATTTTGCTGCTCTCATGTCGTCGTTGTACAGTTCTTTGATCTTGACTTTGTGCTTAATCGTTCATGACATGAGTTCAACACTGACGCTCAGCTCCTCATGTGTTTAATCTCTAACTACGTATACAGAGGTGTGAGGACCAAGCTCACGAGGTTTCGGAAGGTCAAAAAGTAGCCCAAAAGTCGCGAGCTGCACCGCAAAAATGTTTTTCCAGGTAGGCTATAATTATTTTAATGTGTGGCATGTATGTAGACTATGTATTAGGGTGCTCCAAAAAATAACAGTTGAAAATTCTTAGCTCCCCGGTTATTTTCCCATGCGTCTCATAGAGATGAGTCTGAAAAACCAAATTTTAGAATTCTTTATTGAGGTTAAGCCTTGCCACCAGCACGATGAAGTTTAACAACAAGGGCTATTTTTCAGTTGAAAATACAAATTGCAGGTATGTAAGTATATATGATAAAACTAGTGTGTGTTTATGATTTATTGGTCAGAACATGACCCTAATATCAACAGACAAATGTAACTCTCTTCTCCACAAACTGCTACTGCAATTCCACTCCCACTCCCACAGACCTACAGATCTTACATTGTTATATGTATACAGCTTCAAGAGTTTCCTCGGTGCTTAAAATCTCGGAATCTGTGTCGATGAGATTTAACCACCTGTAGAGTAAAGTGTCGATGATATTCATCCTTTATGACTGATTTACAAAGTCTGTTATTAGTTTCATCGCTTTTTCCATTCACGAACAAATAGGCAAATAGGCCTACCAGTAATAGTGCTGCTTGCTGGAAATTGTCAACAGCTTTCCACTGTGCTGGTAGTATAGCATAAGCTGAGCCAATAACTTTCAATACTAAGTAGGTGGAACAATAATCACTGACCTTTTGGTAATCAAATAATCAGTTTTGAGGATGCATTCAACTGCGGAAATAGCCTACTGAAATGGGGTTTCCAGTGGATCTGTTTGTCTAACTGTCAGAATTTGGTGAGCGATTTGTGGTTTTTCGGATTCATAAATCAAGTTCAAGATCAATGTGAATGGCACAATTTCTTCTGCAATATATCATAAATGTCTAAGGACAGTAACTGCAGCTCCTGCAACATCTGAATCAGTCGTGTTGAGAGCAATCCAGAACTGCAGACCATCTAAAGATGCATCCGCAGCAGACACCGCTAAGAGCCTTGCCAAAAAAGGCATTGAACGTGCAAACACGACTCTATAAAATTTTTATCGTGATGTTCTTCTTTCGTTGTTCGACAACCCCTTATTTAATTGCTTTTCATTGCTTTGCACTGCTTCTGGAATCGTTCTAGTAGCATGAACATTTGGATCGTTTTCAGATAAACAAACAAACGCAGAACATCTCCATTTAAAGAAATTCCGTTGTCTGACAATGGGATAATTGCCCCCTTCCAACAAGCCATATAGCTTGTAATCACTTCCCCAAAATAGCTTATCCATGTTCACTAAGCAATCTAAGACACACCCGGTCAGTGCTAGAATTTTCTGGTTTGGGATTCAGCACCATAGTCTTTCTTAAGATCCACAGTAGGCCTAAAGTCTTCATTGCACAACGCAACTCCACATAATTCAACGTCTGACTCTCATGCAGTTATTTTTCTACAATTCTCATACTGCACCCAGTGCATCTAAGAGTTATCATAATAAATATCGTCAGGAACATGCAAAAGCTTGTAAAAGAAGTTAATCATCATGAAATAATTAAGTTTTCCCACCAATTCCCATCATGGTTTCCAAATTGCCGATTTTTAAGAAAATTCCTATGTATTTTCGTATTGTAAAGTTTTTATGCCGGTGGCAAGGCTTAACCTTTTTCAATTGGTTTGAAAATTGGTACAGTTGATCAAAATGATAAATGGAATGGGAAAATTGCCAGGGAGCAGTACTTTTAGAAACTTTTTGAAAATGCATCATAATCTGGAGCACCCTACTATGTATGCACCCTGTTGCTGTTTAACGACACTGTCATGACAGAGATGATTAGTGTCGCCCTCCTCATTTCTCCAGACGTGGGACTGGCACTGTCAGAATGCGAACAGTGGTGGCGGAGTTCGAATAATTTATGCATGTGTTGGGATTCAGGACACTTTATATAGCGCATTTTAAAGTCTCCCCTAAAACGGCCAAAGTGCCACAATGTTAATTTAACGTTGTTTGTGCTTGACATGGGTGCCAGCGAAATACTTCTTGCGTGTATTCCGATACACCATGCGAGTGTAATTTATGTTAGCTTACCAGAGGAACGGACCGAGTCGTTTAGCCCCGTAGGTACAGCCGGTCTCAGCGGGAGTCTCAAAGCAATCCGCTACCTATCCGGTTGTCAACAGGTCGTATAGTTGGAATCAACACCCGAAGAGTCTCATTATTTTGAGCCCCAGACGTTAAACTGTTTTGAATCTAGGATGATGGATGGATGATGGATGGTTGAGACATTTATTTTGTTTTCAACAGTCTTTCATGCAACACCCTATACATAAACATTAAACATGCAGTCGGTGATATTAGACAGCGGGCATCTACATGTATATATAGAAAGGTCCATTTGGAATTAACCGACGAATGACATTTAAGTCGAGTAGATACTCTGATATATATACAGTATTATATATATTATATATATATATATAAATACACATGCATAGAGACAGACAGAGATGGAGACGGAGACAGAGACAGACAGGGAGACAGAGACAGAGACAAACAGACAGACACGCAGACAGAGACAGTGGCAGACATACCAGGAGACAGAGACAGATACAGACAGTTGCTACTTAGGCCTATTATATGTTTCAGCTTCGGTCCATTAGAGCTTTCTCTTCTTCTTCTTCTTCTTCTTCTTCTTCTTCTTCTTCTTCTTCTTCTTCTCCTCCTTCTTCTTCTTCTTCTTCTTCTTCCTCCTCTTCTTCTTCTTCTTCTTCTTCTTCTTCCTCCTCCTCCTCTTCTTCTTCTTCCTCCTCCTCTTCTTCTTCTTCTTCTTCTTCTTCTTCTTCTTCTTCTTCTCCTTCTCCTTCTTCTTCTCCTTCTCCTTCTCCTTCTCCTTCTCCTTCTCCTTCTCCTTCTCCTTCTCCTTCTCCTTCTCCTTCTCCTTCTCCTTCTCCTTATCCTTCTCCTTCTCCTTCTCCTTCTCCTTCACCTTCTTCTTCTTCTTCTTCTTCTTCTTCTTCTTCTTCTTCTTCTTCTTCTTCTTCTTCTTCTTCTTCTTCTTCTTCTTCTTATTCTTCTTCTTCCACTTATTCTTTGTTTTATAGATCGAATTCATATAACTTCATGTAGATTGCAGAGCCAGTGAGTCTCAATTTCGAGATTTAGGTCTACATTACATTTCTTTCGATTGAATATTATAGCAACTCATGCTTGTTTCAGAACCCGCAATGCAGTCATATTAAGTCTATAAGCACGACGTATACAGACATTTACGGATCGTAGACACAGACATGTGCGAAGGACGGACGGACAATGTGAACGGACAAGAGGACAAAACCGGAAGGTCGAATATAGACAGAGAGATAGACATTGAGATTATAGACAACTCTCTAGACAAGGCTAGCCAAGGTTTTTCTGGCTTAGGGCAAATCTGTCTGTGTGCTTGTTTGTCAGTAATTTCTCGGCCTATGTCTGTCTGTCTGTCTGAATCAATCGACTTTAAGCTATCTATCTATTCATCTATCTATTTGTCTGTGTGTTTGTGTCTCTCAGTCTGCCTGTTTACCTGTATGCATATTATATATATATATATAAATATATATATATATATCGGGCTGTTGAAGGAAATGAGTTGCCATTAATTTGCAGTTAACTCATAGGCGGAGACCTGCGCCGAGAATTGGGGGGGGGGACGGAAAGACGCGAGATTTTCCGAAAATTTCTGACGACCGGCGAAATCTCGGAAAATTTTCTATTTTCGCCGCCAAAAAAGTTCATGACCTTTTTTTTTTTTTTTTTTTTTTAGTCATCCGGCCAAATCTCGCCCAAATCCCGAAGAAATTTTCTATTTTCGCCGCCCAAACAAGTCTTGACGCTCAAACATTGGGGGGGACAAATGCATGGGCCGTCCCCCCCAACACTTTTATTGGGGGGGACCGTCCCCCCCTGTCCCCCCCTAGGTCTCCGCCACTGAGTTAACTGCAATTAAAGATTTAAATCGTGCAATTAATTTCGATTCAATTTTTAATCGAACAACAGCCCGATATATATAAAAAATATATATTATGCATACAGGTAGAAGGCATATTATATATACATTATATATAAACATATATATATATATATTATTAGTCTGTCCTCTTATCACTATTTTTCTCTGCTTGTCTAGTCTGCTTTCGTTTATATTTGCTTATCTTCTTTTTCTGCATGCTTTGGATTCCTCAGTCTGTCTCTGTGTCTGTCTCTGTGTCTGTCTCTGTGTCTGTCTCTTTGTCTCTCGGCGTCTGTGCTTCTTTCACTGCTTTTTTGCTGCCTATTATAATATAATTGTAGGCAGATTTTGTCTGGGTGAAATTGTCTGTGAAAGCATACATATGCCGTATTGGCATGGCAACCGTTGCTTAGCAACCTTCCGCATCCAAAGCGTAGAAGACTGACATGCACGAGTTGACAAGACAGAATACTGAGGCAGAAAGACAGACATTACCTTGTGGAGAAGCGAAGCTGAGAGTGATATATGAAGAAAGAAAAAGAAAGTACGGAAGGCAGAAATCGAAAGTCATACACAATGCAAATGCAAATAAAAAGACTGAGTAAGGAAGATAAGGAAGAGAGAAAGAGAAACAGACAGACAGACAGACAAACAGACAGACAGAATAAAAAGAGACAGAGACAGAGAGAGATAGAGAGACAATGACAGACAGACAGACACACACACACACAGCCAAACAAAAAGGCACACATGCATCGAGACATATACTTTTACTTACCGAAGGACGGACGCGGTCACACAGATACCTGAGCAGAAGGACAGACAGACAGATGCAAAGGGTGAAAGCAAGGGGTCAAATGGAATGATATCCGAAAGATTGGCGTATAGGCCATAGCTTACTTTATATTGTAAGAGGCGCATTTTAAAACATTTCAATGTAAAAATCCATCTGAATTATTTCGATCAAATAAAAGTTCAATTTTACGTTTTATACAACATTCATTTATACATTTATACATACTTATTTATACAACTATCATTCGTACAGTGATGATTTTCTGTAGGGGATAAAACTATTGAAACACATTAAATTATCTCAAATCGACATGAAGGGTTACGTGATCAAACTGGGCATCTCTAGTAGTTCTCGCAAACATAATAATTTTTATACGCTGAGAAAGTAACAGCTGGCAGTCGCTTCAGTTAGGCAACGAGAAGCCGTGGCGTATTTTATGAGATGAGATGTGAAGATCGCAAGATATAAGCTTAGGTTTCGTTTTGTCAGTCACTATAAGAATCGATGGCCAAATAAAATGGCCACTTTCATTTTTGTTAGAGATCGATATATACGCAATAATTTTGAAAAATGCCTTCTGCTGCCCTTAATAAGCGGCAGTTTTGGGCGTTGGGGTGGGAGGGGCAGGGTAGGGGTGGAGCGTCTTATTGCTTTGGGTAACGTCACCATAGAGACGCTCTGGAAACGATCGTCTCTTAGGCGCTATAAAATTGGCCTATAGGTCGTAAAGGTCGATCGGCTTTCCCATTTATTTGGCTCCTTTTGTAGCAGCTGCTGTTCTCGTTTCTTCTCCTCGACTATAGCCGGACAAAAGCACATCTGATATTTTACAAATTAATATGGGTGGCGTCGTTGCCTTGAAGCCGGAAGGTTCGAGGTTCGAATCAACCTCCAGTCGCCGCGTAGGGACCTTGGGCAAGTCCTTCACTCGCAATTGCTCAGCGCTTCGGCGTGAAACTCCGATGCAGTGTCCGCTCTGCAGTCGGGAGCGCCTATGAGTAGAGTGCTTGAAGGGGCGCTATAACAAGTGCACATGCAAACAAATTAATATACATAATTATGTATAGGCAGCTATTGTTTTAGAAGTAATTTTTCATTGTTTAACGGCACCTCATGGTTCCCAGAGCCCTAGACTTCGCCCTCCCTTATTCCAGGCTTTGTACCGGCACTTCCTCGTGGCACTATTGCACTCCGGGCAGCATCGGCGAGATAGCTGCTTCCATGCTTCAACAGCAGACTTCCTAATAGCCCATATCCTAAAGCATGACTCATTGTTTTTACGAGCGGCGATCCGTCCTTCCAAAGGTCACTCGATCGTAGATCCGCAACCAGTCATGCGTGGCGATGTCGCAGACCGTGACGGCGTTCAACGTCCGGGAACCGAATCAGCCAAGCGTGACTGTTCGTCCGCTGCAGCCTATGTACATCACTTGCAGCAGCGGCAGGAGCAGCATCTCCATCACAGTCGCTTGGCAGACGGACGATGATCTTCGACGGAGGCTCTGAGGGAGGGGTGGGGGTTGGGCTAAGAGTGCAAAGGTCACAGAGACTGCGCTGTTGATCCCTAATGATTTAAGCCCACCTCTGTACCACTGCGCTGTATACTTGATTGTTTGGTATGAGCATAGCGATGATTCCAAGTGAACGTTATCGACATAGCGCTGCCAGTTAGAATCCTATACACGTCTATTTTTCTAATCTTATATAATTTGATCACGTTTCCTCTATTTTATAATTATTTCTCAATCAGTCAATGAAAATTATTTATTTGTTTTTAATGGTTAAATTTGGTTACTAGTTTATGGTTAATTGGTTAATTTTTAATTTGTTAATGGTCAACCATTAAATTTTTAACGGTTCACGTTGCAACCAAATCAAACGGATAAGGTTAACATTCTGTGTCATCAAATTCCACTCCGAATACCACTGGGATTTAAAAAGCGTTCTTTTACATTGAGTTACGACATCATGGGTCACCTTGCGTGTCTTGTGATGCGTCATACCATCTGCCAGTCTATCGCCTTATGACTTACCAGTATGACTAATAATAATTATTATGACTGATCCGAATTAATTCAATTTAGTCTAATCTAATCCAATATTATCTTATCCTATCCTATCTTACATTTTGCTATAATAACGATCACATCTTATCTTATCTCACATTATCTTATCAAATCCTATCTTATCCTATCTTAATCTTATCCTATCTTATCTCACATTATCTTATCCCATCTTAATCTTATCCTATCTAATCTCACATTATCATATCCCATTTTAATCTTAATCTTATCCTATCTTATCTCCCATTATCATATCCCATCTTAATCTTATCCTATCATATCTCACATTATCTTATCCTAGCTTAATCTTAATCTTATCCTATCTTATCTCACATTATCATATCCCATTTTAATCTTATCCCATCTTAATCCTATCCTATATCTTATATCATCAGTAATGATTGCACACTAGGCTATAAATTATCATCATAATTATCAAATAAAATTAATCACTGTGTGCATTGTGAATGCATGACTGTCTGTCTGTGCGGTATTTTTGCGATCAATAAACAAATCGAAAATTTAATTCAATTTTTAAAAATCTTATTTTATATTATCTCAAGTGACTATAATTTGCAGGTTATGTTTAGCCACTACATCGTAATTGAGCAGTCGCAGCATCAGACAAGAGTCCGTCTATATATTATGTGTAGGCGACATGTGAATGTCCCTCTGTCCGTATATCTGTGTTTGTGTGTCTGTTTGTCTATTTGCCTGCACGTATGCGCCTGTGTCCAGTGTTTAATCTAGTCCCCCTCCTCTGGGGGGGAATTGAGGTTTTTGGGGGGGGGGGAGACAACTGAGCGTCCGAAGGACGCTCGTGAGGCGTGTAACGCCGAGATCTGGAGGGGGAGAGGTATGGGGAGGGGATGTGTCCCCTCCCCATCGGAAACTTTTTGAATTTCCACATTGCAATGGCAGCATTTTAAGGTGTCATCTTAGCAAAATAGCTGTCCTTTTTCAGTGCCCCATCAGAAACTTTTTGAATTTCCACATTGCAATGGCAGCATTTTAAGGTGTCATCTTAACAAACTAGCTGTACTTTTTCAGTGACCCATTAGAAAATTTTTGAATTTCAACATTGCAATAGCAGCATTTTAAAGGGTTATCTTTGCAAAAGAGCTTTACTTTTTCAGTGACCCATTAGAAACTTTCTGAATGTTCACACTGCAATGGCAGCATTTTAAGGTGTCATCTTGAAAAATAACTGTACTTTTTCATTGACCAATTAGAAACTTTCAGAATTTCCACATTGCAATGGCTGCATTTTAAGGTGTCATCTTAACAAAATAGCTCTACTTTTTCAGTGACCCATTAGAAACTTTTTGAATTTCCACATTGCAATGGCTACATTTTAAGGTGTCATCTCAACATGATAGTATCATATATTATAGTAGTAAATAATGTCATTATAATCATATAATAATAAATAATATCGCGGTATATTATAACACTTCATGTAAAACAATGATGAAAACAGTAACTAAAAACCAATATCATTTCGTCAAATTTTTTTGGGGGGGAAATGTCAATCCGGGGGGAACTTTCCCCCCCAGAGACGTCTAGATTAAACACTGGCCTGTGTCTACTCCATATAATGTGCGTTCATGATCGTGCACGCACGTGTGTGTCCTTCGTTTCACCTCTGGAGTGTCAAATGCCGAAGTCGGCTGTCACTCATCCGTCTAACCTTTGACCCTATATACACGGTGGATGTGAACTTCTGACCTCTGGCCGCGCATGCGCTGTCCGTCTCGACGCACTGAACTGTGATGGAAAACACTGACATTTAATTTAGGACGCGTTTCAACTTGTACGAAGGCGGACGAAAACAAGGCGGCAGGAGACAGAGACAGAGACGGACTGGCAGACAGGCGAACAGACAAGCACAGCGACTTGTTTGTCTGTTCGCCGGTCTGCGTTTGTGTGCATTGCTCTGGACCAGCGGTTCCCAACCCGTGGCCCGCGGGCCAAAAGTGGCCCGCCAGGCCTAAGAAAATGGCCCGCGTCTCTCAAAGAGTCAAAAAAAATATATGAAAAATTGACAATTTGGACGGAATAGAACATAATTACTTTCCATTGCAAATTATTGTATTTGGCGTCCATAATAGCACCAAACATTCTAGTTTGAATCAATTAGGCTACAGCAATTCTATATGCTTTTAGTTAGGCCTAGTTAAATTTTAGGCTTGTGGCCCCCTAATGTCCTTCAACAAAGAAAAAGTGGCCCTCGTGTCTTCCAACTTACAAAAAGTGGCCCTAAAAGCAAAAAAGGTTGGGAACCACTGCTCTGGACGAATTCTTTACTCATTTTCTTTCCATCATTCGCTTAATCGTTAGTTCTATCCATTCAAACAATGACCGCCGTCAACTGCCAAATCATCCATCCATCTATCCATCCATCCATCCATCCACCCATCCACCCATCCATCCATCCATCCATCCATCCGTCTATACATTACATCCATCCATTTATCCATCGATCCATCCATCCATCCACCCACCCATCCATCCATCCACCCATCTATCCATTTATCCATCCATCCATCCATCCATCCAACCGCCCATCCATCCGTCTATGCATCCATCCATTTATCCATCCAACCACCCATCCATTCGCCCATCCATCCATCCAACCATCCATCCATCCGTCCATCCATCCATCCATTCATCAATCCATCCATCCATCCACCCATCCATCCATCCATCCATCCATCCGTCTATACATTACATCCATCCATTTATCCACCCACCCATCCGTCCACCCATCTATCCATC
>OX457042.1:11315173-11353952 GCA_949752735.1 Lumbricus terrestris
GTTTCTGCAAGCTCGAAGTATTATATGGGTCTAATCATTCTAATGTAAGAGAAAAACATCTATAGATGTAAGCCAATCCCTATATATAATTATATGAACGTATTTTCCCTATCGTGTATGCCTATAGGGTACACGAAAGTGCGTTGTCACTGCTGGACAGTTATGACGGTGTTTTAAATTATTTTCCTGAGAACTATGATCTCGGGCGATAGCAGCTGCGTTGCCGACGGCACACAAACGTCAGATGATATATGTACTGCCTGGTCCTTGTGGAAAACAATAATTATGATCTGAAAGCAGCTTTTCATAATCGCTGATCTTTTATGTGGCGCTGCCTATATAGAACGATGGATGTCTTAGGAGATGACACCGATGCATATTGACGTCATCGAGCGACATCTTTCGGCGTCCACTGTAAATGTCGACGAATGATTACTCTTCGCTTGGTCGTCGTATAGAGTTTGGCAAGGTGGCTTATCTATTTGTGTGATTACCCACGTTGCAGAGACATTTTAAGTAGCCTATTATTGTTTGTATGTATGTTTGTATGTATGTGCACTTGTTATAGCGCCCCTTCAAGCTCTCTACTCAGAGGCGCTCCCGAATGCAGAGTGGACACTGCATCGGAGTTTCACGCCGAAGCGCTGAGCTATTGCGAGTGAAGGACTTGCCCAAGGTCCCTACGCGGCGACGTGAGGTGGATTCGAAACTCGAACCTTCCGGCTTCAAGGCAACGACGCCACCACTACACCACCGCGCCCCACATGGGCCTATATTATAATCATGCTTAGGCCTAGGCCTATATGTAGGTTTTTGGGCCTATGTATTTTTATAAAATATTATGTACGGGTGTGCACTTGCTATAACGCCTCTTTAAGATAACTACTCAGAAGCGCTCCCGACTACAGCGCGGACACTGAACCGGGAGTTTCACGCCGAAACGCATAAGAAATTGCGAGTGAAGGACTTGCTCACGTTCCCTGAATACGAGATGGCTTGAGGTGGATTCGAATCTGCAATCCTACGGCTGCTAGGTAGCGAACCTAGACCCACTACACCACCGCGCCCCACCAAAATATAAAATATCATATATCTATAAAAAATATATAAATAAAAATGTAAAACGTTACCGTTCGACATGAAGGATCTCGGAAAGTTCTTGACCGATTGTTTTGAAAATTTTCGCAAAACGTTCCATTCGAACATGAGCGGGTTTGTATAATGCCTTTTGGGAAAAGGCGCAATCTTTACGATCAAAGAAACGCAACTTTTAATTCCATTCGATAGACATCGATGGAGTCCAGCCATTTCGAGTTTGAACTTTCACGCATTAGTCCGTCCATTCTTCAGACGCGTTTCAAACCCATTCTTCGGGCGCGTTTCAAAACGTATATCCGGCCGTCTTCTATAGCGGAAATTTATATGTAACTGTCGGTTTTTACAAAATCGTGCATTTGCGGCCGTTTTCCGCGCGTCTTTCTACAGTGGCTTCAGGGGAGGGGAGGGGAGGGGAGGGGAGGGGAGGGGAGGGGAGGGGAGGGGAGGGGAGGGGAGGGGAGGGGAGGGGAGGGGAGGGGAGGGGAGGGGAAAGGAGAGGGGGCGTAGGAAGGGAGGGTTGGACAGTCTTTTCAGCCACAGCAACGCGTGGCCGGGTACAGCTATAGTAATATATATAATTATATATATAGGGCCGATATACATATGTGGTTATATTGAAGAACTTTCGGCGTAATAAAATTAGCACCTGCAGAAAACTGAAGCCACCAGAAATTCATATCCACAATATCCTCTCGTCGACAAAATAAACTATAGTTGCTGTTCTCATCTTTATTTAATTCATGTCATTTTTTGTGTTATGTTCCTTAATTAAATCATATTACTTACAGTTGCCCTGGATGATGAGAAATCAGATCTGTTTTCCGTGTTTCTGCGAACAGGGAACTAGATCGAAAAATGAACAACTCGACCGCTTTACCCGCCTGGCTGACGACAGACGTTGCGCAACGACCGTACGCGAACGACGTCACGGCTGACGTCACGCTTCGCACACTCATCATCGGCGCGTATTGCGTCATCTTTGTTCTCGGCGTTTCCGGCAACGCGCTGGTTGTTTACGTTGTCGTCAGAAATCCTGCCATGCAAACAATCACGAATGTCTTTATAACTAATCTGGCGGCTTCGGACATCATGATGTGTCTACTGGCTATTCCGTTCACCCCACTGTCGGGGCTGCTCAACTCGTGGGTCTTCGGTGAGGCCCTTTGCCACGTCGTCCCAATGACCTTGGGCGTCAGCGTACACGTGTCGACGCTCACGTCAACCGCTATCGCCATCGATAGATACTTCGTCATCGTTCATCCGTTCAGGTATTGAATTGTATTGTATAAAAACATTTATAAAGCGCCTCTACTAGGGTGAACCGTTCAGGTAGGGTGAAAATCTGCAGCTGTAGGCGAATCGTGAACAGCATAATCATGTTGCAAAATCTGTAATTAATTCATTCATTCGTTCATTCATTCATTCATTCATTCATTCATTTATTCATTCGAACATTCATTCATTCTATCATTATATGGACCTTATATAGCGCCCCTTCAAGGAACTTACTTCTTAGGAGCGCTACCAGCCATGCATGATGCAGAAGTAAAACGATGAGAGATTTTTTGATAAAGTGTTATTTGTCAGATGTAATAAATGTACTTTATGGGGTGAATGGGGGTGGGGTCATTCGAGATGGACGGCCCTACGGCAGAGACAGAGCGACAGAGATCGCATACCAAGGATGCAGCGTGAAACATGTATTGTTGTGCAGCCATTTCCAGACAGCACAGTCTTAGGCCTCTGTTTGCAATACAGGAATTTGAATCTCCGATCATGAAGTGAAGTCACATTGTCACAAACTACAAACATTGCCATTGTCCAGCAGTCTGTGTGGCCTAAATGATAGTAATTTATGTTAGACAAGCCTAATGTAACGTCAGTGGGGTGCGGTTGTGTAGTGATGGCGTCGGTAACTTGGAACCGGAGGGTTCCAGGTTCGAATCCACTTCAAGCCGCACGGAGGAACCTTGAGCAAGTCCTTTGCTTGCAATTGCTCGGGCACTTCGGCGTAAAACTCTGATGCAATGTCCGCGCAGTAGTCGGGAGAGCTATATGAGTAGAGAGCTTGAAGGGGCGCTATAGAAATGGAGAAATAACTAACTAAATACTTTTGACCCGATGGAAGTAAGAATTTGGATAACACTGAAATTGACATACCGGTATCGATGATTTTTATAACAGCAGCAGCAAAAGACCTTAGCAAAAAACACTTAGTACATTAATAATATTTATATTCCGACAATAATACCTATGTGTAGTTGTGCACGATCACTATAAGGCTGACAGACAAACGTGGCAGAGCGATTACTGCAACACGGTGGGGCAGAGAGAGAGAGAGAGAAAGAGAGAGAGAGACAGACAGACAGACAGAGAGAGACAGACAGACAGAGACAGAGAGAGAGAAAGAAAGAGAGAGAGACAGAGAAAGAGAGAGAGACAGACAGACGGAGGGAGAGAGCGAGAGAAAGAGAGTGACAGACCAGACAGACAGACAGACAGAGACAGAGAGGGAGAGAGAGAAAGAGAGTGACAGACTGGACAGACAGACAGGCGGGCGGAAATTCTCGCAGATGGGTGCGTTTTATGAGCGAGCCGTGAATTTAGAGCGAAAACAGTCGCCCTATGATTGATGATGCACCACGACAACTGCTTGCTATGCGGTTATGCCACACTGGACGAGAATACGATTCCATGTTTTCTCTCACTGTATACGTGGTGGACACGGGATTTAATTTAGGCATAGAATTCGTTAGAACTCGACAACTTACCAACTAGAATCGCTACCAGAAATATGCGTATAGGCTTTTCTCCTCCATGCATATACAATGTACGCCCAGGGCCGGATTAACCACGGTGCTGATTGTGCTGCAGCACAGGGCCCCAAGTTTCGGAGGGGCCCCAAAATTGTAAAAGTAACAAAGACTAAAGTGGGGATTCAGAAAAGAAACAGTGCAAATTGAATTGCAATGCATTATGCATAGCAATCATAACCACGACTAAATAGCAAATATATAACCAAAAAAAGTCATAGTATAAGTCGAAATTGACCTACTCTCTGCTCTGAAACTGTACGAGTCACTGACAACTTTTGCGGAGGAAATGCGAGGGACTTTCGATGATATAGAGAAGAAGGCCCAGGGTAACTCATGGGCGCCGACTGTGCGAGGTCCGTGAGTGCCCAGCACCACTAGAAATGGGCCATGCGAGGCCGATCAGCGAATACAAGGAAACTCCGAAATCCTGCTTATTCGATCCGATTTCGTAATTTTTTTACGGACGTAGGCGACGATTTTAATTGCATTGCTTGAATTTGTTTCTTTTTATTGCACATGCCCAATAATGTTTCTCACTGCGCGCCTCCCAGCATCAAAAAGCGGGATATTTTTTTGTCTGACCTAACAAATCAGCCATGACTAAATTGGCAAGACTATTTGAAAGACCATAATTATTAAAAACTATTTCCACAGTGTTAGGCCTAATATTGGCTAGTTTACTAAATAGTGGCTAATGTAGACAGAATTGCTTGATTTCTTGTGTAAAATTTGAGTACGTTGGTCGACCTAATCAGAGTAGAGTGCTCCAAGATGCTAAAGAAGATTGCGCTTTTCTTCTGTGTGAATTTAAAGAGTACATGTTGACCCAAAGAGTGATCAATTTTTTTTAAACAATTAGGATTCTGGAACATTAATCTTATTGAAGTCTTGAATTATTCATTCATTCATTCCGAAAGCTTATATAGCGCCCCTTCAAGAAGCCTACTCAGAGGCGCTCCCAGCCCAGCCACGGCTAAAAAATAGGTCTTCAGCAACTTGTAGAAAGCAGGCAAATTATTCCGAGGTAGTAAGCGTAGTGCACGCAGAAGACCATTCCATGTGGACGGGCCAACAACCGAGAAGGCTCGACGCTGTCTGGCAGCAGAGCGGGTTCGAGGGACCAGCAGCTCTCCATTGGCCGAAGAGAGTAAAGCTCGACAGGAGGCTATGTCAGAGACAGAGATCAGATAAGTATGACGGTGCACTACCAGTGAGGCACCGCCATAAAAGTACTGCTATTCTGTACGAGATGCGCTGCGACACTGGAAGCCAGTGCAAAACACCACGCATGAATGTAAGCAGAAATCGGGGCATCTGTATGTCATGATGTCTGCATTGCCTCTTAAAATTGTAAGGGGCCCCGTCATTCGATCAGCACAGGGCCCCCAAAACTGTAGATCCGGGCCTGTGTACGCCCACATACCAAACTCGTTATTTTTAATGAGTACGCTACTACGCTGGCCGTACACTGTAGGTGGGGTGGGAAGATCAGACGGCAAAGTGAAAGAGTGGTCGTGCACCCTATTTCGTATGACGAGATTGAGAAAATGAAGACGTCAACGCGGCGTGTTACCTTTTGCTACCTCTGGCTGCCTCCACAACTGCATATATGTAGGGTAAAAGACGACTCTTCTTGTTTTACGTTCAATGGCCTACAGAAGCAGGGTCGGATCCAGGAGGCAATCCGGCCATGCCCCCCATTTAGACATTTCTCTCTTTTCGGCCAGTTATTCTGGTTCGGAAATTTGACGTCCTCCTCCCCCCCCCCAAAAAAAAGGTCATCAACTATTTTGGCGGATAAAATGGTATCTTTTCTTAGGAATTTGAGACAAATAACTATAGAAAATTCATAAGATTTTTCGGCGACCAAGACGAAAATTTTTCCAAGACTGAAAATTTTGGCCCCCCTCGAATATTTCTGTATCCGCCCTTGTGCAGAAGACAGGCACAGGGCACACTATTAGTGTTGCTTCTTTGAAATTCGTATCTGGTGCAATCTCATAGAATGGTATTCAATTAGCGTGCTTCCATTCGGCAGGGGATAGCAAATTTCTGCAGTGAGGTCCAGGATGCAGACAATATTATAACAGGGAATCGTCTGCATACATTGTTGGGTTCACTTGCTCTAGTCTAGGAGATGATGAGTAATACTCAGGTCCGTAATGTAAAATAACATCGATTTATTCAATAACAGAGCAGTCTGACAAGAAGTAGGTTAACGTTACCCAAAGCTGACATGAAGTACGACCGATACAGCTGATTCGACAGAGCTGACGTGAAGACACACCAGGCTAACGGAGCCCAAAGGAAGACGGATGTAGGCCAGTTCACCAACGGGGTGGGACGGCAATCGAAGAAGACAAACGTCGTAGAACACGAACCACACGCCACGCTCAACAGGAGTCGAACACACACCACAGAGTAGACCCACGACAAGAAGCAAGCCCCCACAGTAGTAGCCCTTTAAATAGGCCCTGCCCTTCCCTCAACTCCCACATAGTCAAGGAGAGTCCAAGTAAGGAAGCCCAGAGGGGTAATAGGTAGCTAACACTCACATACCCCCCCACCAGAACATGAGGAGTCCAACGGGGACGACGAACTATACGAACAATGCTATGCCTAAATGCAAAATCACTCAGTACAAGCCATTACACGTACTAAGCAATTTCAGCAAGACTTAACTAAATAATGCATCGCACTCATAAATAACGTAAGAGTCCGATATAATCATGATCTGAATACACAAACTTCATATAACCCAAATCATCAGTTCACACGTAATCACGATATATATACATACACATCAATAGTTCAAATGTCCAAAAAACTATATCTGAAACACAAGAAAAAATTTGGACACCAACTGGTGTATCAAAAATGAACCAAAATGTATAATGGTCATCGGCACAAGCCACCCTACACTACAGACACACTGAAGAGTTCATTGCCGAAGAATTCCGTGCTTTCCTTCTATGACAGAACGTTCCATTGAAACTGTTTCTGGACAGTGTTTGACTTTTCCTGACAGAATGTTCCATTGAAACTGTTTCTGGACAGTGTTTGACTTTTCATGACAGAATGTTCCATTGACATACGACGAGGATAGACGTACCAGAGAGCATCTCTAGCACGCCCGACGACTCCGCTGTGAGGAGACAAGTGGAGACACTGATTGACGTGTGCCCTCACCCGCTCCCACTCACATTATGCAGATGGACGACTCAGAATGTCCGGCAGAACATTCCATTCGCCTGGACGATGTCTAATGTCCAAGTTGTACTGTTCAAGCTCCAAACTCCATCGCAAGAGCTTCATATTTTTGTTCGCCATCTGATGGATGAACTGCAAAGGTTTATGATCGGTGAAGACCAGGACGACTGCGGATCCAAAGTAGACACTAAAGGCCCGCAAGGCGACCATCAGTGCCAGCGCTTCCTTCTCTATGGTCGAATAGCGAATCTCCTGCGGCAGCAGCTTCCGACTCAAATAGCAGATCGGGTGTTCCAATCCATCCTTCATCTGAAACAAGCACGCTCCCAGACAGAATTGAGAAGCATCAACACCCACACAAAACTGTTTAGTAAAGTCAGGAGGTATTAAGATAGGTCTAGAAGCCAGACGAGATTTTAGATCAAGAAAAGCAACCTCCGCTTCCTCATTCCATCTAAAAGGAATCCCTTTCTTTGTCAAAGCCGTGAGCGGCAAAGTAATATCAGAGAAATGAGGCAAGTACCTCTGATAGTATCCCGCTAATCCTAAGAAAGATTGCACCTGTTTTTTAGTAGCAGGCCTAGGAAATTTCAACACCGCTTCCACCTTCTTCAACCTTGGCTGAACTCCGTCAATCCCAATGTGATGACCCAAGAAATCCACAGACGCATTAGCAAAGACACATTTAGCCAGATTCAGAGTTAAACAAGCATCAGCTATTCGAGATAACACTTTTCGCAAATGAACCAAATGATCCGACCATGCTAAGCTGAAAATGATGATGTCGTCTAAATAAGCATCACAAAACTCATTCAATCCATTCAGCACTTTCGTAATTAACCTTGAGAACGAAGCCGGAGCATTCTTCAGGCCAAAACTCATGTATTTCCATTGGTAATGCCCTTTCGGGGTGACAAACGCAGTTAACGGAACTGACTCCGGATGCATCGGGATCTGCCAGTAACCTTTAGTCATATCCAGCTTTGTTATAAACCGTGACTGACCCACTCGATCAATTAACACCTCCACCCGTGGCATAGGAAATGGATCCGGAACAGATAATCCATTCAGTTTCCTGAAATCTGTACAAAGACGATCTGTACCGTTTGGCTTAGGCACCAAAACAATCGGAGCTGCCCACGGACTCTCGGACTCCTCTATTATCCCCGCTTCCAACAACTGCTTCACCTCTTTATCCACCCTCGCCATTTTCTCAGGATTTAACCTGTAAGGGTATTGTCGAACAGGGCGAGCACCTTCAACCAAATCAATTCTATGAGACACCATAGATGTTTTACCCGGTACTTCACTAAACACATGTGCAAAGTCATGCAAAACATCCCGCAATTCCGCACGACATTCAGCAGACACTTCACATTGTAAGACCTTATCCTCTAAAGTCACATCATTCATCCTCACATCCGGATTTACCACCAACACAGAAGCCACCACCTCCTCATTCGGTCGCTCATACACCACATCCATACGATCCACATATCGCTTCATCAGATTCACATGTACCACCCGTTCCGTTTTTCTTCGATCCGGGGTACTCACTAAATAATCGACCGGACCAAGTCGACGTACAACCACATACGGTCCACAATATTTGGTCTGTAAAGGTTTACCCACCAACGGAATCAAGAGTAAAACCTTTTCACCTTCCTCAAAAGACACAGCACGTGACTGCTTATCATACAGTTGCTTCGATTTACTTTTCGCATCAACAGCATTTTCACCAGCAAGTTTCAATCCAACACGCATACGTTCACGTAATTGTAAAACATAGTCAATCACGTTCTTGCCAGACACTTCATGTACAACATCTTTCGCCAACCATTCTTCCTTCATCAATTGCAACATGCCACGCACATCTCTGCCATACATCAAATCAAAAGCAGAAAAGCCAGTACCCTGTACCGGAACCTCTCTATATGCAAACAAGATCCACGGCAACATTGCATCCCAAGAACCCGGATATGTTTCAGCCAACGCCTTCAACATATCTTTCATAGTACGATGAAAGCGTTCGCACGAGCCATTCGTTTGTGGTCTATAAGGACTAGTTTTCAACTGCACAATACCACATTCATGCACAAACACTTGCATCAAATCAGACATGAATTCTGAGCCACAATCAGATAACAATTCTTTCGGAAATCCGAAAAGCGAAAAAACTTCACACAAACATTTAGCCACATCCTGCGCCGTATGATTCTTCAACGGAAACGCAAATGGAAAATGGGAAGCCAAATCAATGACCGTGAGAATAAACCTATTCCCCGTTCCCTCACATACACTCAATGGGCCTACGATATCCATTGCCAAGCGTTGAAACACTTCCTCCATTACAGGCATACTGACCATGGGCGCCCTATAATTTCTGTTTCCTTTGCCTAAGCGTTGACACACATCACATGAACGACAATACTCACGAACGTGTCGATTCACATGAGGCCACCAGAAATGCTTCGTCAACCGATCCAGTGTCTTTCTAGTACCCAAATGCCCAGCCGCTGGTATATCATGGGCCACATGCAACAACTTCTGTCTTAAGTCACGAGGCACAACTATTTGTACCACACCCATTCCTAATGGTGTACACTTCTCCTCCCATCGACGCACCAAGACCTCGTCCACCAACGCATACGGTTGTACACGCCCACCGACAGACACCGTCTCGTCGACTTGTGCATACAATGGTCTCAATTCAGGACACCGGCGCTGGCGCAATATTAATTCCTGTCGGCTAACATATAGCTCCGATCTTTCTGTCACAACAGATTCTGTCGCTGCAAATAAACTCGATAAGTCGCCTTCATCGAAATTCATTAGTTCAACTTGTCTGTCAATTATTTCACCTGGCGTTCGCTCTTGGTCGGCCGACTCCGTACTTTGACCCACTATCTCCGACTGCTCGGGCGCCGCTTCACTGCACACCGCCGTCTCTCTCTCACTCTGTCTCACTGCATGTGCTCTAGCCTGTGCCCGAGTCGTCACCGCTACCTCCAACACCTGTCCTGCCAGCGCTGTATCATTACCCACAATGCAATGCACCCCAGCCATTGGAAGTGAATTCATTAGACAGCATAACACCTCACCTTGAACAAATGCACAATCAACATTCACTTTCACCAAAGGACATTCCACAATAGAACCAGATATACCTCTGAGTAACCTCGTTTCATTCATGTGTACAAACTCATGCTCATTCAACCATTCATTAGACACCAAAGACTGCAGCGCTCCACTGTCTCTCAAGAATACCGCCTCCTTTCGTGCACCCTCATCATCAATTACACATCCAATCACACAAAATGGTGCATACAGTTTATCAACAGATTCAATTGGCTTCGGAAAACTCTGTGGTTTAACAGGCGCCGAAACAGTCTGAACCAAACCCACAGGTTTCGCACCCCTCCAATTTTCCATTTGAGTCCCGTCCTTTCGTTTTAATTTCCAACAACTGGCCTTCGTATGACCTGGCGCTCGACAAAATGCGCACGTGACCGGTTCCCCAAAACCAGTGACGTCATCATTTTCCCGCACAGGCTTATTAAACCCATACGTTCCTCTTTGAGGCGAACGTCGACCCCAATTTGTATCACGACGCGTACCATCCTTGTACCCCACGCCTTGACGCTCCCATACATCTTTCTTCTCACTTTCATCAGATGAGAATCCTCGTGTACGGTCGAAAAAATCCCTGCGGAACCCCCCAGAATAATGGTTCGGCCCCTGCTTGTATAACACTGCATATTCATCCGCTAAACGTGCAGCACTTGCCACAGTATCAGGACTCTTATCTATCAGCCACCTGTGTACTTCAATAGGTAACGCTTGTACAAACTGCTCCATGAGAATTACCTCTTTAAATTTTGCTAACTCCTCCCACGAGTTTGTACCCTCAATCCATCTCTGAAAAGGACTCTGCAGTCGAAATGCATAATTCGCATACGTTTCCCTCGGTTCCTTTCGCAACCCCCGAAATTTCTTTCGAAAAAATTCCGGAATACGTTCGTACGCCGTCAATAGCGCACGCTTCACAATATCATATTGGACGCACTCCTCCAACGATAAAGCCGCAAAAACTTTCGCCGCCTTCCCCGACAACTGTGGCTGTAGGAGGGACGACCATTTTCCCATCGGAATTTGATGCAACGTCATTGCTTGCTCAAACGCCGCAAAATAATGTTCGATATCGGCCGAATCAAATTTTGGCACAAATTTCAGAGCTGCCCCAAAACGCAAATCCTCATTTCCATGCGCTGGTCGTTCGACAGCACCACCTCCTTCTATCCTCCGTCCGTCCATTTCTAATCTCTGCTTCTCAAATTCCATATTCATTCGTTTCTCCTCCATGTCAAATCTCCTTTTCGTCTCTTCTGCTTCAATCCTCAATTTATTCTCCTCTCTCTCTGCTTCAATCCTCAATTTATTCTCCTCTGCTGCAATGTGCATTTTCTTCTCCTCTCTCTCTGCTTCAATTTGCATTTTCTTCTCCTCTCTCTCGGCTTCAATTTGCATTTTCTTCTCCTCGAATCTCATTCGCTCCTTCTCTCTCTCCCACTCTCTGTCCTCTTTTAAGTGCAAGCGCTCTAACTCGGCCTCCTCTTTCTTAGCCTGTGCCTTAAGTTTCCAAGCTGCACTACCCAATTTCGGTGACAATGGTTTCATAGCCATTCTCCTCACCTGTGACCTAGACACGTCCTCCACATCCTCACCATATGTCTCACTCACCAGTCGAAGTGTGTCACTTGGTATGTCTCTGACATCCCCAAATTCAGGAATTAACTCCTCCTCTAACGACGCCATTTTACCTCTACGCCCTGTCGACTATTCGACGTGCAGACCAACGCACAGCGCAAAAATTCACCCACGACAGCTCACTTCAAAACTGTCTCGACCAACTTTACAAAACTCGCAAAACTCAATGTCGCAAAACGTCGAAATTTCCCGCACTAATTTTCCCGACCTAATTCTCCAAAACAACAACCATTGACCTGTCTTCACGGCCAACCACCATATAACACTTTTCCAACGGAATTACCACCGTACTATTTGTTAAATTTCACGGAAACAACGCCCCTTTTTTGACGCAAATTTCAAATTATCGTGAAAAAAATCCCGCGAGACCCCATCTGTTGGGTTCACTTGCTCTAGTCTAGGAGATGATGAGTAATACTCAGGTCCGTAATGTAAAATAACATCGATTTATTCAATAACAGAGCAGTCTGACAAGAAGTAGGTTAACGTTACCCAAAGCTGACATGAAGTACGACCGATACAGCTGATTCGACAGAGCTGACGTGAAGACACACCAGGCTAACGGAGCCCAAAGGAAGACGGATGTAGGCCAGTTCACCAACGGGGTGGGACGGCAATCGAAGAAGACAAACGTCGTAGAACACGAACCACACGCCACGCTCAACAGGAGTCGAACACACACCACAGAGTAGACCCACGACAAGAAGCAAGCCCCCACAGTAGTAGCCCTTTAAATAGGCCCTGCCCTTCCCTCAACTCCCACATAGTCAAGGAGAGTCCAAGTAAGGAAGCCCAGAGGGGTAATAGGTAGCTAACACTCACAACATGTATTGCACACGCCAAATGTACAAGTCATTGATAGAAAATTCCTCAGTGATTCTCTCTCAAATTAATTATCGATTTTCTTAATATGTCATTAGCATAAATTGCAAAACGTGTTGGGTACATTTGGCACAGTGTCCAGTCCTATAGACTTACACAGGAAATTTTGTAGGAAAATGATAGAATAATATGTGGAATATTTCTTTTCATTGCCTTGAAATATGCAAGCCATAAACACTAAATAACTATGGCCAATTATTGCTTGGCTGACCTGCGCTTGAGATTCCCTTGTCGCAGTTCAGCACATGCGGTTCCGTGATCCCTATTCGGAAGACTGCATGCATGCAAATCATTGGAATAATATTTATTATTGTCTATCCGGTTGGACATTTATCCGCAGATGTTACCTCGCTTCAATCTTGCGCTGGATATTAAATAATCTGCACACGCAATAATTTCACTTGACAAACAGGATTATAGGCCTATCCGTCGATCGGATTCATAAAATAATATGATTAGCCTACTGCATGGTTTTAACCGATTTTTATAGGTAAACACTAAACAGGACAACATTTCTGTTAAACTCTCTGAGTCTTACCACCACCCGTGTTTTTGTTCTCTATGTCTCTGTCTCACTCACTCACTCACTCACTCACTCACTCTCTCTCTCTCTCTCTCTCTCTCTCTCTCTCTCTCTCTCTCTCTCTCTCTCTGTCTGTCTCTCTCTCTCTCTCTCTCTCTCTCTCTCTCTCTCTCTCTCTCTCTCTCTCTCTCTCTCTCTCTCACTCACTCACTCACTCACTCACTCTCAGTTTCGATTCCAATAGTCATCAAAACAACTAAAAGCAGTTGTTATGTTTGAAGACGCCTTCGTATACCAATGACGACGAACGTATATAATTAGCATATATATATATATATATATATATATATATATATGTCGATATATATGTATGTAATGGATTCGTCTTCCTAGCACGACGTGTATAATGTGTAAAGACTGTGGTCCAAAAATAGCATCCCGTATTATATAAAACGTCTTCGTGAACAGAATCGTATTCGTGACGTTAAATGCGGATGCCGTGAATGGAGATTTCAGTGGAAATAATTGTGCAGTGAACCGAAAAGTTCCATATTATGGAGACGAGGATTGGCAGCGAGGAACCCATCATCCATGACGGTGCATTAATTAATTCACGGACTACTTAATCACCGATCAAATTCAGCTAATCTGCGGTGGTCAAGTGGTACCCCCCTCCGCCGCGATCTTCGGTCCACTTATTTGAGAGACCGTTTTAGCCAGTTTGTAATTGCATCAGTCTGGTCTGGAAATTCGTGTAACTTGATGAGGTTTGAATTAAATATAATTAGGCCCACGTTTAATTTGGGCGGTTGGAAAGAATTTCGGTCGACTATATATATATATATATATATATATATATATTAGACTGGTCCAAAAAAATGAACCTCCTCAGAGTTGGGCTCCACAACCCTACTTTTGTTCTATGTCTGCCCAGTATTACATCTGCCAAATTTGAGGGCGATTGATGAATATCTAGAGGGAGCTCAAGGCCATGATAGTTTCACCATTGAAGACATGAAATTGGTAATCGGCATGGAAGAACAGAAAATAGAATATGAGTTGCATTAAAATATACAATTGCAGCAATGAATTTAAAAGGTTTCAAAATGTACAATGTTGTTATATACACACTAGAACTCTTCTTGAATATATAACGCATTCAGTGTCATTCGCTCTACTCTGTAACCTTCACCAACGTGGCCTTGGAGCAGGATGGAAAGTTCTTCCTGTGGCGTTTCACGAGCCGAAGAAGAAACTGCTTCTGCTCTTCATTCTTTGTCAACGATGAATTGTACTGCTGCATCAAAGCAATGGCTCGCTCAGCAGAGTCGTTCACGACTGTCGTGACCGACGCTGCCGTCCCGAGATCATGTTACGATGGATCATCGTGCCATTCTTTAGGATCCTTTGCCAGGAAACTTTGAGCCTTCTCTTTTCCATTCAAGTGCAGAGTGTCAAAGAAAGGAAACTGTTGCTCCATGCTCATGATATTTGTTCTCTCTGTGAAGCAAGATGCAAGGCCAAGAGAGCTGAGTGGTTCAGGAGGACGGTCGAGGCGTTTCACAAAAATTATGGCCTGTGGAAGGCCGAGGTTTTTCACCATCAGTGCTTTCACATCTGCTCCTATTCTGTCGTCAAACAACGACAGGCCAACCAAAATTTCTGAGAAGTACCAGAGATGCCTGCCAAGTGCAGTCGAGACGGCCTTTGCCGCTATGACATTTGGATAGTTGCCGAGCACCTCAAGTAGTAAAGGCCGTTAAGTGGCGCTCTGATAGGCAGAGGAGCTTCATGGCAGAACCGAACATAGACGAGGCTGACAAACAGTGCCATCTCCCTTACACTGTGCTCTCTTTGACAGTTAGAGAGAACTGCCGCTGGAAAAGAATTGTTTTAGGGCCATAGATGGCTTTTGCCATCCAACGTGCATGATGGAATGCTCCTGGTGCCCGAAAGGAAACTGTTGCTCCATGCTCACCCATAGGAAGATCAAGCTGAGTTTCAAGAATTCCTCATAGGCTGCCCTTTGATGTGATCCTTCCAGGGCTGCCTTGCAGAATTTCACCATTTCTTCTCGAAGACCAGAAGTGTGTGCATTAAACATGTCATCAGAAGCCACTTCATAATTCGTCTTGTCAATGTTGGGCCAGCTTTGCTGGAACCTCCTGAACATAGCAACGCATGGCCCTCCAGTTGGTCCAAATAGAGATCCGAAAACAGCAGCAAGTAGAATTTCCATGACATGATGGTGGCAAGCCACCCAAGCTAATTCTTGCTCAAGTGCATTCTCAATAAAGGTGCAGGCACCATTCTTCAGACCAGTATTGCTGGCATTTGTATCAAGCACCAATCCACGAACTCGATTTTGAAGACCACAGTCATTCAGTGAGCTCAGACAGGCTTCGGCTTGTTCCTTACCAGCTCCACAGCCAATTATTGAAACTCCCAGCAACATCTCTTCCCCATCATCGGTGATGAGCACTGCAATTCTGTCAACTGTTTCTTTCTTGCCAGTAATGTCAGGTAGAAGTTTGCCATCCCAGTGCATGAGCAGAGGCACATTGCCAATGACCTCCCTGTTCATGACTTCACCCTCTGCCTCCCGTTCTTGGTTCTTGTAGAGAATTGAACTTCTTGACAAAGCCTTGGTATTGATATTATGGCCAAAAGCCTGTGCAACTGCTCCAAGAATTTAAGTGGCATCTCAGTCTGGTACATTGACTCGGTCCAGAGCAGCATTGACATTGGGATCCGTAAGGATATTGACCTTTGCTTGCTTTGGCTGAGATTTGAAGCCTGGATCATGAGCTTGGAACTAATAATGACGTTTTGGTATTTCTAAACACCAGTTCAGCCCAACACTTCAAAATTAAGTAAGCAGTTCTAGTAATAATTTTTACGAGTTTTAGATAATGGTGTAATAATTCTCACTAAACAACTGTATTATTAAGATAATGTAATGCTTTGAGCTCCCTCTAAAAGTGCTCTAATCTGCTTGAAATTTGGTCTACACATTACTTAGGAGAGGTAGAACAGATTTAAACTTGTGGAGGATAGTTCTGATCAAGATGATTTTTTACCATAGTCACTTGGACCAGTCTAATATATATATATATATATATATATATATATATATATATATATATATATATACAGGGTGGGCCATAAAAAGTACGGATTTTTCCTAATATCTTGGCCAAAAATACGAATTTTAGAATTACATTTTTCGGGCTTAAAGCTAATTCAATTCACAGCCAAATTTTGCCAAGAAATTCCAAACAGAACAAAAATCATATCACTTTTAGTGAACCCACCCACTTTTTGACGATAAAAAAGTAACGCAAAAAGTAGCAAAAAACGATTTGATTAAGTCACATCTCACTCATATAATTGTTATCAAATCAACTTGATATAGTGCTTTGCAACTTGTGTTCAATGTGTCAGTGCTCACGTTTGTTCAGAAGTTGTTCTCAGTCTCTTTGTAAAGTTCTTGATGGTCTTGTTGATGTTTTTGAGAGACAAGTCTTCCCATACATGTACCAATACCAATGCGACCATCAATTTTCTTATCACTCCTGCCTTTTGGTTTTGGCCGCAGATAGGCTAATGGTATTTCTCCGGCATAGCTCTCCACACTTGATTATCTATCGGTTAAAAATCTGGAGATTAAGGAGCTGTTGGTTCTTCTCAATGAACCAGAACAATAATATTGACGTTGAGCCGATCTCCTTTCATCAACGGCATATTTTCTTAACTCTCATTTTTAACTCGTAATTTCTCCGCTCTTGCTGTGTATCAGAGTAAGTGGTGATTACAGCTTAAGCTACAAGACGCTGCTCATGAGGTATCTGAAAACACATTTAGTCTGTCATTGAAGCATTGGCCATTTTAATGTCTCATAAATTTCAATTTTACTGTTTTAATAGCAAAATTTGAATCTGAAAAATTCTTTATAAATATAATTTGCAACTTCATAGTCATCTTCCCAACGATGTCACAGTGACGTGCAGCTAAGTTGGAACATTATTTCTTTTATAAATAGTAGCAATACTGATAACCTACAATATTAAGTTCATTTGATAACAATTATTTGAGATGTGACTTAATGAAATCGTTTTCTGCTATTTTGTGTTGCGCTACGTTTTTGGATGGTCAAAAAGCAGTGGGTGGGCCCGCTAAAAGTGATATAACTTTTGTCCTGTTTCAAATATTTTGATGAAATTTGACTATTGTACGTAGATATGAATTACCTTTAAGTCCATAAAACTTCATTTGAAAAATTCTTATTTTTGACCAAGATATTGGCAAAACATCGTAAGGGATTACTTTTTATGGCCCCCCTGTATATAGGCGCCATACGGTTTTCGACTATAAGAGCTGAGACATGTGTTTGTGTGTACGCGCGCGCGTGTGTATAGTTTGAGGTGAAAGCTATAGTGTAAGGCGGGTCTATATGGAATGTAACTTAAGTGCACGACTATTTTCTCCTTTTTTCTTCTTTTCTTTCCCAGTTTTCTCTACATTTTACTTTCTCATCTTTCAAATGTTCAAGTCGTCTGGTCTTTCTGATCTGCCTCGGATAATCGTCACATCCTTCAGCTATTATATGTATATCCTTGGCGACACACAGCAGAGCTTAGGCGAGTGACTTGAAAGGACACATGCTAAACACACACGCACACACACACACCTACACACACACAAGCACACACACATCCTACATACTCCCTAATTTTTCCATGGAGTTTTATAATTATTTGATGTTCAGTTCATCCTAAGCATTCAATTTATCCTAATAACCAGATAAGCCGTCTACAGCTGCGCCTCTATAATAGTATCATGTCCGAACAGAAAGTCTTATATCCTAATGATTACTTATAAAGATGGGCTAGAATTGCTGGGGCTTGAGGGGCTTCAACCCCCTCCCCACAGTGCTTCTTAAGATGTCATGCATGGTAAAGTCCTCATTGCCCATCACAACTCCATGTAAATAAACGACCGACCCTAGTTATTTTTCAACAATTCTCTTACAGAATATAATTTATTATAGCGTTTGACCGCGTCATTTGAACTTGTGCAGGCCTGTCATACTAGATTTCATTCGAACCAACACCATTTCGACTGAGGATAACATGTCTCGTTATATTAATTGAGCTTGTTGATTTCGTGGACTGTCTATGGCGCTGTGCTTGCCCTGCAAGCATTTCGATTAACCTTTTCTGTTATCAGCTGCATGTTCTGGGCCTACATAGATATATCGACTGAGTAGGCTATACACGACCGAGTTATCTAATATCGTATTAAAATTCACTTACATGTAGGATCGACGTCAACAAACGCGTTACCAACCTATAAGGTGTCACAAAATTCTGGATTATCTAGAGATCTGTTTTGACATCTTTACAGCTCGTTCTGCGGACAACATAATACAGGCCTATATGTAATCATAATTGTAATCATGAATTTATATAGCACTACTTCAAGAGAAACTCCTCAGAGGCGCTCCCGACCTGACACATGCACCAAATCACAATCAAAGAGAATGGTTTTCAAACGCTTGCGGAAAAGGGGAGAAAATATTAATTATTCTATTGCTTTTAATCGATAATTGGATGATAGGCCTACTTATACGAATTATTTTGCTCGTGGGCAGGTTAATATCGACGTGTTGAGAACGCAAATGTTGTTAGCAATGGATGCTAACACTATTACTGCCTGTCTGCCTGACCTACATGTACTTACTTATTTTTACACACATACTACCTAAGTTTTAAACTATCTCCCTGCAACTGTTTTTTCTGCACAGATGTTCTAGGACCTGTCACTTCGTAATATCAACCTCAGAGCGATCTTTGAAATATCCTAAAAGCACGGATTCTTTGTATCTGTATTCAAGATTGGACGATATTGTGTTTGATTATTTATTAATTAATAACGTTCTACCACTACGTTTCACAACTAACGCTAACTCCCGGAAGGAAGGCTGAGTGGAGCTTTAGGGAGAGTATATATATATATATATATATATATATATATATATATATATATATATATATATACCGGAAGGCGACCCCGCATCCGCGCATGCGCTCTTCGTGCATTCTTCTTGTTGCATGTTTAACGACACTGCCATATCAAAGATGATTAGTGTCGCCTTCCTCCTTTATCGAGGCTTGGGACTGGCACTGGTATAGAGAACAACCAGTGGCGGAGTTGCCGCATCCGTGCATATACGCTCTTCGTGCTGTTTTCTTGTTGCTGTTCATGACAATTTGCCATGTATTTCAAAGATGATTAGTGTCGCCCTCCTCCTTTATCCAGGGTTGCGACTGGCACTGGCAGAGTGCAGCCAGTGGCGGAGTACTTTCCATTGAACAACTCCCCTCCCGATGTTCGTCGATGTGACCTCCGTCACCTCTGTCTCGGTTTTGATGGATGATTTTGCGCACTATCGTTTCTGTGCATCCTTTCAAAGTTTCGTCAGAATTTTTCCGAATGATGAAATTCTGATTTGCGGCAACTCCGCCACTGGTTGTTCTCTGCCAGTGCCAGTCCCAAGCCTGGATAAAGGAGGAGGGCGACACTAATCATCTTTGATATGGCAGTGTCGTTAAACATGTAACAAGAAGAATGCACGAAGAGCGCATGCGCGGATGTGGCATCACTTTTCGGTATATCCTACTCTCACTGCTATATGTGTGTGTGTAATACTGTGTATACGCGTATCGCCTGCTTATTAGGGTCTGACGAAATCCTGATCCGGAAATCGATTGTGTTAAACCGATTCATCGGAATCGGCGCATCCCTGGATCAAAAACAAAATTCGTTTTTCGTCTATGCAAAACCAGTGACCTTCGTTAGTGGCTATGGATAAGCTGGTGCCCTGCGCTTGGTTTCGAGTGGCGCTTTATAAATTTGGAGATTAGGATTACGATCTGGCGACCTCCTGCGGCAATAGGCTGAGCCTGGCTGATTATATAAAATTGTTGAGCTGCCGCATCGACAAAATGGCGGATAGTCGGGCGTTTTTTAAACCACGCAGTTTTTAAAAATTGAGAACACGATATGGTATTAATCATCCCAGCAAATTATCTTTAAAATTGCAACGCATGACTCTCGTTTTGAAATGCATCTTTTGAGAGCATGCAAGAATTATTTCTGCTTTCTGTATTTCCTCGAACGCAGAGTAGCCTATAACGCACGGCGTTTAAAACTAAGTTTTAAAATACAATTAATTATAGTCGATTAATCGGATCGATTTCGGATTCGACGAAATGCAGGCCATAATATTTGAATTCTGAAATCGACAAAAATGTCAATCGGCCACAGCACAGTATTTTGTATATGTATGTTTGTATGCATATAGATCTACGGTGTACATAGGTAGGCCTATGCATGTAGTTGTGTACACCGGTCCATTTTGGCTCTATAGATTTTTAGGTAGGTCTATGTAGGCCTAATTGCATATTACATAGGTAGGCCTTTATTATACAGGCCTATATGGACTCTATAATATGCAATTATGTGTAGGCCTACATGAATAGTACATACCCATTATATAATGACTGATGATATTATAATGAACGAGAGCATGAGAGATGCAGTCGTGATAATCCATCCATTCTGACTTAATCTGTGAGACGTGTGAGTTCACTCCGTTCACTGGGATTGCCTTGTGTGTCGTTTACCGAACGGAAAGCGACGGTTCGATTCCGATCGATCTCTAGGCCTACACATGCACCTTGATGCAAGCAGCCTATAGCACTCAGGGCTTTTTTTTAACGTGCAGTTGTACACAAAATGTGCAGTTGTAGAAACACTTATGTACAGTTAAAACTAGCAAAAACATCATTGTCCTCCAATTGGAAGTAATTTACCATTGAAGATTGGAAACGAAAGAAGGAGTTGTGCAGTTCTAAAAATTCCTTAAAAACAGCTTTGATGACACTACATGTAGAATAATTATGCATCCAGGGTAAAAGCCTGCGCTGCTTTACACTTGGAATCGGAATGACGGAATAATCGAGTATAACTGAAAAATAAATGATTATAATTATGCTGCGATTAAGTCAGGCGTTCAGTGAAGCAGAGAGGAGATCAACGACGCGGAAGATTGTGGAATTCTTTGAAGTCTTCGGATGCGATCATCGCCCATGCATGCTTGCACGTGCACAGACGTCTGCAGCTTTGAAAGATGTCCAACTTTCCGGACATAGGCTTTGGTCATATCGAAGGTGGATACAGGAATTTTCGAAGGGGGTGGGCAAAATTTTCGGTCTTGGGGCGGGGAAAAATTTTCGTCTTGGTCGTCGAATCTGATGACTGTCTTTTAGTCATTTGCCTCCATTTCCCACGAAAAATACAACATTTTATCCGCCAAAACAGTTTATGATCTTTTTTAGTCGTACGGGCTTCTCTGCGGACTTCGTGGGTGTGGAGAGGGCCTAGTCCTATGGAGCTACTCATGGGGAGGGGGCCACGTCAGCTTTCAGAGCCAGAATAGCTGGTTAAAAATAAAGAAATTTCTAAATGGGGGCCATGGCCGGATTGCCTCCCCCCTGGATCCGCCCTGGGTCATATGGCGCTATATAATTATGCAGATGTTCCGCTACTTTAAGTACATGTAAGTAAGCTAGGACGAGCGTTTCACTGAACTATAGGCTACATAGCAAACATAATTAGTAGCGTATGCCTATAAAAAGTAGACTACTAGACGGTGAAATAAATGTTCTATAGATGACTTTAGCTAATTAACTTTTGTAAATGGTTGGGGCTGTGTTGGTTGGTGGTGGTAGAGAAACTTAGGTGTAGCCTATATACGTACGCATGGGAGGGTTTCCACAAAATGTAGTAGTTGCAACAGAGGGTCAGTTGTATGAACAAATTCGATTCTTTTGCGTACGTAATAATAATAATATATGGTTGGGTCCTAGCCAAAATCACGGAAGAAATTATACGGTGACCTCGGAGTTTTACTACCCACCCTATCCGTCCTTCTGTCCGTCCGTCCGTCAATCCGTCAATCCGTCCGTCCGTCCGTCAATCCGTCCTTCTGTCCGTACGTCCGTCCGTCCGTCAATCTGTCCTTCTGTCCGTCCGTCCGTCCGTCAATCCGTCCTTCTGTCCTTCCGTCCGTCCGTCCGTCCGTCAATCCGTCCTTCTGTCCGTACGTCCGTCCGTCCGTCCGTCAATCCGTTCTTCCGTCCTTCTTTCCGTCCTTCTGTCCGTTCTTCGTCCGTCCTTCCATCAATCCGTCCGTCCGTCCGCCCATCCATGCATGAATTATGCATGGCGGCCTTATCCCCGCGTAGAGAAGCTGGAACAAAGGATATTCATTACCAGTCTGCTTCTGCATGCCACCATCGCAAACAAAAGAATTAACATATCGTTTTCCGTATATTTAGATGAAGTCGTAGAGACATAAACGCGATTTAACACACAGATCCTTCTGCATCATGAACAGCATGGATGCATGAAGCAGGACCATTGCATCACTGGTTAGATTGTGGTCGTTAAACACCGCATTCGAATAGCACGGAAGTTGATGCCTGGAAGAGAGAGGGATCCGAATCTCGTTCAAAATGCACCCAGGAGAATTGAATGATCGGGTATAGGCCTACTCCGCGCTCGTGGATAAGCTGGTGCCCTGCGCTTAGCTTAGAGAAGCTCTTTATGATGTGAGGTTTGATAATTAATTATAGAACCTACACGATTTGTACTGTGACGTTTTCTGTTTATATACGATTTAGAATTATGAAGTTTAGGCTACTGTTACGAGTACAGCCCACAGGTGATATCACCTCCATGGCAGCACAGAGGTTAATAATAGTATTTTAAAAATATGACAATTTGCGTGACCCCGTAAAACAGACATTCCATATACGGCGCCTCTGTCCTCGCTCTGTCCTCACATACAACAAACAGCGGAGCATAAGCCTTAGAAAATCAATAGCCTGTCTTGCGTCCTGATTTGAAGTTGTCAGATGTTACAACGTCAAGACTAGCCTATAGGCCTACATAAGAAATGAGCATAGTCTTTATTATGACGAAGTGCCTGCATATACCGCACTTTCGTTTACACGACATTCAAGCAAGATAAAGCATCCTCGTCAAAAACGTTTTCCTCGTTAGTTTGTCCGCCCTAGGGTTTATTCGATCGCGCAGTCTCGGCCTATGGCCAGTAATTGCACAAATGTGTGATGCTGAGCAGCAACTACTTACTCTCAAGGTCGCTGCTTGCACGACTATCTAGGTAGGTTGGTAGAAGCGCGGCTTAAGGTATATCCAGAAAATGTTTGTTGAGCTGAATAAATTGAAAGAGTGCGCATATTTTAATCGTAATCGTAATCACCACATTTCTACAGCGCCACTCGACTGCCAAGCGCATGCAGAGCATCAGCTTATTCACGAGCGCTGCGTCTATACTAGGCCCGAGTCCGTTTACCTTTGAACGATCAGAGGGGGAATATAACAGTATATTTATATGTTAAGGTGGATGTAGGCTATACATGCATAGTTGAGAATTAGAGGTCACAGTTAGCACTCTATAGCGACGACCTGTGTTGGCTTCTCAGATGTTTTCTGTAGGCCTATATATAATATATATAATATATATATATATAATATACACACATATATATTATATATATACACTCTTGTCGTTAAGATGCTTATGGAAACAAAAGGGCAAAAATTGTTGCACAAAATTCACTAGTCGTGTGAGTCTGCATATTACTTCTCGCTCGCTCGAGTTGACGTAAATTTTGGCAAGAAGGTTAATTTAGATTGCTTGACTTAAAGTAATGAGGAATATGCGCTCTATAGTCTCTGACGTAATTCCATTATTCATTAGATGCATTTATATAGCGCCTCTTCAAGGAGCTACTCAGAGGCGCTCCCAACCTCAGCGGGATCAAATAAAACTGCCTTAAGATGAGAGAGGAAAGCTGGGAAGGATTTTTACAAAGAGAGCGAAGGGTCAGAGGAAGACCATAGATCTAAGCATAATACATAATAAATAAGTCGAGAGCTCTAAGCATCCGGCAGACGTGTCTGATAGATTCATTCATTCATCCGGGAAATTTATATAGCGCCCCTTCAAGTTTAATACTCAGGAACGTTACCAGCCCAAGCCCAGCTTGAAAGGACTGCTGTAAGGCTGCGACAAAGCGCATCGGAGTAATGCTTGTCAATGCATGCGGCGTATACTATAGCCTACAGACAGTTGGACCAACAACAGGGAAAGCTCGGTTCTGTCTACATGTAGGGCCTTCTAACTACACAAATGTCTGCGTAATGGCGACATTATCAGGCCACATAAGGTTGCTCACGATTGCCACGACGAGCGTTGTCCGCCGCTGTATACTTAATGACAGCACAGGACGAACGGAGAGGAAGAGGATGTCGTGTATATACTAAGCCCCTTTGATGAGCGATGTCGTCTTGTGCTTATTACTCAGTCACTGAAAAGACAGGTATACAGTCTGACAGTCCCTGGGGCGCAGCCAGGTCTGTTTTGCATGAAAATTGCAGCGAGTAGGGGAAGTTGGGTAATTCCTCGGTAACTGTTCTGCATTTTGCGTAGGGTATACTCTTCCGCGAAGTCCAGAATTATTCGATGTCAAATGATGAACTGTATTATAAGAGAAAAAACTAGGTTGCAGTTGTTTTGTATTCCACAATTATTTCACGATTTTTGCATCTGAGGACCTCATACACACGTACATATACATACGAATAGAAATGCGCAATAAGTGAGTGAAAAACTATTCGTTTTGCAAATGGAATCATTACAAATCATTTTCCGGGAAATCGCGTGCAGTAAAAATTCAGTCCGTCTCTATCTATACCTGTTGCGTTAATTACATTTTTGGTCTTAATGCATCATGTGGCGCAATATAGTCTTTGAAACGGTGAGCTAAAGGTGGAGTTGCATTGCATAAACGCACAAATCAATGAGAATTATAGTTCTAGGCAGAAATTCATTTTTCTGTTGATATATAGAAAGCCATGAATGGTCTGTTTCCAATCCAGGCGCTATTTATATATAATTGTATATTGTGTCTTTATTATAATATTATATATATATATGTGTGTGTGAATTTCATAATTTCGTTACATGTGGACTATATAGGCCTATAATTCTGTTGATATATAGAAAGCCCTGAATGGTTCCTTTCCTTGCCAGGCGTTATTTATAGAATATATATAATTTTGTGTATTTATTATATATATATATATATATATATATATATATATATATATATATCCTGATCCTATGGTAACTCGACCCGGACCACCATGGACTACTCTCACGGACAACCCTTCTAACTCAACGCAGCGCTCGTGAATAAGCCGGTGCCCCGCGCTTGGCTTTCCAGTGGCGCTTTAGAAATTAGGAGATTACGATTACGATATATGTATATTTATATAGATCTGAATTTCAGAATTTCGTTACATGTATATAATCATAATCAGCGCTTGTGTTGTGTTCGTCTTTCCTATGCTTTAGACCTCGCATAAAGGTCCCCGTCTGCATAACGCTGATAGCCGCCATCTGGGTGATCGCCGTCTCCATATCTCTACCGTTGGCCGTCTACCAAAAGATGACCTGGTACTCGTCCGATGAGGTCTACATCTGCCACGAGCAGTGGCCTCCAGGCGCCTCCCGCAAGTTCTTCACGATCTCCAGCCTCGTCCTCCAGTACGTCCTCCCCTGCGGGGTCATCACCTACTGCTACACGTGCGTCTCCCTGGCGCTGAGGGCCAGGGCGCGGTCGCGGGCCCGTCGCACGACCCGCAGCAACTCGTGCACCGAGCGCCAACAGCAGGAGATCAGCCGGAAGCAACGGACAAACCGGATGTTGATCGCGATGACGGTCATCTTCGTCAGCTGCTGGCTGCCTCTGAACGTCATCCACCTCGTGCTCGAGTACCAACCGGAGTTCGAGAAGTGGAAGTACTTCCTGTTGACGTTCTTCGCGGCGCACGTCACCGCGGTGAGCTCAACGGTCTACAATCCGTTTCTGTACGCGTGGATGAACGAGAACTTCCTCGTTGAGTTCAGTCGCGTCCTGCCCGCCGCCGCCTTCACCCGGCTAGGGCTCAGCCGGAACCACTCCATCGCCAGGTCCATCTCGCAATACTCCCTCATGGACAACCGACTTCTGATGCGTCGGCTGTCGTGCGGAATCGGAAAGGATCGCGGGGGTCACGTGACGGAGAAATCCGTCAACCACGTCACGTGTCAGGTCACGTGCGCGCCGTTTCCGATCGAACCGGAAGCCAAGCGGGACGAATGCGTGCAGAGCTGCGTTTAATTAACGCAGAGAAAGCGGAAGTGATTGTTCGACCAATCGCAAAGCAGGAAATTAGGTCACAGCTTGCGAAAGGTCACTTTCTGATAGACTGATTCTGGGAAACTATAGCAACGATTTCTTATATTTATTGCCAAACGACGTTGTTAGAGCAGCCGACTAGTAGATTTAAAACTTTGCAACTATTAAGGAATGATAATATAACGACTCTTATTAGCCAACCAATCACGTTCAATGTTATGTTTACAGCCAACCAATCAAGGAACAGAATTATCAGTGCTTTGCAACGTCATTCGTAATATCGTATCTATGGAGATGACAGCGGATATCAGATATGCTTATATACGTCATAGAGCGAGTTATTCGAGTAGCATTCTCGGAGCTGGAGGGCTGTTCTTGGCATACGCAGTTTTTAATCGTCGGTTTTTTGTTGTTGTTGCTAATATCGAGGTTATAATAATTGCCATCGGATAACGATTCCTGGCCAGCGAAAAGATCGCTGACTAGAATTATGACTTACATCCAGGACCTAATTCGTCCACTATTCTAAAGGATCTTTGCTTCGCAGCAATTATTTAACGTTCTTCCCGAAGATATTCCTCTGATAGAAGCAATTTCTTACCAGGTTATATAGGCTATGTCAGACCAAGATATTGTCTGTCGACCAAGGTATTGTGACAATACCTTGGTCAGACATTACTCTGATTAGACAAGCATTGTCTGACCAAGGTATTGTCTGGCCAAGGTATTGTCTGACCAAGGTATTGTCTGACAGAGGTAATGCATGATCATTATTATAATCGAGTACGGTCAGTGTACGACCATGCAGATTAGAATCTGACTAATAATATTATTTTACCGAAGTATCATAGTCTTTGATCAAGATAATGTCTGACGATAAAGGGTCTGACCAAGGTGTCGTCTGCTATATAAAAACCACGTTTGCTGCGGGGACAGCAGACATTTGTGCCATGGCAAGACGACATTCAGTCTAAATTTGCGGCCATCACAGCTATTCAGATGTGAATGCTTACTCTGGTTGCGCCAGGGAGACATCTCCGACAACACATGGTCGGCTCACAAAAGGTACTAAGAAAAAGGGCCTGATGCATACGCAAATATTTGTGTGTGACCAGAGAACAATGTCTGATCGTGTATAAACTATAGACAACATTATTGTTAACTGTACTTTGTGGCCATGCAGACAGCATTATAGACGGTATTCGAACGTTCTGGCTACTTACTCATCGACTATTATACGATAACTATATCGAGTATGGTCGAGACCGTGGATGGCGTGGAAACACACGTCAGAGCTCACACATGATCACACCGAACCAAAACGTCTGTCCATCAATCAATGCGAGGAAATGGTTGAATATGAAATCGAAGTTGTCGCTCGATTCGTTCAGCGTTTGATACAAAACATCGGTCATTGGAATTTGACAACCTGTCTGACACGTGAATGAAACATTGCGTCAATGTATGAACGCATGTACCTTGCAGCGATGTAGACACAGTACATATTGTAATATATATATATATATATATATATATATGCATGTGTCACATATAATATATGTGACATATACATATATATAATATATATAATAAGTACTGTACTCACTGTAAATATATATAGATATATATATATAATATGTACATCGCTACAACGCTTCAGCTCAAACATATATATATATCTATATAATATATATATATGTTCGTGTGTCAACGCGTGCCTGTATAGGTGTGCGTAGCTGTCACTGTGTGTAGGACTGTAGGTGTGAGTGCGTAGGTGTAGATGTGTGTGTGTGTGTGTGTTTGTGTGTGTATTTAGGTGTGTGCAACTGTGTGTGTAGAACTGTAGGTGTGTGTGTGGACTGGCGTGTACATATATATATATATATACTAGATGTGTAACCCGGCGTTGCCCGGGAAATTTAGGGTTTTAAACACTACTCCCTCTACCCCACCCCGCTTTCCCAAAAAGCCAAAAGGAACTCGCTACGGAAATTATTACTGGGCTTGTATGACGTCATTCGGGCTGTAGACTCATTTCGATACTGTTTACCAAAGCGTGAGCGATGAAATCTGTCTTTAAACGCTTCTGGTTTAAAACGCTAATAACTCGAGTTCTAAAGTGAAATTTAGGGTTTTAAACACTACTCCACTCTGGTACCCATCGTTGACTGCTAAATTTCGGGTTTTCGCCAACCCTCCACCCCACCTCGCTTCCCCAAAAAGCCAAACTTGACCCACCCCTGCGGGGCGCTACGGAAATTATTACTGGGCGGGTATGACGTCATGCGGAGTAGACTCTTGACCAAAGCGCTAACCTCATCATTTATTGATGAAATCTGTCTTAAAACGCTAAATAACTTTTGTTTTAAACTGAATTAAAACCTGAAAATAGTTGCGCTGACCTTATAATTTGGGTAAGAATCGATTGCAATAATTTTTTTAAACCGACGCTGTTTCATTTCCGAGCCTATTCTGCAGGGGAGAGTAAAAGCGTACAAACAAGTAAACAAACATATGGAAAGTGTTTCAGAATTATAATATAGATATATATATATATGTAATTGTGTGTGCAGATGTGCGCGCGTAGGTGTAGATGTGTGTTTGTGTGTGTGTATTTACGTGTGTGCGACTGTGTGTTTATGTGTGTGTGTGTGTGTTTGTGTGCGTGTATTTAGGCGTGTGCGACTGTGTGTGTATGTGTGCGCGTAGGTGCGTGTAGGTGGGTGAGTCGCGGTTGGTGCATGTGTGTGCCAATCGCATTCAGCTCACAATGCAGGGACCTTCAAGTCATCATGATGATGAGAGACATTTCGTTACGTGACTGGAGATCGAATAGCGACGGAAATCTCGAGAAGACTCAAATCATCCGGAAGGAAGAATTGGATGCAGCGGCCATCTTGACGGAAGACCACCTCTTTCCGTTTACAGCTGCAGCTCTGGGAACAGTTAATACGTTATTGCAATTCTGGACGACGTGTAGTCTATCGAATTCTAACGTGCCTAATAAAAAGAGTATACTGTATATGTACATTGAAATCATATATATATATATATATATATATATATATAATGGGGAGTAGTGGTGGTTGGTCCCCGTGGAAACGCTGGTTCTCTATTAGCGGAAGTAATCGGTGCATGTTTAATGTTCCCAAAAACATCTCGGGAACCCACCTAATTCCGTGTTCCGAACTAACTGGATCGAAAGTGATTCCCACCGCATACCGTTGACAAAGGCTGCTTCTGGTTTCTTTGAAGTATTACGTATATTCGTTTAATTTAAAATCAGACAATTCCTGGTAACACCGCACCCGGTTACATGTCAAAAATGTATAATAAAACACAGAAATAATAATAAAGTATAATAATAACAAAGTTTAAAAGTTAAGGAGCGGCAGCCATAAACAGGCGCCAATCTGTCTGCATGGTTGTTGATGGTAAATGTTAGAGGAAAAGGTTTCTTGAGTAAACATTATGTCTTGCTAAAGATGTACCCGGAAGGATAAATGCCCGTGTTATACTCCTGCCGAGATGATCGTAGTAAAAGATGATGAATGCTGTAATATGCGCATAGACTAGACCAATGCTGCAGCCATTTAGCGAAGCTCTTTGATGTCGCGATTGACGCGGTTTTTCATTGTAAACACACAAGCGACAGCCATGCTGTGAAGATCGTAGCCTAGGCCTATAGATGATGAAATCGTCCAAAAACGTATAAATTACTCACGGCTTCCTCGGGATGCATCAAAGAATCAGACCAGGTGGCATGATATAGAATCCAAGTTGTAGTGAAGTGACTGAGTCTTGTTGTAGTGTTATTGTCCAATTCTGAAAGTCTCAAAAAGAAGCAGGAAGACCCGGCGGGTTTAGTTGTTACCAGAAACATGACTGTCACGTGCTGCATAAAATAAAATATCGTTCTTGAACCGTAATTCCTCGCAAATAACTCTACGGGCATCGCAGAATCGGGCTACGACGCATTAATTACCCGAACAGAACATTTCTTAGTCAGAAAACGGCTGAAAACTCAAGAAAATGTCACATTTCCTCTAAACAACTGCTTCCGGAAGCGCGGCCATGCAAGAACCAGATGTTTCATTTCATTATCCCGTGTAACTCCGATTATAATAAGTCTTGATTGCGAGTTGTTGCAAGGTTTCAACGGCGCCATGGAAATCGTTATTGGGTGCGATATCTACATGTATAGAGTGGAGTGGTGGTAAAATCCGAATTATTGCAGGAAGCGAGTATGTGCATGGCAAATGCACCTTATTGGCGAAGTGACTGGAATTGTTGCTTGAGCGTTATCCAATCTCCAATATTGCTCATGTAAATCGCACCCAACTATATCCATCGATAACCAGCGAACATACCCAATATAGTGTTGGACTTTATAGATCTAGCGCTATATAACGACTATGATTATTCTAACATTATGTAGTCACGGTTCTTCTTTCTCGCGTTTAGTTTTTCCTTTTCCGGTAACAGCAGAATGACAGCTAGTTTCAGTTATGGATCATCGATATTTATATTTAGACCTGGATTGCGCTTATGAACTCGAAAGTGAGGTCGACGACCTGCCATCTTGGAACTACAAATGTGTTGATATCGATAAACTTATCAAAATGCCTTATTGCGCGACAATAAATTGTTGTAAGCAACAAATTAAAGGAGCAACGCAGTAGTTTATCGGTGAGTAACATGTTCACTGATTATTTTATTGTCTAGTGAACGTGATCGTTATTAAAATGTTAATAAATAACGACTTGCGTACAAGGACGCATGCCTTCCCTTGGGCCAACTACTCATAGCGGGACCTGTATTTTGCATGTTAACTAACACAAAACTAAGCCCGCTCTGTTCCTAACAATCCACTTGCGTTATTTGTAACGTGTTGCGTTTAGGGCAAATAGATTTATTGGTAATCCTGAAGACTGCGTGCCTGTATACAAAATAATATGGCTACATCGACTTGGATAAAATAGAGCGCTGCGACCTATCAGACGAATCCCATGATGCAATGCACTCAGTAAGTCATTAACGCGGGATCTATGTAAAACGGTCAGTGTACGGTCAGTTTAAAAAGTTATAAATGAGGGATAATAATATTATCCTTCATATGCAGTAAATACGAGCAAATAGAAAGTTCGAAGCTGAAGAAACCTGCGCTTTGTAAACTTATTAGGTAGGCGCTTTGAAGTTAGATGTTGATTTGCGTTTCACACTTTGGCTTCGTTAATTTCGAACAGATCCGAATGGAAGCTCATGACATAAAAGGCGGTTGGGTCTTTTCTCCCATCGCAGACCCAATAAATGGCATGTGAAATATCCATGCATGTATGGTGTTGTTTGAGTGTGCTTGTCACAGATTGGGGAAGAGAATTTTGGTGCATTGATTTTACACACGTCCGGGCTAAATAGGTAAAGGCAATTATCGAATTATGCGGGCGTCCTGGAGTGGCATAATCAAAAGTTAGAAAACGTTATCCCAAACTGTTGCATCGTCGTCACCTTTACAGAACTTTGTAGTTTTCTCGTCATACACATCTTACTTACAATTCCTCAACTTAATAACTTACCTCAATGTCTAATAAATATTTGTAATAATGCCTGTTTATGAATTGACATTTTTGAATATGTTAATTGTGTTAACAGATTTCCATATTCACAGCCAGAACTACTGAAACAATGGGTGCATAATATCGACACAGAAAGATTTGCAAAGAAATCAGTCGTTTGATCTGCCAAGCTGCTTCGATTGAACTGGACCAACAAGTCAGACTTCATCCTGGATCTGTGCCAACCGGGGTTCCGGTAGCGCATTGGTTAACACCGGCATGGAGAGGGAGAGGTAACAAGTCTGAACTCACATTGGGCGGACATGCTTTGTAGGCTGCTATTGGCGTCGTGTATTGCAGGTTGTCTGTTCTGTTAGTAGTTAAGTTTGATGTTAATTAAGATTACTGCATAACTTTTACATGTAAAGTGCAGTGCGATTGCAGGCATTACATTAAAGAAAAAAAGACATCTTTGCTTTACATCATCATCTTGTTAAGGTCTATTTCCATAGTGATTTTTTCTGCAACAGTTTCATACCCATCTGCCATCTAATGTTTTAATATTTATAGACTAGCTGGTGAATTGAAGATAATGAAATTAAGCAATTTATTATTTTTAAAGCTGTTCCACATTTGTGCTGCTATTATGGAATATGGAGAATAATCATCCTGTATTATTAATTCATGACCTTAAAAGTAGTTTGTGTAAGTCACACCAGCTGAGCTCCCTGATTCGCTGTATTCACCTCGGATTGCAGTTTGTCATTCGGGATCAGTAAACAAAGATCTGTGAGCTATAATTTTTACTGTGTTCCTATTTGCTGTTTTAGGTTGTGAAGTCTCGTAAACCCCAAAGAAGCGACTTCAGCAAGTTGAGCACACCGTAGGCTGTCAACATCGTCTACAATTGCCGTCACAGAGAACCGCCCCGGTCAATATCGTCTAGAATTGCCGTCACATTTAAAAAAATGTTAGTCCAGGACAATGGAAGGAAAATGGATACTGTTGTGGATTGTGCTTGAATTATATTGAGCAGATTACAGGAGGTTGAGGGTTTACGAAATGTTATGCTCATTGCTTTCGGAATTACATTAGTTGATGTTGAGATTTGTCATTAATGTCAAGTCATGTAGCGTCAAGTAATGGTGATGATTTTAGGCTTTGGCCGGTGGCATGTTTTACCTTTTATGGTTGACATGCATCTTTATGTGTACAGGTGAATTTGTCTATTGTAATATTTAAAGTTTTTGATTAGCAATTTATTGTTTCAATTATGGAGCACTTTTTTACATGCAAAGAGAGTGGTTCCAAACAATTGTAAGCAATGTTTTGCATGTTATTTATTTCCTGTAATAAATTCACGAGTTATTGGCTAAGCCGATTCAATGTGTGTGTTGCTACATGCCTGATATAGGAAACAGTCACCTGGGTGATCCTGGCACTCCTTAACAGATTATATCCCCTACAAAGGAAAAGAACCGTGATTCGCAAGGTATGCGGGTTAATTCCCCCCCATAAGTCCATGGATCTACATCCTGTCACCTTACACTCTGGTGCAGCTGAGTGGTGAGGACTTTGACTTCCCCAGGGATAATCTGACTTGGAGCCCACTTTTTGATTTAGGTGCATAGTCATGTTGAGGTTTCTTGGTCTTTCTTCCAGGTGGTGTTATTGTTAACCCCCACCCCATAGCTACGACCTTGGGTATCCTTCCAGCACCTGCTTTTTGCATTGGCCAGCTGTTTGTCAGGGTTTCCCGTGAGCCTGTCCACCCTGTCAATCACTTCAGTCAGAGGTCTTTGCCACTGTCAGCCCACTAGGCAATTTTCTGCTTAGCTGTTCACCCCCAGTCCCTCACCCATCACTGTGAAATGCAGGTTATGACTTTGGGGTAGGAAGAACTATAGCCGATGCTTTGCTATATTTAAGAGTACCATGACGGTAACACTTGATGTCTAAGTTTTTAGAAGGGCTTCGATACAATGAGGCTCAATGGCTTGGCCTGGCCTTGCAGTCCATACAAATAGCCTCCATACCAAATTTCTACCATGGTGATTTGTACCCCACTTCCATAATTAGGCCAACTGCAGCCATGCAGAATTTAGCCTTTTCCGTGGTGGGCCGTTGTCTGGAATGGGCCCCACAGGAGCCACTTCTGTTTCCGGGGGCTCTTTCTGAGACATTTTTTACTGAGCCCAACACTATGCTAGAGCACGGGTTGCAGGTTCGAATCCACCTCAAGTCGCCGCTTAGGGATCTTGGGAAATTCCTTCACTCGTAATTGCTCAGCACTTTGGCGTGAAACCACAGAATAGATAAAGCGTAGTGAAACTCCAATGGTGTCCGCGCTGTAGTCGGGACTCGGGAGCGCCTCTGAGTAGTGAGCTTGAAGGAGCGTTATAGCAAGTACACATACAAACTTCTGAGCAGTCCCTCTAAGAAGCCTTATATAAATTCTGGAGTGAATGAATGCATATTCGGAAAATTCTCAGCGTCCACAGAAAATGTGCCAAAGAGACCAGCTGAAATATCGGTGCTATAAGCTTCTTAAATGAAGTCCGCAATGGCCAGTGGTCGATGTTTTTGGAGCCTTGCAAAAAGCCTACTGGAAAACAACACATTATAATAATTTGTTCAAGTCGTAGTATGATAACTAAGCAACAACTAAGAGTTGGTCAGTTTGCAATGAATTTGGAAATGTTCTGTAACCGAAGGTTTTAATCGAGACATCAGGATATCAAGCGCACATCTGAACACTTGTAGCTTTAAGATGGCGGCATGATCTAAAAATAGATCTCGACTGTCTGTCAGCCGACCGCACATTTTTGTGCAGCGAGCATAGACTAAGCGCAATCCAGTTCTATTAATATCGATGTTATGGATCAGTGCGATTAATCTTATTAAAATCTTATCGTTTACTAAGTGATCCGCTTCGTTTCTTAACAGGTTATGGGCCCAGCAAGCCTAGAGCACGTAATGATCACAAAAGTTTGTGAAATAGAACTTTAATAAGACAAATAAGGATAATCCGGTCAACTGCGCAGTATAGCGTGACTGTTTTCTTACATCGCGACAGAAATGCGAGAAACAGTTGTTTATTTCTTTTCACCGAAAGAATAAAGATGACGGATAAAGGCTCAGGTAAAATCGCAAAACTGAATAATAGCAACTACCAGATTTGGAAGTTTAAAGTTGAACTTCTGTTAATTAAAGAGGATTTGTGGGACACTGTCACTAAAGAAACCCCCGATCCTATTACGGAAACGTGGCAAAGTAAAGATGGAAAAGCAAGAGCCACGATAGGTTTGTTAGTTGAAGACAACCAACTTCATCTAATAAGGAAAGAAACTACGGCAAAAGGTTTATGGGAACAATTAAAGAAGTATCATCAAAAGGCAACACTGTCCAGTAAAGTCAATTTATTGAGAAAACTGTGTGCATTAAAGTTAACAGAACATGGTGATATGCAAAACCATCTTGCGGAAATGGAAAATTTAATTGACCAGCTCACGGCGTTGGGAGAAACGTTGGCAGAGCATTTAACAGTTGCTTTCTTCCTCAGTAGTCTTCCAGAAAGTTACGGGACACTGATTACGGCATTAGAAAGTAGACCTGAAGGTGATTTGACTGTTGAATTAGTCAAAAACAAACTCCTTGAAGAGTTTACAAGAAGGACAAGTAATTCCTCAACACATAAAGGACAGGAATTAAAGGTTTTAAAGGCAACAGAACCAGAAACAAATCCTAAGGAACATCGCACATGTTACTTCTGTAAGAAACCTAACCACTTAAAAAGAGATTGCAGAAAATATATCCAGTGGAAGAAAAGAAATCCAGACCATGCGGTTAAAACGTTGAGAGAAAATTTCAATGAAGAAAAACCAACAGAAAGTGTAGCACATACATGTCTTAAAGCAAACGAAAAAGACATTAGCAGTGTTTGGCACGTTGATTCTGGTGCAACAACACATATGTGCAGTAACAGAAATTTCTTCTTGAACATTAACAGACAGTACAACAGTGAAGTTTTTCTCGCTGATGGTCGAAAGATTAAAACAGCTGGAAGTGGTGATGTGATGATAAATTTCATAAAGGAAAACGGAGAGATACATGTTGCAAAATTGTGTGGAGTCTTGTACGTCCCACAATTGAAAGGAAATTTAATTTCAGTAAAGAAACTTGTCAGTAAAGGTTGTGAGGTGAGATTCAAGGAAAACAAATGCACTATCATAAAGGATGGAGAAGCAATAGCAATTGCAGATGACAAAAATGATTTGTTTGAATTGAGAATCTCTGACCAAACGAATAAAGTAAAGGAAACACATATCGCACAGGTTGCACAAAGTTGCACAGGTTGCATACACGTTTGGCATAACAGAATGGGACACAGAGATCCAAAAGCCATACAAAACATGGTGAATCAGAATAAAGTATCCGGGATCATCATCAAGCCGTGTAAATTCTCAAGTGTGCGTGAATGTTACATTCAAACAAAGATGACAAGAAAGTCAATTCCAAAGAAGTCAGATTCCAAGTCAGATGAGATTCTAGACTTAATACATACAGATGTTTGTGGACCAATGCAGACAACAACACCTGGTGGGAAAAGATATTTCATGACGATGATTGATGATTACAGTAAATATACAGAAGTGTATTTATTGGCAAATAAATCTGAAGTACCTGAAAAGATTCAAGAGTACGTCAAGCTTGTTCAGACAAGGTTTGGTAAAACACCGAAAAGAATTCGATCAGATAGAGGAGGGGAATACACAGCTCAAAGGTTACAGAATTTCATGAAAAGTGAAGGAATTCGAGCAGAATTCACAAACCCTTATACTCCTCAACAAAATGGTTGTGCGGAAAGAAAGAATCGTTATCTCACCGAGATGACAAGATGCATGTTAAAGGATGCAGATCTACCGCTACAATTTTGGGGTGAAACCATAATGACAGCAAACCATTTACAGAACAGATTACCAGTTGAAGGGATTGAAGTTACTCCCTATGAAAGATGGAACAAAAGAAAACCAAGTTTAAGCTACATAAAGAGATTCGGATCTAAAGCGTACGTAGCAATTCCTGCAGAGAAAAGACAGAAATTGGACGATAAAGCCAAGAAATTGACCTTCGTTGGTTATGAAAGAGGCACAAAAGGTTACAGACTACTAGATGTGAATACCAACAAAGTATACGTCAGTAGAGATGTAATTTTTCTCGAGACAGATCCACATTTGTCAACAGAGGGTGATTTTGATTTGGACATTGAAGAACTGTCATCAAATTCAGATTTTGATGATGAAACTATTCTTTTTCCGACACATCAATTACCCGAGGAAGAAATTACACAGCCTGATAAGGAAATTACAGAAACTACAGACACTCAGGTAAATTTAAGAAGATCAGAAAGAGTCAACAAGGCGAAACCGCCCGAAAGACTAATTGAAACCATTAATAAAATAACAACAGTTGAGCCAGAACCAAGAAGTTACAAGGAAGCAATATCTTGTCAACAGCAAGAATCCTGGCGGAAAGCAATGGATGATTTTAATGAAATCATTGAATGAAAATGGAACATGGATCTTAACAGAATTACCTGAAAACAAAACAGCCATTGGTAGCAAATGGGTTTACAAAATCAAGAAAGATGAAAAGGGAAATATAACAAGATATAAAGCTCGTTTAGTAGCACAAGGATATTCTCAGAAATTTGGAGAAGACTATGATGAAGTATTTGCTCCAGTAGCAAAACCATCAACTCTGAGAACTATCTTGACTATAGCAGGTTCTAAAGGCATGATAGTAAAACACTATGATGTGGAAACAGCTTACCTGAATGGTGACCTATCTCATGAAGTCTACATGAAACAACCTGATGGATATCAGAAAGGCACTACAGAAGTCTGTAAATTGAAAAAGAATTTATATGGACTTAAACAAGGAGCAAATGAATGGAACAAAAAGCTCAATGAAGTACTTGTCACTGATGGATACAAGAGAAGTGACAATGATCTATGTTTATATTCAAAACAGTACGATGATGGATGGATTTACATCTCAATTCATGTGGATGACCTGATTGTAGCATCGACAAAATCTACAATGTTAAAGAAGTTTGAAGAACTTATGAATAAAACTATGGTCATGAAGATCCGGGTGTTTTGAAACAGTTACAGAACAAAGCATATCGGAACTAAATATCATTTCGTACGGGAAATGTACAGAAAGAAGGAACTAGACATTAAGTGTTGTTCTAGTGAACACATGATAGCTGATCTCTTGGCTAAGCCTTTGGAAGCAGTTAAAACTAGGAAGTTTACTAGTGAAATTGGGCTAAATTGAGAGAACAGTTTATTTGTTATGATGTTATGGTAAAGTAGTCGTTAAGGAGGGGTGTTGGACTTTATAGATCTAGCGCTATATAACGACTATGATTATTCTAACATTATGTAGTCACGGTTCTTCTTTCTCGCGTTTAGTTTTTCCTTTTCCGGTAACAGCAGAATGACAGCTAGTTTCAGTTATGGATCAGTGCGATTAATCTTATTAAAATCTTATCGTTTACTAAGTGATCCGCTTCGTTTCTTAACA
>OX457042.1:11354152-11436652 GCA_949752735.1 Lumbricus terrestris
GTAAAGATAATTGAATTTCTTGACGTCCATGCCTTAACTATGAAATTTAAAGGATTACGTCACTGTATAACCTGGGACTAGCTCTTTAGCGTGATTTAACTGATTACGTCATAATAGAAATCACCGTCAGGCCTAATTACGTGATTTAAAGAATTACGTCACGATATAAATAACCGTTAATTCTAATAACTGTCCACCAACTTACTGTATAATTATACACGACATTTTCAAGGTGAAAGAAAACATTTGCTATAGTAACAGCAACGTATACATTAGTTTTAAATAAAAAATGTGTCGTCACACAGACAGACGGTTTCTGCAGATCTCTTTGAATATGACGTAGTGAAATGCAATTAAGCGCAGATGTGTTATAGCGAGAATCATCATCGTGTTCGTTTGATTAATTAATAACAGTCGTCCTTAAAAGATGATGGAAGCAGAGAGCGAGCCACCGCGGCGGTTGGACCTCAAGGAGCGGCGACTCCTCGATCAATACAAGACGGAGGCGGCAGCGCTTTTGAAGAGCGCCAAGTACGACAAGGCTTTGACCTACTATAACAAGGTGGGTCCAACAGCTGCTGTCTACATTACACTTGTAGTTAAGTAAATTACACTTGTAGTTAAGTATGTTACATTTGTAGTTAAGTATGTTACACTTGTAGTTAAGTTATGTTACACTTGTAGTTAAGTATATTACACTTGCAGTTAAGTATATTACACTTGTAGTTAAGTTATGTTACACTTGTAGTTAAGTATATTACACTTGTAGTTAAGTATATTACACTTGTAGTTAAGTATATTACACTTGTAGTTAAGTATATTGTAGCGGTAGAATGCTTCTTATCAAACAAACCTATTAAATGATGCATTGTATAAGTATTAAATAGGTAAGAATTAAGCTAGACAATATGTGGCGTATTGTAGATTATAATTAATATTACTTGTGGCATTAAGTTAGATAATAATAATAACGCTATAACAATTCTTGAATACGCGCTACATCAATTATCGAAACACAACGAAGGGCAGAAAGCAGCGTCAAACTTGAGCAGACGGCAACAACGGCAGACGAAAAGTTAGACAGCGAAAAGATGGCGAAGGAAGAAGACGTAGATTTCTGAGCAAGGGCGGCCATTGACGATTGTGGCGTTCCTTGTCGGTAATTCAGAAGATCTGACGGTGAATTGGGTGTGGAAGGCGACACGTTGTCGGCCTGTCCCACTGGTGAGACTATAAGTCCTTGGGAATAGAGATACCAGGGCTTGTCGTACGGAAACTTTGCGAAGTTTGGTGAGACACTTGCGAGTGCACTGCGATCGACATCGGAGAAGATCGAATTCGGAACTACAATTGCGATTGGAGTTCGACGGCAGAAGAAAGGGGCGAAACTACAACAAGACGAGCAAGCGACGAGAAGCTACCGTTGCTTGTGGAGAAACAACGAGGTGGACGAAACTACAGAGTGCTGTGCCAGCTACAGCATTCTCCGTCTACGCAGCTACGGAAGAGAATTGGAAACGACGGCAAGCAAGAAGAAGGTGACCTTCCTTCCTCTTCAAACCTTCATTCCAATCCATACGAACTGAAGAACTTCTACATCTACGCTGGAAAAGTCCAACGTGGAAGATAAGAAACAAGCTATAATATTATTAGATAATACGCCACAATAAGTAGATAGGATTATTGATTGTATTTTACTGTTTGATATTGTTTTATTATAATATAATCTTTAAACGAATCTCAGCTACATTTGTTTTAGGTCCTAGCTCATTCTAATATTGATCACCCAAAGGCCTCTGAGCATAAAGTTCCCTATTAAAACTAGATTTAAAACCCTAGCTTTTGATGGTAGTGACAAGAGTGGGTGCCCATGCCGGGATAAAAGTCAGTAAAGATTTGAGTAAGTAAAGATTTAAGTCATTAAAGATTTAATTCAGTAAAGATTTGAGTCAGTAAAAAACTGTCTTTTGAACAGTATTAGAAAAGCTTTGAACAATTATAGCTAGGAGATTGTTAGAGACTAAATCTGAAATTGTAGATTGAAGATACTGCAGTAGGTTGTATGAACTACTAATCTCTAATAGTTTAATAGATTAGTTGTTGTTGTGGAACTGAATTGACACTTTGCAGAATTGAACAATTTCTATTTGTTAGAAATTTAAATAGCGCACATAGTTGCCAATATTTTTGTCATAAGTTGCTAGTCAGCAAGTAAGACAGTAAGTATGTCTGTCAGTGATTTTGAAGCTTGGTTAGAAATTGCCAAACGGATGAACATGGAAGGGGACGAGACACGTGCCTTTGTCAAAGAAAGACAGGCAGAATGGAGACAAGATAGAGCGACTGAGAGGGAGATCGCCAAAGAGATGAAATTAGCTGAAGCAGCAGCAGAAGTCAAGAGACTTGAGATAGAAGCAGTAACGAGGAAGGCTGAAACAGAAGCTGCTACGAGAAAAGCAGAGATGGAAGCTGAAGCAGCAGCAGAAATGAGAAAAGCTGAAGCAGCAGCGAGAAAAGCTGAAACAGAAGCAGCAACGAGAAAAGCCGAAGCAGACGCAGAAACGAGAAAAGCTGAAATAGAAACAAGAAAAGCTGAAACAGAGGCTGCAATGCAAGCAAAGAAGGCTGAAGTGGAATTGGAAGTAATCAGGAGTGCTGAAGCAGAAGCCAGATTGAATCGTGAAGCAGCTGAGACAGAAGCGAGAGAAAGTCGCTTGGCAACAGAAGCCAGAGAACAGCGTGAACACCAGTTAGAAATAAAGAGACTTGAAGCACAAGTGAGAATGCGTGAAATTGATTCAAGAGGGGAACAAAACCGAGAGCACGAGAGTGACTACATGAGGATCGGTGATGGTCAACAACAGGGAGATCACCGAGAAAACAATAAAGGAATCAGAAATATCAAATTTCCTATATTCAACGAGTCAAAGGATTGTTTGGATGCCTACTTGTTGAGATTCGAGAGAACATGTGTTGCGTATGAAATCAGAAAAGAAGTTTGGTCGTTAACGTTAGCTAGACATTTGGAAGGCAGAGCACTGGAAGTATACCAAAGGTTGTCTGCAGATGAAGTGCAAGATTATGAGTGTTTGAAGACTCAGCTGTTGAAGAGATTTCAACTGACTGAAGGTGGTTATCGAAACAAGTTCAAAACCAGTAAAATGGAATCAGGAGAGACACCTTCTAGTTTTGTGCATAGATTGAGAAGGTATATGCAACAGTGGTTAGCACAAGCGGGATTTGAGAGAACTTATGAAGGAGTGGAAGATCTCTTGTTGAAAGACCAGTTTTACCTGACATGCAGTACTGAACTTCGTATGTTTATAAAAGAGAAAGGTAAAATGAGTTTGAAGGACATGTTGGTTTGTGCGGAATCACACATTGAAGCACACGGTTACAAATACAGCGAGCAGTCTGCAAAATCAGACGTGAAATTCCATGGTGACAGGTTGAACGGTAGACCGTTTGAACACAGACCCAAGGAACAGTCTGGGTACAATTTGAACAGGAGTAGAAGTGATGTGAAGATAAATCAGGGTGTACATCAAAACCGAGGGTTCAGTAGAGAAAGAGAAATTGCAACTGGACATAAGATTACTTGTTTTTTCCGTGGAGAACAGAACCATAAGGCATATCAATGCCCAAAGAAAAACAGGGGTACATTTAAACACACTGCAGCAGCAGTACAAATATTCGAAAGTCGAGCACACTTGGTTAAGCCAGAAAGTGAAATACAGAGAGTGGTTGAAGTTACAAGAGGAGAACAACAGATGAAACAGGGTGAACATAATAAAATACCACCAATGTACATGGCAGCTAGTGCAATGGTGATAAAAGACAATGATGGATGTATTAGCCTTGAAGATAAGAGTGAATACCAGGTGACAGTTAATGGAAACACAGTGGGATGCTTATACGACACAGGCGCAAGTTGTTGTATTGTAAAACGTTCTTTGATAAATGAAGAAGCGTTGACTGGAGAAGAAACACATTGTGTATTAGTTGATGGGAGTTTAAGATGTTTCCCATTGGCTAAGGTGTATATCGAGAGTGAACATTTTAATGGTGAAGTACAAGCGATGGTAATGGAACAGCCAATAAAGCCAGTAATAATTGGGAAAATCAAAGGATTGAAGTACATGGTTAAGGATGAAAGAACTGAGAGTGTGACAAATCATGAGCCAAAAGAAATAATTGAGAAATGTACTGAAGTGGAAAACAAAGGAATATTGATTAGAAAAACAGAACATGAAGAAAGACCTATTGGTGCAAAGAAAACAGTAAGATTTTCTGACAATGTGATGAGGAATCAAGATGAAAAATTAATGACAGTAGCAGTTGTGGAGACTAGGGCAGAAGCTAAAAAGGTAGCAAAATACAAACCATTGAAAGTGGCGGAGATGCCGAACTTGAATGTGTCAGTAAAAGAGATACAGGAGTTGCAGAGTCAAGATGAAACTATGTCGAAACAAATGGAAAGAGCAATTGAATGGGATGGTAACGAAGACAACATAGAAGATAAACCATATGTGAAAAAGAAGGGATTGTTGTATAAAAGATACAAAGAAGTACAGAAGGATGAGGTGAAATGGCAACTAATGGTACCTAAACCATTGAGGGATAAAGTGTTAGCAGTAGCACATAATTCATTGTTGTCGGCTCATTTAGGAATGAGGAAAACACATGATAAAATTCTAAATGAATTCTATTGGCCTGGAATAGGACAAGATATACGGAGATATGTGTTGAGTTGTGATATTTGTCAAAAGTCAGTTGACAAGAAGGTGAACCACAAGGCGCCTATGGGTCATCTACCTGTATTAGATGTACCATTCAAACACATATGCATAGACATAATCGGAGAAGTTAACCCTATGTCTGCAAGGGGTTACCGATACATATTGACCATCATAGACTTGAGTACAAGATATCCGGAAGCTATTCCATTGAAAGGAATTAGTACTGAGGAAGTTGCAGAAGCTTTGTTCGGATTTTATTGTCGTATGGGAGTGCCTCAGAAGATCCATACTGATCGTGGAAGCCAGTTCACTTCCGAACTCATGGCTGAAGTAAATAAGATGCTATTGATAAAACACACCATGACGAGTCCATACCATGCAATGGGCAATGGATGTGTAGAAAGACTTAATGGAACCATCAAAGCGACGTTGAGGAAGTTGATTGGTGAACAAGCGAAAGAATGGGATCGTTATATAGCTCCATTACTGTTTGCGTTGAGAGACACAGTACATGAGAGTCACGGTTTCACACCATTCGAACTAATATTTGGTAGATCGTGTAGGGGACCAGTGCAGATCCTGAAGGAGTTATGGACCAATGAGACAGTGGAAGAAGAAGTGAAAGACGTATATACGTATATGCAGGATTTGAGAGAAAGGATTGAGGAGACTTGTGATATGGCGCAGAAAGCGATACACAAAGCGAACGCTAAAAACAAGAAGTATTATGACAGGAAAGCGAGATACCGGAAGTTGGAAATAGGTGATAAGGTGTTGTTACTATTGCCTAGTTGTAAGAACAAGATGTTAGTAAAGTGGCAAGGGCCATATGTTGTGAAAGAGAAGATTGGAGACTATGATTACAGAGTTGAAATCGAGAAAGGAAAGATAAAGACATATCACATTAATATATTAAAGAAATATCACGAAAGAGAAGATGCCGAGACTGTAGCGTACATTTCAGCAGTAGTATATGACGGAAAAGTGGGTGAAGATGAAGAAGAAGAAATATTGGATTTATATGTAAGTGAACAAACAGAGACCTATGAAGATGTAGATATAAATCCTGATTTGGATGAAGAACAAAAAGGAGAAATGAGGAAACTACTGAAGAAATATGAAGACATTTTCACAGACAAGCCTGGGAGAACAGACTTAGTGAAGCATGAAATACATTTGACGAGTGAAGAGCCAGTAAGACAAAGAGCTTATCCAACACCATACCATTTGCAAAAAGAAATAGATAAGGAGATCCAGACGATGTTAGACAATAAGGTGATAGAAAGATCAGAGGCAGCTTATGCAGCACCGCTGGTGGTTGTCAAGAAATCAGACGGAAGCAATAGACTGTGTTGTAATTACAAACAGCTAAACAAACTTACAATATTTGATCCTGAGCCTATGATGACAAATGAGGATATTTTTAATAAGTTGAGTGGTAGTAAAATCTACAGCAAGTTCGATTTCTGCAAGGGTTATTGGCAGATCCCTATGAGTCCAGAATCGAAAGACTACACTACATTTGTATGTGCCAACGGGATATACAAGTTCAATGTGATGCCTTTTGGATTGATCAATAGTGCGTCAAGTTACAACCGTTTAATCAGGAAGATTCTTCAAGGAACAGAAAATCTTGAAAGTTATGTCGACGACATTCTAGCGCATAATAAAGGATGGAGAGAACATTTGAAGACATTGGAGATATTTTTCGAAAGAGTGAGACAAGCGAATTTGACATTGAAGCCGAAGAAGTGTTCAATAGGATATGGAAAGATTGACTTTTTGGGACATACGTTGAACAAGGATGACATAAGTCCAAAGGAGAAATCAGTGGATAAAATAATAGACATGCCACGTCCAAAGACAAAGAAACAAGTCAGGAGTTTCCTTGGAGCGATAAACTATTATCGGAAATTCATACCACACTGTGCGGAAATCATGGCACCGTTAAGTGACTTAACGAAGAAGATAGCACCTGGGATAGTAGAATGGAATGAAGAGCTGGAGGTTAGCTTTACAAAGTTGAAGAACGAATTGGCGAAAGAACCAATTCTGAGACTTCCAAATTTAGAGAAGGATTTCATCCTACAAACTGATGCAAGTGGGAGTGGAATCGGATGTGTGATAATGCAGCAGTACGAGGGGACGAATCATCCCATAGCGTATGCGAGCAGGAAGCTGTTAGAGCGAGAGAGAAGATATTCTGTGGAAGAGAGAGAGTGCTTAGCAATCATGTGGGGTATAAGCAGGTTCGACCGATATCTTTGTGGAAAGACATTTACAATTGAGACAGACCATTGCGGATTGCAATATATGAAAGAGGGTCGAATGAAAAATGCAAGGGTGATGAGATGGAGTTTGGCACTCCAAAATTATTCCTTTAACATTAGATATATTAAAGGGTCCGAAAATGTTATGTCCGACTATTTAAGTAGAGGGGTTGTGTAGTATAAGTTGAGATAAAGTAAATGAAGAAGTGTAAGCCAGTGAGTAAAGTGTATTAATTGTCATGTCGTTTATAGTAAGTGAATTAGTTTACTAGGTTAGTTTGTTAAGTAGGTTAGTTTGTTAAAGCCTGTAAACAGTCTTTTGAAGGAGGGGCATTTGTAGCGGTAGAATGCTTCTTATCAAACAAACCTATTAAATGATGCATTGTATAAGTATTAAATAGGTAAGAATTAAGCTAGACAATATGTGGCGTATTGTAGATTATAATTAATATTACTTGTGGCATTAAGTTAGATAATAATAATAACGCTATAACAATTCTTGAATACGCGCTACATCAATTATCGAAACACAACGAAGGGCAGAAAGCAGCGTCAAACTTGAGCAGACGGCAACAACGGCAGACGAAAAGTTAGACAGCGAAAAGATGGCGAAGGAAGAAGACGTAGATTTCTGAGCAAGGGCGGCCATTGACGATTGTGGCGTTCCTTGTCGGTAATTCAGAAGATCTGACGGTGAATTGGGTGTGGAAGGCGACACGTTGTCGGCCTGTCCCACTGGTGAGACTATAAGTCCTTGGGAATAGAGATACCAGGGCTTGTCGTACGGAAACTTTGCGAAGTTTGGTGAGACACTTGCGAGTGCACTGCGATCGACATCGGAGAAGATCGAATTCGGAACTACAATTGCGATTGGAGTTCGACGGCAGAAGAAAGGGGCGAAACTACAACAAGACGAGCAAGCGACGAGAAGCTACCGTTGCTTGTGGAGAAACAACGAGGTGGACGAAACTACAGAGTGCTGTGCCAGCTACAGCATTCTCCGTCTACGCAGCTACGGAAGAGAATTGGAAACGACGGCAAGCAAGAAGAAGGTGACCTTCCTTCCTCTTCAAACCTTCATTCCAATCCATACGAACTGAAGAACTTCTACATCTACGCTGGAAAAGTCCAACGTGGAAGATAAGAAACAAGCTATAATATTATTAGATAATACGCCACAATAAGTAGATAGGATTATTGATTGTATTTTACTGTTTGATATTGTTTTATTATAATATAATCTTTAAACGAATCTCAGCTACATTTGTTTTAGGTCCTAGCTCATTCTAATATTGATCACCCAAAGGCCTCTGAGCATAAAGTTCCCTATTAAAACTAGATTTAAAACCCTAGCTTTTGATGGTAGTGACATATATTACACTTGTAGTTAAGTAGGCCCTATATTACACTTGCAGCTAAGTATATGACAATAAACAAGGATACCCGTTGTTTGAGATAATCTTTGCATGCATCGCAGATAAGGTACCACTCCAGGCGATAATTTTTGCAATACATGAATAATAAATTAATACTTATAGATCTAAATAACTATTGGTGTAATTGTTTTGGACGTGTATACATATGGCGCCGCTCAACGGCCGAACAAATAAGACCGCTCTATGCGTCATTCTGTAATTTGATGCTAAATTTAAATACCATTATTAGGCATAGTATTATTATTATTATTATTATTATTATTATTATTATTATTATTATTATTATTATTATTATTATTATTATTATTATTACTTGAATTTATTGCTCCCGAGGTATATATGATCCCTCAGGCTTTAAAAACACTAATAAAAGCGTTGCTGTTCTGGAGTTAACGGTCATCCTCATCGGTCAGTTGTGCAAAAGTGCCTCGAAATGTGACAGCATTAAACTTCTGTGGGCAAATTGAAAGTCGCTGAAACAAGCGTGCTGTCTCTTGCGGGTCCCCAGAAACAATGGTCAAACACCGACCTAGTTCTGCCAAGAATTCCCGGCCCTAAGCGTTGATGGGATCAAGGGTTTCCAGTGCCACTGGAATAAAATCATGGGTAGTGAGGGTTTCGGCATGCTTGGTGATCCTCCTAGTGGCTGCCATGATGTGCCATCTCTGCTGCTGCTCCAGGCGTTAATGACGTGAGGTGAATATATGAAGTTGCGCACGTGTGCACGCTGGTGGCATTCCAAATCATTTATTTGCCTCTTGACCAGGGTATCAGCGTTGCTCCATCAGGTCTGCTATTATTATTATTATTATTATTATTATTATTATTATTATTATTATTATTATTATTATTATTATTATTTTTATTATTATTTTTTTTTGCCCCGAGGTATTTAGGATCCCTCAGGGACTTCATTACTAACTAATGGTTAAAAACTAGTCCAGAATGACCCTACTCTTCGTTGTCTTGATCATAGAAAGTGCCTCGGAATGCGATCGCGTTAAAACGTTGTATCGTTAAAGAAATACGTTGGTAGAGGAAAGAGGTCTCTCTTGGGTCCCCCGTAACCATGCTGAGTTTTTGTCCTAGGTCAGATAGAAAGACATGGCCTTCACTATTTATCGGTCCCATGGTCTCAAAGGCAAGGGGGACAAAGTAGTGCGTTGTGGAGAGCTGGTGATATTTCTCGTGCTTGCGGGCTGCTGCTCTTTCGGCCGCCGCTCCGACTGTCTGAGAGGTGTCTGACACATAGGACGTGGCCATGGTGTCGGTCACCGTCGCGTCCCAGACTAGGCATCGGCCTACCCGCCATGGAACCAGAGTATGGCCGTCGGGTCTCTTGCCGTCAGATCTCAGCAAACCCGCTGGCTCCTTATTTGATGGAAATCCCGCCCGGATCAAACCTCGATGGACCAAGTCATTCAGGGATGCATGTCTGGGGAGTCTGCCTGGTCCCAGGGCGCAGGAGAGTCCATGCAGTCCATCAGCGGCCACCGGGGCACCGCAAGGGCATTTGTGTGGTTCGCATAGACGGACGCCCAGCCGAAGACCGACTGCCACTCTGACTGCCTCGTCATCCAACCTAAGACCACAGTTGGCAATGGGCAAAGCCAGTAACCAATCGCCGGCATGCGGGGCTGCAGTGGCCCCGAGGCGCGCCCTGTGTTCCGGGTCAGGTAGGTTGGCCTGAAGGGCAGATATTATTTTGTCGAGCAAGGGCTTGTCCCAGGCCGACTGTCTGTGGGTGATGTCCTTTTCTGGGCATGGAACCGAGCTGATCTTCAGCCACTGGTCACGTGCCGCGTCCCAATGTGGATCAGAGGAGGTCATGTTGTTGAGCATGGTGGATTGGAGGCGATCGGTGCCCGCGGCCGAAGCTAAAAAAGCGGGAAGTGCCAGCTGTGACACCGAACGAATCCCCAGTCCGCCCATCTTGATGGGGAGCGTAGCTTGGAGCCATGCCTCCTCTGTAAGAGCTAGGTTCAGAATTCTGCACAAGCCTAAGCGCAGAACCATGTCATATCGTGCAAGCCCCGGATGGTCCGCACAGGGACAGCATCGCAGGGTGTGGAGCAGCTTTGTGGCGCCAAGTGAATATCTCAGGATGGCTAAGGCATCATGCCTGGCAATGTCCTCCATCTTCACGAGTGCTTTACCGAGGTCCGCTGTGTGTGTCTCGATGGCCTCCGCTAGTGCTTCTAGAGTAGAGAGAGGTGCACCCAACAGCGATGCCTTCTGGGGACAGGTTTGCGTAAATCGGCCCAAGAGATGGTGATCTGCAGTCAGATCCTGAACGTGCGAGATGACCTCGCATTTGGATAGATTGAGTTGTAGACCCAGGGATTTGCATTTGAGTTCTAGAAGCGTCACATCTTCTGCCACAGTCTGCACTCTCCCTCCCAAGGAGATGTCGTCCAAATATCCTAGCACGAGCGATGACGTCATCTCAGCTAGGATAGGTTGCAGGGGGAGACAGAAGAGCAGTGGACCAAGTGGGTCACCCTGTTGAGGACCAACCTGAGAGCTCAGAGTAAAAGTGCCATATTTGAGGTTTGAAGGTTCCGAGTAGGCCAGTGAGCAGAAAGGTCCCAGTTCAGGAATTATCGTGAAGACAGAGAGCAGCATCTGGTCTCTGTAGAGGCTATTAAAGGCGTTTGAGAAATCTATTATTATTATTATTATTTTATTTTTTATTTATTTATTTTATTTTATTATTATTAATAATAATAATTCAGGCATTTATTATTATTATTATTATTCATTCATTCATTCATTCATTCATTTCAGGCATTTATATAGCGCTTCTTCAAGAGTATCTTCTCAGAAGCGCTCCCGCTTTTATTATAACTTCGTTTTAATCGTTTATGGCCTGAGGGATCTTTACTACCTCGGGCGAAAAAATAATAACAGCAATAATTATTATTATTACTATTACTACTACTACTACTACTACTACTACTACTACTACTACTACTACTACTACTACTACTACTACTACTACTACTACTACTACTACTACTACTACTACTACTACTACTACTACTACTACTACTACTACTACTACTACTACTACTACTACTACTACTACTACTACTACTACTACTACTACTACTACTACTACTACTACTACTACTACTACTACTACTACTACTACTACTACTACTACTACTACTACTACTACTACTACTACTACTACTACTACTACGACTCCTACGACTTCTACTACTACTACTACTACTACTACTACTACTACTACTACTACTACTACTACTACTACGACTACTACGACTTCTACTACTACTACTACTACTACTACTACTACTACTACTACTACTACCACTACTACTACTACTACTACTACTACAACTACTACTACTACTACTACTACTACTACTACTACCATACTACTACTACTACTACTACTAATACTACTAATACTACTAATACTACTACTGGATTTTCAAAAACTGTTACTCTCAATATGTCTAGGCGTTTGAATTGAATGAGAGAGACATCGAAGTGTTGATCGGTCGATCGAAAGCATCTCTGAAGATGAGGAAGCTGAGCATGGCGCTGGAAGATGCGGACGCTGCTTTGCGGATTGACCCGAACAATATCGAGGTCAGCAGCAGCAGCAGCAGCCATTTCATAATTAATGCAACCCTTTGTTTAAATGTACATAGTCATCATCACACAAGAGTGATTATGATGAGGTCAATAATAATCGTTGCCATGTTCATTCATTCATTCATGCATTCATTCACTCATTTTAATATTAATTAATTCATTAATTCATTCACTCATTTATTCATACATTCATTTATTCATTCACTCATTTATTCATTCATTCATTTATTCATTCATTCATTTATTCACTCAATCATTCATTGTGTTTGTGTAGCGCTAATTGAAAGATTCCCGATCAGAGTCTATCAGCAAATTCAGCAGCACGTTCATGAACAAAGTTAATGATGCAACAATATTATTTGTAGAGCAAAGAGGGTCGTCACATCACGGTATTAGCCATTATCCTATAGTAACGTAACACTATGCATACCTAATGACGTAACAATAGTGTTGAAGTCCAAGAAGATGTCGTCATAATAGTACAGAGCCATTATCTTGCCGACGGCGAAGTGATGCAATACAATTGCATAACAACGAGAAGCCGTCACAATACGTACATGTAGTCCATAGAACAAATTGATAATTATGTACCTGTAGCATCATCATGTCTAATAATTGTTAGTGACGTAATAATTGTGCTTTTAAAACAAAGAGATGTCGTAACAGTAAACTCTCCGTAGCACAATGTTTCATGTGTCTTTTTGTTGTAGTTTATGTGAACAGGAACAGGGCCAAAACATTTTGTTAATCCGACCCTGGACAACTGCAGGCCCGGGTGCTGCAAAACCCTTAATGCGGGCCTGCATAGCAGCGTAGGTCTATATATGTAACATTTCTTAATTCTATTCCTCAACATATTCTTTGCACACAATTTCTAGGTCGGCACTCGTGATTGCTTCCCATAATTTCGCCATTTTCACACCCTGGGAGTGCCAGTCTAAACCTGGATAAACAAAGGTGGTAAAGCTAATCGTAGTTATTTGAAGCATGTAACATCTTCGATCGGTTTTAAACATCAACTGGGCTATAATATCATGTAGCCTACTGGCCTTCATAATTTTAGGCCTATATCAATTAATGCATGAATAATTCTGTATGAACATTGTCTTAATTCTTGCGGAAATGAAGGCGCTGCTTCAGAAGGCGGAAGTGCTCTTCGCGATGGGAGAATTTGAAATGGCACTCGTCCTCTTCCAGCAAGGTCATCAGCTCAAACCGGAACTGGAGAAATTCAGACTTGGTGTTCAGAAGTCGACAGCAGCCATACAAAACGCAATGACAAGTAAGTCATATGACAATAATAATTGCTTTAAGCTGTATTATTATTATTATGAGCTCCCAAGTAACTACATGTGTATGTGACATCATCCGTCTGTGACATCATCCGTCTGTGACATCATCCACCTGTGACATAATCCACCTGTGACATCACCCGTCTGTGACATCATCCGTCTGTGACATCATCCACCTGTGACATCATCCACCTGTGACATCATCCGTCTGACAACATCCGTCTGTGACATCATCCGTCTGTGACAACATCCGTCTGTGACATCATCCGTCTGTGACATCATCCACCTGTGACATAATCCACCTGTGACATCATCCACCTGTGACATCATCCGTCTGTGACAACATCCGTCTGTGACATCATCCACCTGTGACATAATCCACCTGTGACATCATCCGTCTGTGACATCATCCGTCTGTGACATCATCCGTCTGTCAACCTCGACGGTCACTTCTCCTCAACTGCTACTTCGCTCTATTCACTGACACGATCTACACTCGACTCGAGAGCTATAGGACCACTATGGCTAAAACACGAGCATTTGCTTTCATAGCTGCTCTGTGGAACCAGCTTCCTCCTTCGGCGCGTTCCTCCTTATCAACTGGTGGGTCACGTGACTCTTTTCGTTGTCTGAAAACAAATACAAAATAATACAGACAGTAGCCCACTCTGCTGATTAGGCGCAATAATATTATTTTGAAGACTTTTTTCCACGGGGGCTTCTGTGGAGTTCACTTTATTGTATTACATGAAATGTTACAATATATAAAATATTATATCGTGATATTATTTAAAATTAAATGACCATAACGGCATTGTTTATTAACTATTGTAAATTTATAATAAATGATACTATCATGTAATGAGTATCATTAACTGCTAATATCTAAAAGAAATACTATTTTATGCACAGACAACAACTGGCTTCTCTCAAGTGTTATCTTTCAAATTTCAAGATGTTTTGTTCCTTCAACATTTAGCTGAACAACGCCATTACTCTATAGGCCTACATGGCTTCCCAATGTTGGTAGTTCATGCTTGATCTGTTTATGATTTGTAACAATTTTGGCTTATTGATGTCTTATCCCTTTATCTTTATTTGGTTAAGCAAGAAGCAGTTTTTAAGAAGAAACAGAGGGAAACGTAATTTAAAATATTCAAATTTCTTTTTTCCTGTTTCTCCTTAGAAACTGCTGCTTTGCATTGTAGATCTGTTCAAATGAATCTGATGAATTCTGTCAAACGATGAAGACCACTGCAACACGAGAGAAACTTTACGAAACAATTAACTGCTGCACAGTAATATTGTCTCGTGTCATTGTCATCGTTTCTTTGTTTCCGAACAATTAAGTAGTTAGTTTTATTCAGTCGAGGAAGTGAACTTTGTTGCGTGCTTCATCAATCGTCAAAGCATTCCCATTAAAATTAGATCTACTTATTTCATGTGTTTTGAATCTTAATAAGGTAGATGACGATCAACTTCGAATTCTTAGTAGGCCTACATGTATGTATGTGCACTTGTTATAACGCCCCTTCTAGGTACTACTCAGAAGCGCTCCCGACTAGAGCGCGGACACTGAATCGGAGTTTCACGCCGAAGCGCTGAGCAATTGCGAGTGAAGGACTTGCAAGGTCCTTACATGGCGGTTTGAGGTGGATTCGAACCTGCAACCATCCGGCTGCAAGGCAACGAATATACCCACTATACCACCTCGCCCCACATGCTGGTTATGTGAATAAAGATTGCCAATTTCGGGTCACAGTGTATTCTCCTATAACTATATTCCAAGGTAAGTCGCAGAAGGGTGCTCGGGTTCTTGTTTTGGACCATGACGCAGACTGTATACTATTCTCCTTCAAACATTTCTTATGTTTTCTGCCATGTTGTACTTGCCCTGGCAATTGACAATGTTACGCACCATAATTATTCATTAGTCAGTACAAGCATTTTCAAGGCATTCGATTGGATTAAAATGGTTCTTTTACGTTCACAGATTCGTATTATTTTCTTCGGGGACTCAGATTCGCCTCTCTGTAATAACACGGTCCCTGTAATATCATTTGGTCTGTTATAGACCAATTAAAACAACTACAAAGAAAATCTAAGATATTGAACCGTTCAGAGGTGATCCCAATGCGCAAGACCACGAAAAAAGAAATTTTGAACGTTTTGAGAAAAGCAAAATTTGAGGAGATGGATTGTAAGCTAGAAGTTAATATCAAATAAGTGGGGACAGCGTATTCCAGCGTACATGTGGGTCTGTATAGGAATATAGGTTCCATATGACCCACGTGGGCATGTTGGTAGAGGAGAAATAGCGCTCTACTGACACTGCAATACGAGTGCATGTCGCCGTTACATTACGTTACATCACAGTTAGACGACACATACTCGTGAACAGGGCCGCATTAAGGATATAGTGCGGGCCCGGGTGCTGTGGTAACCTTGCGGGCCCTCCTCTCAGTCTTCTGTCAGCCACTGGTCTACCACGGAGGCACATATATAGGCCCTACATGTAATTGTACCGTGTTTCCTAATGAGTATACACTATACAGCCAGGAGATTTCCTTTGGAACGCGTGCAATTGTTTCTAAGGAAAAGTTTCCTACACTAGTAGATGTAGGTCTATACGTGACAGAAGGAACGAACGACTAGCGTCTTCAATAATTATTGTTATTTATATATTTATAAGCCCTATGCTTATGTTCCATCCAATTGATTTTCTTCATTGTTCCCCACGTCCACATTGCGAAGACCTCCAGTCTTTTTATGATTAGGCCTAAATTGCTTGCTCTCATGGTTCATGTCTCAAATCCAAACACCACGTGCACTCAATGCCAATGTTTTAACATCCGTTTCTCTGGATTTCTGTTCTCAGTTTATCGTAATTCTTAAATTTAAATTTATAAGTTCCTTCTTCCTATTTTCAGGTCTAATAAAATATAGCATCATACACATTCATACTTCTTTCGCAGACTCCAATAATATCCTGGCAAACAGCTCTTTAGAGCGTCATGATCATCTTGCACCAATAATATTGTCTAGGTATAGGAATTAATTATCGGAGAAGAGCAGGCCCTAGACCTAGGCTATACAGTGAAAGAGATCGAGACAAAGGAAGTGGGTAGGACACAGGTTGTGGGCAGACTCACTCCGAAGAACGGTCATGAAGGAAAAATGAAGGGAAGCGAACAATTAAGATGAGGACCACGACAGGTTATGCATGCTAATAGCAAATGGATAGGCCGCCTATGGAAAGTTTGAGGAAGAGGCATCGGACATTTCAGCCCAGTGCCGGCGCTAGGGTACCTGAGGCCCCCCCAAAAAAACTTGGGGCCCCATACCTTGAGCTGTCACCTCAGTAAAAAATTTCATAATGTAAGTGCTGAAAGACATGGTGTAAGACTTCAATAAATGTATCCCAATTGTTAAATTTTTGGAATTTGCTGTAATGGTAGAATTTTAACCTGTCATATTTACCAAAATTGCTCATTTTTAAATGCTGTTTGTCGTGGTTTAGGACTTCAGAGTGTGCCTTCTCCATTGTTTAAATTTATCCGATTTGCCAACTGTAATGGTAGCATTTATAGGCTGTCACCTGAACAAAATTGATCATTATTGATGGGCAGTGGATGATACTTATGAAATATTTCTGAAATATTGGGGATACAAGGATTCCGTCCCAACCATAAATTGTGGGGCCGTGCCCCTGTCCACACTCCAAAGTCTCCTCTTTGGTTGAACGACAATGCTCTATTAGTTTGCGTAATATTATTTTGTATGATTTGCGTTAAAAAATAATTCGGTGCATTATTTCAGGAATGAACAGTCATGAAAGGTATAATTATTACCAGCTACATTTGAGGCCCCTTGCAAACTTGAGATCAGACACATACCAAGGACATCTGGGACCCTACACAGGCTCTAATGTTTGGGCCTCACGCATGTTTTATTTGGAGGCCTCATCCAATTAGCAATTAGAATCAGTTACAATTTATAAACATTGTGTTTGAGAAAGTGGACGAAATTGCCCGAGTAAGTTTAAATGGCTTTAAACTTACGCCCATAATCGGTACGATATTTGCATTAGGTCTGCTATGGCAGTGCCATGTGGTTAGTTGAGGCATGCACCAGACCGGATCTGTAGGCCTACAGTCACAAATAGGCATAATGACCAGCTAAATTTGGGGGCCCCCTTCAAACTCGGGGCCCCCCGGCCGGGGGTACGGGGGGGGGGTGCTAGCGCCGGCACTGTTTCAGCCAGCCTCGGAGGCAGAAAACTAGAGAAGAATTAAGATGGTAAGATATAATAGGTTTAAGAAATTTAGAGTTATACAGTAACATGTTTTCTAACGTTATTTCTCTTATTATTTTAAAGAAGCCAGTCAAAATGATTGACCCGCATTGCTTATAATTTAAGATAGCCCATCACTGTTGATACCTCCCAAACAGGGCCGGATTAAGGCATGTTCAACATGTAAGACCGAACAGGGACCCCACACATGCGGGAAAAAAATTCCGATAATTTTTAGATTTTTTAGCAAATTTCAACCAAACGACTAAAAAAGGTCATCAAAATTTTTGGCCGAAGATCCGCAAAAATTTCCCGAACAGGGCCCAACATTTCTTAATTCGGCTCTGGTCCCAAAGATAAATTTACAATAACAGTAAGTCCCTGTGATTTCAACCAATTCATAAGCTGGAGCTAATAAATCGGATGTGTGGGAGAACTTTGCCAAAATTTCGTTGACGATAACTTTGTAGGCCTATTTATTATTGTTGCAATATTCTTGCTAAGAAATTTCATTATTTCCGAAAATGCGGGCCCCAAAACCCGCGGGCCCGGGTGCTGCAGCACCCTTAGCACCTACCTTAATGCGGGCCTGCTCGTGAACAGTAAAAAATAAAATTCGACAACAGAATATTTTCTTTGTTCGCCGCTGAATCGAAGCTCAAGCGGAATTTCCTAATTGTTTTGTCTTACTGACATTCGTCAATTTCAAGACAATCGCTCGCTTCCTCAGCGGAGCAGAGTTGCCATGGACGACGACGAAGGTTGTCGTACCATCGAAGGAAACCTCTTCCACCGCTCCGTATGTATGGAAAACGCAGAGCTGTTGCCTGGCCGCCAGTGACCACAGACGAACCGTGTTGTCAAGAGAACCTGTCACCAGGAGGCGCTTGTCGGACGAAAACGAAACGGAAGTGACAGTCATTGAGTGGCCCCGCAGCACGCACAGCCTTGTGGGAAGACCACTTCCGGTTTGCCAGACCCCGATGGAATGATCAACATCGTTGATCAGAACTCCGAGGTCAAGGTCGTTCGAAAGAAGTGGTTTATCACACCTGATGAGACAGCTGTATGGGTAGGTTCCCTGAGGTGTGGATTCCGCCATCTCGTCCCCTCTAACGAGTCTGTAGTCGTTCGAATGTTCAGCGGAGCGTGTCAGGTAGTAGAATCCGTCATGCAGAACCAGCCACGGTGTTGTCTGCTCGAGCATCACTCGACCGCAGTAGATCTTCGACGTTAGACTAACGACATCCAGATACTTCCTCGTCGCTCCGTTGAACGTGGGATTGACGATAACGAGGTATTGCCAGTCAACGGTAATTCCCAATCGATAGCTGAGTAGCCTACGTTTTCCAGCGCTCGAATCCATGTTCGGAATATCTTCGGTTATCTTCGGAATCTCGATCGTGTACAGCGACCTAAGGTAGGGGTCGCGAACGTCAAGAAAACCGTCGCAGAGGAGGAACACTCTAAACGCATCGTCGGAGTTTTCCGGGGAACACGCGACTGCAAGGGTCAAGTAGGTACTGTGCAGAAACTCGTGGGCAACGATCTTCAAAGGACTCCGAATGCCCTGAAGCACGCAGCAGGAGACGGACCGGCGCAACTTCCGCGAGTAGAGCACGTAGTCCGAGAAACATTGCACTTCGGCGTGACAGCGTTTGGTGAAGTTGATCCCGTGCTTGGCGAGCGATTCCTTGTACTGACGGTCGAAGTCCGCGGTCAGGGTTGGCTCGAGGAGTCCGGAGTCGAGACGCCAGAACTTCATTCCCTCTTCGTTGATGTGTGTGGCGCTGGCGGCATACTCACCAAGGACGCAGACTCCAACGCATTGCTCGTCCGGTTCGTTAATGAGACGCAGCTGTCCCTCTTCCATTCCTTGAACAATAATTCCTCCATCCGTCTGATTATCGACCGTCCTCTGCTTTCTAATGGAGTCGACGAGCTGCTGCACTCCCCACAGCTTCAGATTATGATCGTCCGACAGAGTGGCGATGTTCACCCCATCGTGTGTCACCCGCAGCAGATTGATCTGACTGCCGTGAGCGTGGAACGTCAGCACCTCCAGTCGGTCCGTCAGATCACAGATGCTGATATCGCCGTTGTTCCAGCCCATCACCGCGTACCTCCACTCGTCGAGAACGACGGCGAGGGCTGTAGCAAACTTCCACTGCTTCACCCCAAGAGATATAACGTCCGTCGTCTCACCAGAGTCTGGGTTCCACGTCCACAGCTGACTATTCCGAACCATACGACCAACCCCAGCCGCCCCAAACAGCACCATCCCAACACCTGGCCCTTTACAGGCAACACCGAACGGCACTGCCTCGCATTCTTTGATGCTATCAACCGTCAGTAGGGGACTCCACGTCTGAGCAAAGCTATCGACGTCCAGTCTCAAAATCCTGCAGCCGTGTTCCGAGGCGGTTCCCACAAGAACGTATGTCGTTCCAGGAACTACCGTAAGCGTATTAATGCCATGATAGACGTAGTCGTTGGAAACCTCGTTAACGACAACCAATTCAGGAACGGTGATGACAAGTATCCGGTGTCTGAATGACGCCACGAGTTTCGTATCATCGCTAACGAACCACAGACCATCAACGACCTTCTTCCCCTTCACCTTGACGCTCCTCGGGGTCTCCGTGGTCGCCGCCTGCGTGTCGATGACCCCTATAAACGAAAACGTTCCCCGTTGCGCAACCTCCGATACGTTAGACACGAGCTTCACACCGGCCGCCAAGTACCTCTGGTTTTGGCTGATCGTCAGACAGCGGACCGTTTGAAATATAACATCCGGTTGCTGATGCTGGAAGAATCCGAACTCGCGATGTAGGTCACCTGTCTCCGTTTCACACATCTTCAGGAACGTTCCGTCGAGGTAGGCGAAGTGCCGACCGTTCTTCGTGATCGCTACGGACGATGGTTTCGCCAGAGGAATGGTCGCCGTCAGGTCCAGCGTCTGAAGGTTGAAGGCGTTGATGCGGAACGTCTGCGAAGAATTCTTCTCGCCGAACTTACAGACGACCACGGTGCCATCGTCGGACAGAACGCCCTCGTCTCCGACAATGATGGTGAAGCGAAGCGGACTGTCGAGACCGGAGAGTTTCATCGAGTGTGTCGGATACATACTCGGCTGCTTCGCCTCGTCCATGAACCGTCTCGCATCGCCGACGAACTTCCGCAGCAGCTCATCCGTGTCCGCGGCGTCGACTCCGAGTCGTTCGACGACGCTGTAGGCGAACAGTTCGGCGTCACACTTGAGTGAATCGTAGCAGATCCGCAGTAGATCGCCGACGATCCGAATCGACGCGTCACGGATGAGCTGCGGATGCTCTGCCAACATCCGATACTCGTTGATCATTGCGTTCAGGCCGACTGCCCGCATCAGCGTCCGCAGCCAGACGAAATTGACGAGGCATCTCCTCTTCAGGTATTCCACGTCGCCGGCGGAGATCAGATGGAAAGGAAGGCACTCCAGCTTCCGGAGATTGTTTTCCGTCAACGGTTGCGGTCTCACCTTCCGATCGGCGTCAACGATGGTCTTGTTTCGACGCTGGGTGAGAACGATCGTTCGCCGAATCCCCGTCTCCTGGTCGTACATCTCAGCGAGTCGTCGATGGTAGGACACGGAGGAGGTGGTTGCTACGGACGAGGAGGACGAGTCGGTTAGGTATCGCTGCTCGGCCGCCTCCCAGAACTGTCGATGGTACCAGGTGGCGACCGTCTTTCCGTCGACCTGCTTTTCCGTGAGGTAGTCGCGGAGACGCTCGCTGACCCTGGCCCACATGAGAGACGGCATGCGAACGGTGCCCTCCAGCGGCGGATCGTGGTATCTGTAGACGTCGTTGAGGACCCCGTCGTCCATGGACAGCACATCGTCCATCTCGACCGGGGTCAGTCCACCTCTGGCGCACGTCAGGTAGCCCAACGCGTGCGACACGAAGACCGATCCGAAGGTGGACTCGACGGACTCGAACAGCATCATGATGGCGGATGACATGTTGTTGGGAAGGTCTCTGACGTGGACCGGCGTGAAGGACGTCCACTTGACCGCCATATCGATGACCAGCTTCACGAAGAGCGGACTGCAACATCGGGCGATGACCGCTCGTACGACGTCCAGTTGGTCCGAGGTCAGAGCCCGGCTGCGATCGGTGAGGTGTGCCTCGATGAATTGCTGAACAGCATCGTCGGTGAGCGATCGAAGAGGAACGAACGCATCGTCGATGTTCAACCTCTGCTTCGCCTTCTCCAGGTAGTCGCATCTGTCGGACACAACGGAGATGACGACGAAGGCGTTGGGCGGCAGGTGGCGCTGCACCCAGTTGAACTCGTGAGCACCGTTTCTCGGGGACAGCTGATCGACTGAATCAAGCATGATGACGACGGCTGAGTCCGGATGATCGCCAGCAACCATTCCCAGCACATCCATTAATGCTTTGCGAACGTCACCCAGTTTACTGAGTTGGTCCAACTGCTCCGGTTGGTCCTTCCCGAAGGCAAGGTAGATTTGCGCCACGATTGATTTGACCGTTGACACGACGTCTGAGCTGGCGGGAGACGTACCTAGAAATCTCAGAATGACGACTGGATCTGCAAATGCCATTCCCCAATTCTCGACCATGACGGCAGCCCTAGCCATCACTGCGGTCTTCCCGCTTCCCGATGGACCGTGGACCACGAGAGGACGTCGCGGACCGTCCGTGGAAGACAAGAGGTATTGTCTCATCTGATCAAAAGTCGCCTCTCGTCCGTAGCATGACTTGGACTTGAGCGAGGCGAGGTGGGCGTGATGAAGGACCTCACGGAACAGCTCCTTCCGGTTCTTGTCCAATCCAGAGAGATTCGCGTCTCTTGCTACGCCGATGAGGGACTTCATCTCGAACACAAAGTCCCGGCAGAACTGATCCAGGTACTCGTCGTAGTCGGACGATTGCTCCACTGCAACCCCCTTCCACGGAACCTCGTACCTTCTCATTCCAACGTCACAACTGCTCAGTCTCGCTCTCAGACGCCGTAGCATCACCGACGCCTCCTTATCGATCCGATTATCGGAAGAAATATCGATGAATCGTCCCAGGGTTGTTCCGGTTTGCTTCTCGGCGTTGCCTGGATCTGCGCCGATGCTGTCAAAGGTTCTGACGAAGCACACGGCGCGCTTTCTAACGTCCACTGGAGAGTCGAAGATGCCGCGAGAAATCTCGTCTTCGGTTACTGCGAAAGAAACGTTGAAACAGCAAATTTGATACGTTTCAAAAATTGAATTCACATATCATCATCATAAAGACAATTGGATTGATTCCTAACAAATTTAAGACACAGCGGAATTATTCGATATCTTGAACTGAATGGAAGTACTTTACCCTCAACATCTTCTGTCGCTAGACTCAGTTGAATTCTGCGAATGACTTAAGGAACTAGGCTATTCAGCGGCGAAAGCTGTGATCTTAGTTTGTTTCGAATATACTTCTAGAAAGTTCTTTTGTACAGCCAAAATGTAGATAGTTAGAATCTAGTAAGAGTTTTCACAGAGGAGACGCTTACAACTAAAGAGAGCAGCAATTCATGTGAATTGGGCAATGTGTTGACACCTCAATAGTCTGAAATAGTGACGAAAGTCGTTAGCTACGTCTCTACGGCCTAATTCCATTCATTATGGACCATACTGCCGCTCATAGTGCGGGTTCAAAAAGAGTTTAGAGGTAGAAGAAGGGAGATCGATAGCAAATACACATAATATCTTGAGTAAGCTATGGTCTAAAGTGGGTGGGAATGCATTGCTGTTGAGACTGTTCTCGAATGTTCCTGCTTGCATTTCCACTGGTCAACACTCCACTGGGTTACACATGCGCCCCAAGTATACCTTGAAAATATTTCAATAAGACTTTTCCTTGGACTTTCAACTGCTCATCAAAAGCAACTATAAACGCTCATCTTCAGAGGATGGGTCGTCGCAACCAGCGGAGAAAGAATTAAGGGCAGATAGGCCTACGACGTGCGTGTTCCACCCTGCAAATCGCACCCTGTTTCATTCTTCTCAGCACCTGGATATCACACCCAAAATTCAAAACATTCTGCACTAGAAGAAAAACAACACTCTGTGCTTGCTCACCTGAAATGAAGTACTTTTCTGCGTCCTGCTTTCTCATAAGCTGCCGCTTGACGGCCTTCTTAGCTGCCGACCGGAGAGACGATTGGATCGTATGCGACACCCTCTCCCATTGGTTGACGTCCGACTGCTTCTGGTTGGCCAACGCTGGATCCATCGAATTGAAGAATTTCAGCTTAGAGGCGATCGGCTGCAAGTAGATTGGGTCAATGAGTGCAAAGTGGTATAGAATCGGTAGTCATACAACTACTGCTGCAGGCAGTCGAAGGGTTAACAGCAACAGAAACGCTCATCAAATTGCAAGCCACAATTACATCACTGGTTTCCATCTAAACTTATAAGATGTCGTCACCAAATTCAAATAGGCCCAACTGTGGAAATCAAGTGTTTCGTCTTTGACACTGTCGCAAATATTGTTTGAAACTATTCTCGCGTTCATCCACGTCTTAATTAATTGCTGTAGTTGGCTTACATGGAATTAAGTGATTTTCTCATGGGCGGAGTTTGGTTTCCGTTCTTGAAGGACTTGCAAGGCATGTTGGAGATGAGACTCGGACCAGAATAAGGTGTCGAAAAATATTTTCTCAGCCCAAAAAAGTTGATGACCTTTTTTTTAGTCATTCGGAAGTTTCGCGTTCTGAACAGAGCCATTTTCCCCGACCAAATTTATGTGCCTGCGCCTTCTTGGGGTGTGTGTGTGGGGGGGGGTTAAGTCCGGTAAAGATACCATTTACACGGTAAAAAAATGAATCTGGGTCTTCTTGGGGGCTTAGCCCCTGATAAACTCCGCCTATGGATTTCCTTAAATAGATGCTATAAGAATTAATTGCGATATCAATAAATAATTTATTTAACTCAACATTCATTCATCACAGATGTTTAAATTGCACTCCTTAACAGAACTCCCCACTGCTCGTAATCTGGCAATGCCAGTCCCAAGCCTGAAGAAAGGAGGAGGGTGACACTAATCACCCTTGATACGACACAGTGTCGTCGTTAAACAGCCGACAAGCAAGGCTACTACTCAGATAAAAATGTCCTAACTTATGAAAACAGAAATGAAAACAGAAATGAACAATTCATTCAATAATAGTTTAAATATACCTGTAGCACGTATCGTGCAGGTATGGCGTTGTCGTCTCTTCTGTACCAGTCGCGAATGACCTTGACACTATCAGCAGAGGTCGACAGACTGGAGAGCAGATCGAACTCTGTCGCCTCGATCGAGTCTGGAAATGTTCGGAAGCCATATCGATCTCCAACGAATGTCTACAACGACATCAGACAGCTAAGACGCCACGATGATGACGACGACGACTACGACAATGATGACCAATTAAGCGACAGCATAACATTATCGCAATCGTAACATCGCGATTTCTACAGCGACCAAAAGAGGCGTAGTCGCGGGAACCAGCTTATTCACAGGCGCTCAACGAAAACAAAGTCGATAGGCAGAGGATCAAGATTCGAAAACTATTATTATAGATACCCCAAATTTCTCGACGGGCTGCATGGATTCCCTGCAGTTATCACCGACCAGTGGCGTAGAGAAGGGGAGTTTCGGGGGTTAAAACCCCCCATTGGTCTAGGGAAACAGTTTTTAAAGGTTACTTATCCACTTAAATAAGAAAAAACAAAACAATTGCTTGTAGTAACAGTTGTTTTTCTTACTTTATTCCTTTTGTTACTTTATTCCCTTTTTATTGACTGTAATACTGTTGGGTTGGTGTCAGAAAGGCATACGGCCAGACCAAAAAATCCAACCCCCCCCATCATAAATTCCTGGCTACGCCACTGTCACCGACACGTTAAAAGTGACTTACCACAAAGTTGGGACCGCAGGAGACATCCTGACAGGCGGCGATCTCCTTAAGGCACAGCTGAGACACCTGGTGGTCATTGATGACCTCGTCCGTCACTCCCCAGCGAAGGTCAACCACCTGGAAGTCAAGGCCAAGCTGGTCGCAGTGACGCTCCAGGTCTTGGTAGGCATGACGAGCCAAGACGTTTCGCTCAGCCCGGAAGTCTACAAACATCATCAGCGACATGCAGTCCAATGTACTTCCGATTGCAAAGTAACGTGCTAATTTTAAGTCTTACTCCTTCACTTAATTCATCCCAAGCTCAAGGTCATCCATATAATTCGTCCAATTTCAATTCAGCAATCAGCATGCTAAGGCATTTATTATATAATACGGCTAGGCTTACACAATGGATGGACCGATTTGACCAGGGTCTATGACAACAGAGGCCGTTACCCTGGACAGAAATTTGCTCGGCATATTACAGCACTTAAGAGCTTTTAAGATCACAATATAATAATATAGGTATATATACCATGCAGGACATCCGTAAATAAGGATGAACTCGACTCCTTTAGCGCACTGATCCGCAAACCCAGATTTCTCCACACCTATGAGGCACTCAGAAAAAGAAAAGCTGACAAGACCTCTTCACACGAATTTTAAAAAAATTCTGGTCACACAATTCACGACCTACTCCCTATACCAGCTGTCATGGTAATCACCAAACCTGCACCACTCCCAGTTAAAGAAAGACCGGAATCCTTGATGCAGCACGCTTTCTTGGCTAAAAGGTTCTACAATAGGACTAATGTTCTCTAGTTTACTTTACTTTGGTATTCTAATAATCGTTTCTTTATCACAATATTATGTCTGACTTTGTGTGTAAAATGCTGAGCGTTTGCTTGCGTTTAGCACAATTAAAATAGGCCTACTTACTTATAATGTACAACAGTATGCATTAGCTAATCTTTATCAGTCCTTATATTCTGACTTATGGCTACCGAATCAATATATAAATAAGCAGGCTAAATAACTAAATAAATAAAATAAAATAAATAAATATGATAAAATAGTGGCTAGCATTCTGATCTTTATAAGGGAGATATAATTTATATATAGGCCTACGCTGACGGAGAATCAAGCTTAAAGGCCAAGCTTGACATTCCAGATTCTCGTGGTAGAATAATGAATAATATATTAATGGGCGTGGCTAATAGAACCAATGACCGGCTGCTTGAAGTTTGGCTGACAGAGATACCTATCCCCATGAGGTTAATCTGGGTCGACTGCACACAACTTAGGTGACTTGCTGGAGTCATATGCAGATTAGCTAGGCCGTGTATATTGTATACGGTACCCAAGACCTCTGACTTGCTGGCTGCAGCTAGCAGAATCTTGAGCAGTGTATACCTATATATTCACATATATCTACACACACAAACACGCGCATGTGTATATATTTAGGTGTATGTAATTATATAGGCCTATATGTGTGTGTGTGTCCGTGCGCGCGCGTGTGTGTATTGTAAACCGGTGCCATCATGCCATGGTTAGGTCCTGTGTGTAGAGGGTATATGCTCATTCGTTGATTTCTAGAGCGCCTGTGTATTTCCCGGCTAACCGTGGAATTCAGTCCCAAGTGCAGCGAGGTCAAGTTTAGCAACTTAGCAATCTGTTGCATAGTAATATCAATGTAATCTGATATTAATCAGCTAAGACTATATAATTATATGTATTTCAAAAATTATATAAATTAGGCTACTTGAACAAATAGACTTATTACAGTGAAAGCTGCCAGTGCATAAAGTAAATTGGAACCGTCCAAAAAAGGAAGTTATTCCTATTGCCATGAAAATGGACCTAGACCTACACAAACATTTTTCAAGCCTTTCAGCTACACCTTGGTAGGCCTACTCCTACACCACCAATGAAGCCAATTCAGTGTTCATTGCAATGAAAATGCACATCTACTTCAAGTTAGGCTGACCTGTACCAAGGTCATTCCCCTAATGTTTACAGGTATGACCATTGTTATTGATAGCTAGTCCCTGGGGTATTATCTAGGCCAGCAGTGTCCACCGGCTTAGATGATTTGGTGAAGTCCTACGCTGATTATAAGCTATAGTTCGTGTATACCTGCGTATACTTGTATTCAGAGCCTTTTATTACTGTTAGTAATAGAAGGCTCTGTACGCATCCCCAGTTCCCCACCCACAGACACACACACATATGCATGTTTATATATATATATACACACACATAATATATATATATCGCCATTGCTATTGAGTCACCTCACAATGAACTTCAGCTATTTATACTTGAGTATCTCAAATGGTCAGTCTTATAAGCCAACAGTATAATGAGTGTGTACAGATAGGCTCTATGTGAATACACTGGTCAAGCCAGCAAGTCAGAGGTCTTGGGTAACGTATACAATCAAGGTGTGTGGATTGATCTTGGTATACAATATACACGGCCTAGCTAATCTGCATATGACTCCAGCAAGTCACCTAAGTTGTGTGCAGTCGACCCAGATTAACCTCATGGGGATAGGTATCTCTGTCAGCCAAACTTCAAGCAGACGGTCATTGGTTCTATTAGCCACGCCCAATAATATATTATTCATTATTCTACCACGAGAATCTGGAATGTCAAGCTTGGCCTTTAAGTTTCATGTGACTTTCTACCTGAGAAAGTACTGCTTAGAAATATTCGGACAATGTTCGAAGGCAGCTGTGGCAGATTGCGGAAAGAACCTCGAAGGATGCGAAGGAAATCTTCTTGAACATCCTTTGATACCGAGGTAAGGCTGCTGTTGTTGTTGCTGCTGCTGCTGCTGCTGTTTCCGATCATCCTGCAGTCGGTGGGTGGAGCAAGAGATGAGAAGCGAGGGAGGATGAAGGTGTCTAGACGGACGTTCCTCCATCCTATTTCCTCTACGATGTCAAGACAGCGTCTCAGATACTCGACTGGATCCCGAGGCCGATTGACCGTCAGACCAATCGTCAGGCTCTGAAATTAAAACATAGATTATATATTATTATATTTGCGGATGCAACACAACTTCTGAAGAATCCGTTGACGAGGCCTACTAAAGCAATAGACCGTTGCTTGCGACTGCAATCTATTGTAATATAAGTGCATTTGTTATAGCGCCCATTCAAGATTACTATCCAGAAGCGCTCCCGACTGCAGAACAGGCATTGAATCGAAGTTGCACTCCGAAGCGCTGAGCAATTGCATGCGAGTGAAGGACTTGCCCAAGGTCCCAACGAAGCGGCCTTAGGTGGATTGGAGCCTGCAACCCTTCGGCTGCAAGACAACGGACATACCCACTAGCCTACACCACCGCGCTCCACAATCTACTACCACTGTACAAGAGAAGACTCAAACTAAATTTAATCGTTCACTAATTATAAGATCCACAATTATTAACTCCGCTATTATGAGCATGATGACGATGTGTTTTGACCCAAATACCAAACCAGTCAACAGGGTACTAGCCCACCTCCAGCACGGTCCACTGTCCACCAGAATTTATTTCAATTTGTGCATTCAACCATACATGTTCACTAGTAATAGTATACTATATACGATATTCCATTTTCCGCATATGTGTCTTTACATTGATATAATATTATGTTACGCCCGGTAGCAACCCCTAAAACTAAAAAAAGCAGCCAAAATTTTCAGTGTTACTATTTTTGACCTAAAGGTATAAGTTAGGAGCTCAGGGTGCCTCGTTTAAAATTCCCCCAAAATATTTTTACATGTTGCTATAAGGACCACCCTATTAGACAGGACAGACTATGATAGGATTGGAGAAGAGGAGATGAGAATGAATTGCATAATCGATTACTTGAAAGAGTTCTGAGATATTTCTCGTCTCCAGGTAATCCTTCATTTCTTCAGTCGTCATGGCTGACTGATCTCAAGTCGTCCGTGAAATCGGGACGTCACTCGATCGCTGAAGTTACCACAGTGCGCCACTCGATTGTCATCAAGTGCAGCTGTTATTGCTAAGAGTTTCTTTTATTAGGAGAACAGAACCCATCCTACAAAACGCATCATGGACAAGTGAAGAAAAACAAAGAACCGTGCTCATACGACATTTACAGGGTGGGCCAGCATAAATGTCCCGACTTTGCAGGCGTATAACTTCGCCAATTTTTAACATTTATTTATACTTGATGCATCAAATTAAAGGTATTTCACTCTAGTATTAACTCTAAAAAGTCGAACTGATACTAGCTTACGTTTTAATTATATACTTGGATCAGCGCTAGCTACCGTTTTTTGTCATTACTGACGCATTATGACGCCGTTTCCCGGGAAAATTCTATCGTTTTTTGCTAAAACGCGCGTAGACACGATCATTTTGAGTGTTTGTAGGGTCCCTACCATGAGTATATTCTAATCGCAAAACCGCGTCCTTTCAATTTTGCCAACAGCCGTGCACTGCCATGCGCTGCTTCAGACGCTTGCACGCTGCCAGTCGTTTCTTTGCGTAAGAGCTGGAGAGTTCGTGGGACTTCTCGTCGACAAATTACTTTAACTTTAGGTCTATAATCTTTTCCAATACGCTATTCAGTGCTTCTAAGACGGCCTGTTTTGCGCTGAATTTGCATGCAGGGCCTGCCCTGGTCATTGTCTTGACTGCAAATGTACGCGGACACACGAGCAATGTTAGCGGATGTGAGCGCCGTGCTCTCCGATTCCCATGGTTTGCGAGTAGAAAGTCCTGTTTTATCAATTTTCCGTAGCAGATAATACAAGGTATTGTTTATTCCATCCTCTGTTAGAATATTCGTTAATCATTTCAAACGAATTAAATCCCTTATCAGTTCGTAAAATTAAGATCGAAACGCGATCATCGTTTGTCAACGGTGCCAGGTTGCGTCACAAATTACAACAAAATATGGTAGCTAGCGCTGTTCCAGGCATATAAATTAAAACCTAGACTAGTATCAGTTCGACCTTTTTAGAGATAATACTAGAGTGAAATACCTTTAATTTGATGCATAAAGTATAAATAAATGTTAAAAATTGGCGAAGTTATACGCGTGCAAAGTCGGGACATTTATGCTGGCCCACCCTGTATATAGAAACAGGCAGAGGTATTTCTGGTGTTTAACAAATGTAAGCTAATTCCTTAATTCTATCGCACCTGGCTAATAATGATGCACACAAAGGCCACAGCCAGGATTTTATTTGGGTAAGTGGTGTTTACTCGACTTTGAGCAAGCCGACAAGCAATTAACCAGGGGCTTCTATCCCCCCTAAGCAACCGGGCGCAATCCATTTTCTCCCCCCCCTTTCTGGACCGGCCTTCCTCCATGTTTGCAATATAATGCAATCTAGCGCATGCCCTCCTCTAGTGTGGGAAATCTGGGAATGAAGGTTTGTTTGGAGAGGGACAAACGAGCATCCATCCAGCGGACGATCGCCGGAGCATGTGTAGCGCTGAGAAGGTTTCGACCTGGTATGGGGAGGGAATGTGCCCCTCCCCATAAGAAATTTTTGCGATTTCCGCATTGCAATTTCAGCATTTTAAGCTGTCCTCTTAGCAAAATTACTCTACTGTTTCAGTGGAGGAATTGCTGCCAAAATTGGGCAACCATATGTTTTGCGCCTCTGATCAGTGTGCACTCGAGAGGCGTTACATAAATTTTTAGAGCACAATGCAATACAATAAAATACAATGTAGGTCCTACATTGTAAGCCCACGTAATAATGATGTTGCTTTACTAAATGTTCAAGGACCAAATTTGACTGTCTGAAATGTGAAAGGTAACATTGGAGAGAAGCCATTTAGTTGTGCAAAATAGTATTCGTAGTAACATTATTTTTTTGCAATTATAATATGATTGTATTATTTATTAAAATAGTAAAAATAATTACAATCATGTAATAGGAAATTGTTATAGTATATTATAGCTGTTATAGCAGTTCGTGTGATTCAAAAATGCAGATAGTAGCCTAACTAAAAACTCAAAGTGTATAAAGTGTATCATCATCATCATCATCATCATCATCATCATCATCATCATCATCATCATCATCATCATCATCATCATCATCATCATCATCATCATCATCATCATCATCATCATCATCATCATCATCATCATCATCATCATCATCATCATCATCATCATCATCATCATCATCATCATCATCATCATCATCATCATCATCATCATCATCATCATCATCATCATCATCATCATCATCATCATCATCATCATCATCATCATCATCATCATCATCATCATCATCATCATCATCATCATCATCATCATCATCATCATCATCATCATCATCATCATCATCATCATCATCATCATCATCATCATCATCATCATCATCATCATTATCCATGGGTTAACAACCCGTAGGTGTCCAATGCACACTTTATCGTTCTCCTCCAAAGTCCGCGGTCCTGAGCAGATCTGCTTAAGCTGTAAATGTCTTGATTACACCACTCTTTGATGTCGTCTATCCATTCTCTGTTTGGTCGTCCTCTTCTTCCATTACCATCCATACTTCCCAGCATCACACTTTTGATCTTTCTGTCATCCTCCATTCTACATATGTGTCCGAATAGGCTGAGTTCCCTCCTCATTACTTTCTGCATAAGGTCTTCTTTTATATTTAACCTGCTACGAATCTCCTTGTTTGTAACCTTCATTGTCCAATTCAGATGTAATATTCTTCTATAGCAATACATTTCGAAGGCCAATATCTTATCTCGATCCGTCTTCTTGACAGTCCATACCTCACATGCGTATAGTGCTGTGCTGAACACACATGTCATTACTTAAGACGTTCAATTTAGTCCTGTAACTTATTTGCTTGCTGCTCCAGATGGTGTTCAGTCCTGCCATGGCTCCTTTTGCTTTTACTATTCTTGTCTTTATTTCTTTTAAAGTGTATACATTTTGCTAAAAACTAGACTCTATTAGGCCTACCATTTTGTCCAAATTTATATGGAGGGGAAGTATTTTCTGGGGGATCTTCCTCCTAGTGATGCCTAGATTGAACGCTGTCCTCAATGTCCGACCTTCCCCCCAGACGACGTGAATTTAGGCTGTCTTCTGATCCCCCCTATTTTTCACTGGGCGCAAGCTGCGCCCGCCATGTATAGGGATAGAAGCCCCTGCAATTAACCGATTAATTCAGCGGACTATTAAGGGACTTGGAGGGTGATTTAATCTATTGTTAAATGTTTACATAGAAATAGGAGCTTCAAAATGAAACCCCCTTACCTAGTCCTTACATCATGATTGTGTTAGTAAATGCATTATTTCATGTGTGTGTGTGTGTGTGCGTGCGTGCGTGCGTGCGTGCGTGCGTGCGTGCGTGTGTGTGTGTGTGTGTGTTCAAACACCCAAACGCTCCTCGAGCTTCGGCCTGCATGATCAGCACCTCATTTAATGATCATGTCACTTCATGTGACATTAAATGCCACCGTCACAGCGTCACTTCGCGACGGTTGGCTATGTGAATGATGGATTTTGCTTTCCTTGCATCGTGTCTTCTGTCACGTGTGGCGTTCATTAAGCCAGCACCGAAAATAATACTAGGGTCCAAGTCCAGACGTTAGATCTATTCATGATATTTTCCACCTTCCTATAGCTATAGTCATCGTAGGCTATATATAGTCCTCCGCGAGACACGTCTTCGTCAAATTTTAGTAGGTCCAGGGCTTAAAGTGTGCCTGGACGGTCATGGATGGCGTCCATGCACTTAATTGTTTCAAAATCTGAACGTCGTCCAGCCACTTATTGGCGAGCACAGACTGGAAAGGCAATAGGGGCGTCCATGGCAGGCACTTCTTTTGAAGAGGTAGGCCTATAATTAAGGGGCGTCCAGGCACTTATTTTTCCTACACTCTATAGGCACTGAGTAGGCCTATTTTGCCTGAATGCAGAATTTGCTCGAAATAATATTATCTTGCAGACTTCAATTGCAAGTTTACTGTCATCGAGTCGTCGTTACGAATTTATTTATCTATTTATCGTGGATCTTAGGCTGTTCGGATGGTTTTTAGTTGCGGTCTGCTATAAGAGAATTAAGCCAAGTGCTGATCGAACTTTATAAGTGCAAATTGGTAAAAAAAAAATACAACCAGTCGCCCCCGGTCAAGAGGTAAGAAGGTATCGTCACTGTTGTGGGACGAGTAGGCTATGTATACAAGGTTCTATATTGAACATCTATACAATTTCTGCGAAATAGTAGGACTACAGACTACAGAACAGCAACGAGATTGCGTAACACAATATCTCACCTTGCATTACGTGGGTTGACCTGTTTTGTCATTGTAGACCTAATTACTGCCTAACCCGTTTGCGCGACTTATCATAGACCGACATATAATTACCGTAAATTGGAATCACTGCTTGATCCATTGAGATGCATTATTATGTATAACATAACGCTAGAGAGAGTATGACGCATCTGCCCTGCAGTGAAATTTGAATTCGCAAATTTACGTTGCTCTGATTCAAACGATCTCTTATACCGCCTATGATTGGTCGGAGCATTTAGACCTTATGATGTGATTGGTCGGAGCTAATTAGACCGACTTCAATATAGAGACTTGATACTCTCTCTAGTGTTATATATTCATTATATAATACACCTCTATGGCTTGATCCCGGCGCTACTCAGATGCTAAACTCAGTCTACGCCTATAATTATAGCCTATGGCTTGATCTGCAATCATTCGCCTACATCGAAATCTTTATAATAGGCTTACGAAATACATAGCCCAAATTCTACGTACCTTGGCTGTAGGCTACCTGAGCGATTGAAGCCGTTTTTAGGTGTTAGGCTATAGGCGATTTTAGTCGATCGCCCAGCCAGCCTAGCCATGGCATTATGTTCTTAGACCACCGGCAGACGACAGGCGGCGCTGTTGGTTGATAGTGTCTACGCCTGCAATACGTAGTCAACGGCTTTTGCAACGCCCTTCATTGAACACACACACGCGGATGTCATTGGAAACCGACAACAAATTCTTCGCTTAACGCGTCCGCACAGACCTACTACACTCCATGGACACAATATAGCAAAACAAAGATCTTGCGGTGATGTCAAGTAAGGTCGAAGTTGACGGCCGAGTTTACGATTATGGCAGCCACGAGATGTCGCTAGAAACTGAATAAATGCACGAACCCGTTGGACACCTTTAAAACGCAAAGAAACCATATTACATATTATTTCAACAGTTTATTATATTCACATCTGCGTTTGGTGCACTAAGATTTAACATGCGGTACCTTAGCCTCACACAGCTATCTATTTAGTCACGGCGGTAGCTCTTGACCCGGACCACCACAGACGCGTCATACGTACCTTTTGATGCAGCGCAGCTCTCGTGAATAAGCTGGTGCCTGTACTCGACTTTCAAGTAACGCTGTAGAAGTTTGGAGATTACTATTACACATTCAGTGTTCAAAGCAAAAGCAAGCTGCTATACCTATTGCGATGAATTAAATAACCAAATTAGCATCGATTTGGAATATATAAGATATCATGCAAAATGGAAGGGTGGTGGAAGGTAAAATTATTATTATTATTATTACATAAATTTCTTACGAGCGCAAGGTCACACCGAAATGTGAATCTGAGGCACAGAAAAAAACACCCATTCATACCCTTCACAATAAGGGACTATAAAAACTACAGTGAATTTAATTTACAAAAGACTAATTTCTTGTGATTTGGTTAAAAGAGCCTACTCTCATTACAGTAGTAGCTCAAAGTATAAGGTCAAATTCTTAAATCATCTATGAAATATAACCAAAATCATTATGGCAATTCAGTTTTTAATGTGGCCGTCACTACTAAAGAACTTCACGATAACATACACTTTTGACGAAAATGATAAATCTTGAGCACAAGATCAAATCCTAATGATTCCTTAGCACTTTAACATTAAACTGCAATGGTTTCCCAGTCACTTTTAGCAACTCTCGCAGCTGAAGTGTTAAATATCTCCATAAAAGTGTCCTGAACAGTTTTTCTTTTTTACAATATAGTATGGACAACAGGTATAACCTGGTATATATACTCCCTATCAACTGAAATTCATCCTAAAATTGTCTTACCTTAATAAAGATCTCATCAATTTGTCTTCCTAATTTCTGAAAATCGGCATATTCCAAAATTTTTATGTATGTACAAGTACATGCTATAGCACCCTTCAGGATTTCTAATCAGTGCGGACACTGAATCAGAGTTTCATGCCGAAGCGAATGAGCAATTGCATGTGAAGGAATTGATCAGGGTTCCTACGCAGTGACTTGAGGTAGATTCGAACCATCAACCTTCAGGCTCCAAGGTACCAAACATACCCCCTACACTGTTGCACCCCAAAAACAAGGTTTATTTTTTTCAAGTTAACAAAACCTTGCAGGCATTTCCTTTAGACAACCAATTAAATGACAAAATACGATATCAACTCAAGTTTTGAAACAAAATTTTTAGAGGCAAACCAGAGACACGAGGAAAAATCATGACAACATAATCCGAAAACGTTACGCTGCCTGCAATATTTTAATCTTATAATCTGAAAACCTCCGAGTCCATGCAAAACCAATACGAACATCCGCCACTGTATAATTTAGCACCATTCTCTACGTATTCATTTAAACCGATCGTGTCAACAAATGCTAAATTCGTAGAACCACTACAATCAGTCAACCTCAAATTGCTCGCGTTCAACCTGAAATAATTGAGCTCTGAATCTAGCGTCGTCAAGCTTCCGCTAGGACGCGTCGCCCGCTTGTTCCTCGTCATTCTGCGTTTCCTCCCACCTCTCGATGTTCTCTAGCGCCATCGTGTAGCCAAGATAGGCCTTCTGTAACCTCTGCGACACTTCGATTCCCTTACACTGCTGCTCCTTGGTCCTCAGCGACGCTCCGGTGCCGCATACGCGCCTCATGTCGTCTTTCATCGACGCCATCTTTCGACGCATCGCATCCGTCTGCTCCATCAACTCCCCCAACACCTCTTCCACGTTGTTCTCGTTGAATGGACATCCTTCCACGATTTCCAACAACTGCGCGTTCGACTCGGCGGATTCGGAATTCCTTGCACGCGATCGTCTCTTGGTAGGCTTTTTCGGTTCGTTGTGAACTATTCTTGCGACGACAAAACCCTGGGGATGGTGAGCGTACTGCACGTTGCCCCGGGGTAGGTCTGTGCCCGGCCCGACTGGGCTCGGTGGCGTCGGGTTTTGCGAGGTCTTCTTAGACAAGTCTATTGGAAGATTGGATTGGTAAAGTTCACTGTCAGTTGGAGAAAGTCTTAAAGCTGACTGACATGCTGATTGACCAATGTTAGCAAGTGTCGATGAATATGGCTGAGAAGCTTTTGATCGTCTGCCTTGCCTGGCTGCACGACAGAAAAAAACAATAGACAAAACCAGACGTTAAGCAGTCAGAATTAGAAGCTTATTTGCACAAACAATACTTCAGTAATTAAAATCATATTCATTTATAAGTTAAAACTGACAAGCATGCTGTAAGCTTACATCATATCATACTAGTAACAGATGACAGCAAGCTAAATAGGAGTTGAAATTAACTGTATGGCAGACTGCAAGGTTGACCCAGCCTAGCTAATGTGTTTTACTGATCATTATTCAGTTTCCCCAAGTACAAGTAGTTGAGGCATAAAAACTGTGTCCCTCTGTATTTTGTGCCAGCGTGTTACCATTCAGTCACCTCACAGCAGGTTAAAAGCACATATGATAAAGACTATTAAGGCGGTTGAATTGCACTGCAACTCATTCACATAACAGAAATGTCTTGCTCCCGAGTAAGAGAAGAATTTAATAGGTCTACTAGATTTTCATCGCTCAATAATTTCTACATTTCCCCCATGTATTGCTTTTCTGTAATTGTGAGAGTAACGTAAAATGACAGAGGAAAAGGTTTCTTCTGAACATTGACTCGAGCCCATTGTGCCATTTGTATCCCAAACACGTAAAAGAACACCATCTCGATATCTCCTTAGATTGCACATCATGTGGCACAATGAGTAGAGTTCAAGCTTTCAAACAGTTCTTGCGTACAGACCTTGAGCAAGTCCTTCACTCACAAATGCTCAGAGCAATCAAGTTTGTGAGTTAGACAGTAAAATAATTAATATATATATATATATATATATATATATATGCATAAGAGCAATAGTAGCAATAATAGTAATAATAATAAAAATAATACAGTTTAATTCAACTTGTTGTCAATCACTGCAGTCTCTAAAGAAATTTTGTTAAGTTGCTGTTGTTGTTGTCATGCTAATGCCTCTAACAAAATGATCTTCAATCCATAGACGAAGCGTCCAAGAAAATCTGTAGTAAGTGATTTGTTAGATATCAACAATCAATGCGAACGAATAATAGAAATTAACATTATGACACAAACAACTCATGATGTAAGGTAAACATTGCACTGAGCATGCAGCTATCCGTCTTACATTTCTTCGAAGCGAATGATGGCGAGAATGAAGTCGCTTGAGCATGTGCAGCAGCGGACACCGGCTTCTCCGTATCTTTGGAAATATTTTGACCGAGTTCGGAGATTCTTTCGTCGTCATCATCGTTACTGCCGTTCGCTTCCGGATGGAAGCCAAGACCGTCTAAAAGCGTCTGTGGAATTCCTTGGTCCATGTGTTCATCGTAAGCGATCGTCTCGCAGAATTCGGACTCTTTCTTCGTTGGTATTCTAATTGTTGTCCGGCTAGAAAAAAACACATTCAATATAATTATTAGCATTTTTAACGTGCAGATAGAATCCTTGAAACACTGGGTCGTAATTGCATTAAGTTTCTTTTTTAGTTTCTTTGTATTAATGACGAGCTAAATCCATTGCAATCAACTTGCAGTGCTGCAAATATTTCTACACTAGTCTGTTTAAACCTAGTTATTGCCCTTTCAGTAGTGATAATCAATAGTTTTAAATTTTTTACAGAAAAGCTGTAAAAATATTGTCCAACAATGGCAACTGCAGAGCACTATTAATAATGATGACGACAATTTCTATGATGCAGTAACACAGCACATGCTGATACAAGGGCGCCTCTACAGACGCAAGAACTCGATCAATCAGACCTTTGAGTTGAGATCTGCACACAACTATTATTCAGCCATGCAACTGCACAGCGAATGAATAATAACAATAATGGGTGCCAGGGTTGACATAGCACCCAGGTTGGACAACACTGTTCTACTGTAAGAACTTCTCTACTAGAACGGATGACAGAATCCGACACCTAAACAAGAGTAATAAAAACAAAGACAAGAACAAACATACCTATTTGCACAGCCGTCATTCTTTGCTTTTTTAATCTGAAAACATAAAATCAGCATGAAAAGAGGACTAGAAATTAACTGTGGTTGTTGTCGGCTCATGTTTAAATAAGGTCTAATAGAGTAATGGAGAAAATGCGTTAAAATTTTGGTACAGTGAATATTCAAGAACCACATCAAATGCTAAGTTAAATTACACAAGAAATGAGTTTCAAATCGTTTGAAAAGCCTTGGCGATGCCGAGAATGTTTACTTAAATTAGTCAGATGCTACAAAAAACATTAAACAACCACAAGATCCTAAAAGCATCTTGCAACGTACCTTTGCAATTTCAACAACCGACTTCTTATCATGACCGGCGATCTTTCTATCTGCTGCACTGCTAACAAAGACAAATTGTGATACACAGCACACACACACACACACACAATCACACATAGACATAACTGTATTAAACTCTGCAACAAATCAACCACAGCTAGACCGTCTATGCGATTCACATCAGCCAATTACATCACAGGCAGCATAGCATGATCAAAGACCTGCACTGGCCAACCACTGAAATGTGTTGCAGACCAGGAACTCTGAGGCAAAACTTCCCATGCAGTAAGTTAACTAATGGCTGTCAAAGTCAAATGCAGGTATCTGCCAACAGTGGAGATGCAAATGTACAGTGTACATGCTTTTATATAGCAACCGTACACTGATTCGACCTTGTTGATTTCTCAATGAATTTGTAGGGAGAGATCCTTAACCACGGTTCGCCAGTTAAATGGACACCATACCATTTAAGACCCCATGTACGGATTGTGCAAGACTGAGATGTAAATTTATCTTAAATAAGCGAACATCAAGAGGTGAACCACGATTAGCACATTCTCGGAAATGATTCTCCAACACAGAGGTGCATGAGATGCAGTCACCCCTTTAGCCAATGTGGCTAAGGGGGTCAGTGCATGGACAGAACCCCACTCAGAAGTGATCAGGCATTGACTGATACTCCATGCACTGTTTCAATTCATTCATTCATTCATTCCGAAAACTTACATAGCGCCTTTCAAGAAGACTACTCAGCGGCGCTCCCAGCCCAGCCACAGCTAAAAAGATGGGTCTTGAGCAACTGGTAGAAAGCAGGCAAATTATTCCGAGGTAGTAAGCGTAGTGCAAGCAGGGGCCCATTCCATGTGGACGGTCCAACCAATTAAGTTTAGATGTGCAAAAAGAGCAGTTAGATGAAATTAGACTTACTCTGATTTCATGTACATTACAATCCCATGTATGATTTCAATTAAGTTAAGTGAGATTAATTTAGACCTATTCGATTTCATGTACATTACAATGAGTTAGAAGAAAAAAGAATGGCAAAAACAAGGATTATATAATTTCTAAATGGACCAACTCCGACCAAATATAATTACCTCTCATCGCTCAGAGCAACTGAAGCAGTTGTTGTTCGACACTTTGTCTTTGCTCCTGTCGGCATATTTTGCATGGCCATTGCTTTCGATTTCGTCACCGAGTTTTTTAGCGACTTCTACGAGTGCAACTTCCGTCAGCAGAACCGAGGGATGACCTTAGTCTTAGCCTGGCTGCTATTGATAAAGATCCTCAGTTTCTACAATGCCAATAACGGAAATGAATTACAACTGCACATGAAATAATTTCCAACCCATATAAATTTTTAGGTGTGCAATTGTGTTTTCACCAGAAAACAAATTCTCTATTAAACAATATTTTTAATTACTGCTACGATAAAAGGCCGTGGAATTTGTCTGTTCAATTACTTCGACAAATCTAATGCCGAATTCACCCAATCCGAATCAAGCATAAATCCAATGTGTAGACCTTGGTAGATGCGCATTCTAACAATTTATTAATCCTATCTGCAATGATATTAGGCGTCATGAGAGTAGGCCAGTGTCAGGGTTATCAACAGAAAGATCTTCCGCCGCCGAAGTAATTTCGTCGGGCGTTATGTGCTGGAATCTTCCGCGGCAGAAGCGCCACGCCTGAATTAATTACCAGTTTTTCATTATTTTTAGTATTCAAAAGACTAACGATGAATGTATATGACATACCAATTACACAGCCAGTACGTAGTGTTGTTCAAAAGTCATTGCGTAATTTTGGACACTTCAAACGAGTCCCGCGATACTTGTATGTATGTTCGTGTACCTGTGATGGTGACGATCGCTTTGATCTATATTCCGCTACTTTTGCCACATCTACCATGATCACATGTATAGAGAATTAGTGACAAAAATCAAAACTTACGAATTGCTATATTCACGCTTTTCTACGCTGGAAACAGCAAAAAATTTGAAAGCAGTACAACGACAAATCGGCCAACAACGCAGGCTGAAACTCGGCGCTACAACATCAGAAGATATCAAGCGCCATTACTTTTCCGCACGTAACCTCGTTTCCGTCCTCAATCTGGCCTCGTTTTATTGTTGATCTTTGCTCCGGAACAACTTCGGTGAAATCGTAACTTCCAAACTTCTAAAGCGCCACTCGAATGTCAAATGCAGGGCTGAGGACACCAGCTACTTTACGAGCGCTGCGTCTAGACGGAAGGGGGGTCCTAGTCGAGTAGCCGGGTTACCAAGGATCAGAGGCGGCAGAGCAGCTGTTAAGGTGGGTGTCGTATAGGTCGAGATTAGAAGGTTTTATTATATTCGTTTTAATGGTAACAAAAACTGATAGACACACCGCTATCAGGTACAAGAAGCAGTTGATCAAATACAATATAATACCTATAGAATGTCTTTAGCCTTGACTGTTGCATTTGTCTTAGGATGAGCACAAAATGACAGAAATTACAAAAGAATGTTTCTATGTTTATATAGGGTATAGGTTGCAATAATGAGATTAGACAATTTATTATAATTAATGAACATAGGGTGCCTTTTTATACAGAACCCGAGAAATATAATGCCTGTCATCTTTGGTTGGCAATACAAAGTTGTGAGGACGTGGCCTCAATTGATAGGGACGATGAGCAACCGGTGGGAAAAGCGGTCGAAGAACATGGAAGTCATTTCTGGAAACGGCAGTTAGAAGACGAGCATCCGCAAGATCAACCATTTCAGTCGCAGAAGGCGAGTCATTTGGCAAGTACCCTGATCGACGGACTCTTGATAATAGGCGCTCGATCCTGGCTCGGTCCTGAGCAGTAGTAAAGCCCCACCACGCAGGAGCGGCATACATCATTCTGGAAACAGTAGTTGCTCTTGTAACTGTATGAAGAGCATCAGGTGATAGTCCATGAGCTCTCAACGTTCGCAGGGCATGAAGCGACCCGGCACAAGATGAAACTACATTGTCTACATGAGAGGTGACTCGAAGCTCAGAGTTAAAGGTTACTCCAAGTATATTTATTGACGTTACTCTTTGCAGTCCATCTATGAGTTCTGGAGCATCCACATTCTGACGACAGGAGATAATCATTTCTCTCGACTTTGTAGTGTTCAGGCGAAGGTTGTTTTTGGCTGCCCAGCTCTTAACCGAGTCAAGTTCAACACTGATTGTCTTGCGCATTAATGAGCCAATTAGCAGATAGGTGTCATCTGCAAATTTCACTATGCAATTTTTAGAGTTAATCGGCTGCAGATCGGAAGCATCAATTATATAAGACGATGGTCCAATCCCAGATCCCTGGACTATGCTACAGTTAATGGTCCGGATCGAGGAGAGATCTCCCTGGAACCTGGTGATATGCCTTCTGTCTTTGAAAAAGTTTAACAGCCAGTTATAAACAAAATCAGGAATGTCTAGTTCCGATAACTTTAAAGCAAGTGAAGAATGCCGGACCATGTCAAACGCTTTTGAAAAATCAAGGGAGATTAATGTTACATAGTTATTTTCCTGAAGGAGACTTGATGTGTGATGAAGTACAGAAATAATGGCAGAGGTTGTAGAACCGGTTGGACGAAATGCATATTGGTCCTTGAGGTTACATGCAATCGGCAAAACTGTCATCGCATGATAAATGAATCGCTGTACCAATTCTCTCTCCACCATCCGTGATAGCACAGGGGTGACAGATATTGGTCGATAATCAGACGGGGCCAAAGGAAACGTCACTTTGGCCACAGGATGTATTACTGCAGTTTTCCACTGAGAAGGAACATGATAAGCAGCAAGAGACAAGTTCACCAGGTAGGTTATAACTTCAGTATAAATGGGTGCTGTTAGCCTCAGGTACCATGCAGGAAGCCTGTCCATTCCGTCGGCAGTATGGTGTAGGTGATCAAGCAGATGGAATATTCTCATTTCAGAAAACACCGGTTTGTTAGAGGGTACCGACAGTCGTAGAGCAGGCTCGGTGTAGTCGCTATCAGTTGACACAGCAGCATAATGATCGTTCAAATTCTCAGCAGTAATTGTATTCGAAGGAGGAGGCATGGATCGTCTCTTTGTAACCTCTCCCACACGCCGCCATAGTTCACCAAGGCCACTTTGTTGGTCTATCTCCGCAAGATGTCGCTTTGTCGTTCGCTCAATAAGAATAGAAATTCGTCTAGCAAGCGCCGAAGCCTCGTCAGTTCTTCCTGCCCGCATAAGTCTGTTCTTTTTCCTGAGCAAAAATTTAACTTCAGGGCTGAGAAAGGGAGGATCCGACGACGTCATGGTAATCACTCGCACAGGGTAGACTAAGTCAAGTTCACGGATAGCCTCTCCATAGAATTTATTCCAAGCTTGCTGTGGATCGGTTATAGAGAGAATCTCAGAAAAACTTCGCTCCGATAGTTTCCTCAATAAGGTGGCATGTTGATTTGGTGTGCGGCGGCGGAACGGAACTCTTCTTGGTCTCTTATTCAGGCTAAAGACTGTACCACTTGACAAAGCAATTATAGCCTTGTGATCGGTCTTTATTGATGACTCCAATATCTTAATTGTGGGGTAACAATCAGGTTCTGAGACAAACAGTCTGTCAAGAATGTTATCGCCACGGGTGGGGGACCTGATCATTGGAATCAAGCCAGTACGCTCAACCACCACAGCCTCTTGTAATTTGTTGAAGTCACCAGCAAGTACGACCAGCGCTTCTGGTTCAGCTTTTGTTATTTCTTCGATTGTGCTCTCAATTCTTGATAGTAAAACGTCAAGGTCATAGATGGGCTTTGGAGGGTGGTAGAGGGCTCCGATGAACAATGCTCTTCTTTCAAGTGGCACTCTGACCCAAAGTAACTCCAAGGAACAAGTGTCACCAGATATAGGATATTCGACTGCATTTAACATCTCAGCAGCAAGGACTGCAACTCCACCCCCACGCCTCCCAACTCGATCTCTTCTGATTAACGAATATCCCTCAACCTGGCATATAAGACCATGATGATGTTTCTTCAGATGCGTTTCGGTAACGATTGCCAAGCCCAATCCATACCCTATCATCTCAGCATGAAGTTGGTAAAGAGCATTTGTCTTGGCAATCGAGCAGGCATTGATGATATATGATGAAGGATCAGATTAGGCGGGGTACAACTTCCTGAAGAGGTGTGACCACAGTTTATACTGTGGGGTGACTTTAATTTCGAATGGAATGCCCGACATAGGCCTACTCCTGCACTGCTGTACGCAGCTTGTGGCACTACAACACTGCGTCAAGGTGAAGGCTAAGCAAATTGTAATTAGATACTCTGATATCTTTGGTTAAACTTCATGTGTATTTTCACAGTCTATCACAGAATTTATATTGTCGTCTAATCACAGAAGTTTCTGAATGGCACTTTACAAATTTAGAAATTACGATTTTACCGAAGGTTAAGATCTTTCAGTTCGTCTGTGTAACATTCTTTCCACCGAAACTCTATACATAAATTTACATTGTACAGTTGTAACAAAGATCTTTGCAAAGTGCCGAAACACAATATGCATAGGCTACGTTCGGGCTAGCCTATTTCCTTGCTGCAGCTTTTCTGTGAAGCCAAATACTCTGAAATTGAAATTGACTGACATACTTACTGGAGAACAAAAAACAAGATCGGCGCTGATCGTGCATTTCAAAACAAACATTGAAGCTTCATTTCTTGTCAGTTTTCAATAGTCATGTCTCACTATATTTAAAGTACTACACCGTATTTGAATTTTTAAAATGGTACAGTTTTTCTAGTGTCACCTTGTAAATTTGTGTAACGTATTGGAATTATACTCTGTTTTACTTATGACATGGTCAGTGCGATATCAACCAGACCTCCCTGTGAAACCTTTATCAACGCTGAAGTGTAGATTTGAAGCACTGCCGAGCAGAATGATGGTTCAAGATTTCAGTTCCATTAGGCCTGTTAGCGTCACGTTTTATACATTTGTCTGCAACGACTCCCTACGTGTAATTTTCCCCATGCGGTTAATATCAATTTTGCGAATTTTTGTGCATACGTATATGTTAGAGACGACGCGGTGGTGTCGTGGTAAGTTCTGTGCCCTGTAACCGAAGGGTCGCAGGTTAGAATCTACCGCAAACCACGCTGACTATCGACTTTGTACAAGTTGCTAAATCATAATTGTCGACGAGGAAGGCAACGGAAAACCACCTCACTTATATCATCCCCAGGGGCATAAAAGCCAATGGACATGCCTTTGGGCAGAGAATTCGTCATCACGTATATGTTTGTTGTTGATGTTTTGCTCTAGGCCAATGCGCATGGCATTGAGGATGCTATCACCGAGCAGCTATTGCTGAGAATTCGACATCTTTTGCTGACGGATGAATATCTGGCAGCCATCACCTTGTGCTGGTCTCTCCTAGATGTGGCACCAGAAATGCGGCCTTTGGTGAGAGGCGACTTGACGCTGGCGCTAAGGAACTGGGGAGAAAACCTCACAGATGATGAAGATGTTGAAGATAAAGCACTGCTGATGGAGAACTATCATAAAGCCATCTGCTTGTTCCCTGACAGTGAATTACTAAGAAATAATATGGGAGGATTTCTTTTCAAGTAAATATTCATCATTGTCGTAACTGTCATTCTGATCATAGTTACGGCAATTTAGACAGCATCGTAAGTGACGAACTGCTTCTGGCTTGTTTCTCATAGTTGGTTATCGGTGGAAATGCTAAGAGTTACAATATAATAAATAGAATTTCATTTGTTTAATTAGCATAAGTGTATACTTTAGTATTGTTTAAAATTAATTGTTGTACTGCTCACCAGTCTCCATCCTGTCTTGCATCTGGGGAACTGAAGCATCAAACTTCTTTGTCATTTCCGGACTACTCACTTGTTGCAGCTCTGTGATCCATATATGTTGCATTGTGCGAAGTTGGTTTCTCAGAAGCATTTGCAGTGCTAAAAAGCAGTTTGTTTGGTTCTCCACATACAACATGGCGTATGCCGTAAGATATGCCTTTTGAGCATTTCTGAATATTAATTCGAATCTGTACACAAGATGAAGACTGGATTACAGACTGTAATTTAATTGTAATTTAATGAGCCTGGATTATTTAATACCATTTAATGGATGTTATGAATATGCAATAGTGTCATGAATAATTGATGATCATTATGAATAGCTTGATGTTGAGAATGATCAACAGATGTTTTGATAATTATTTGGCAGTACTGCGATGGAGGTTTATTATTGTTATTCTAGGATGGGATATCCGAAGGTGGCGATGCAGTACCTGCGGAGCGTTCTGCAGAAAAACCCCGACTTCCTCAAGGCTCAGGAAAACCTGGACAACATCTGCGACCTTTTGGTGGAGAGATGGCACTTCCGGATGCTCAACGACGCCAGCCGCAACCAGTGCTATCAAAACGCGATACAGGAAGTGCTTCAGCGACACTCTGATACTTCCGGTGACAGACCTGCTCTTGTTCTGGATATTGGAACAGGCACTGGATTGCTCAGGTAGCATCATTCGATTGTCTGAGAAACAACAACACAAAGTGGTGTTAAATTGACTCTTAAATTTTTCACGTTAATGACGAGTGCTTGCAGAAAGTGACTTGGAGACCAAGGCAGGTGGTTCTTAACGTGTTAAAGCTGCACGTAGTTTAGACCTTCATGTTGTATAAAAAATTTGTGACATAGTGGTTCATATCAGAAAGGATACGTTGACTGCTACATGGTATTTATGAATTTCAAAATCAGTATTAATCCTTTACGCGTTTGCGCCGAGAATATTCGCTGAAAACGGGCTTAAAATTTAAAACTCAACGGGTAAAGGGTTAAACTAAAATTACTTTAAATACTCTTCACTGGTTTTGTCAGAAAAGAAGAATTTCTGCAATCATTTTCGTTATCTTTTTTAGCATGTTTGCGGCACTCGCCAGTGAGAAAGTGGATGTCTACGGGTGTGAGATATCAGAGACGATGTTCGAGATCTGCAGCGACGTTCTTGCGGCAAACAACCTGAGTGACCGCATCAGAGTTATTGAAAGGTCATCTGATGATCTTAGCGTACCCAACGACATTCCTTGCAAGTACGATTCTCTTCTCATCTCATTTGCTCTGTTCCAGGGGTGTCAAAAAACGGTCTTATTGGTGGGTCTTGTGGCACTATTCTCCAGCACGTGGCATGCCATGGTGCCAAAGACCCTTCAGGAGCAAAATGGGGTAGAGGTCTGCGACTAGGTATGGCGACCCTGTCCCGAGAAGTTTGTTGATAGCAGAATTTTAAATCGTGCATTATTAGGCTTTTGCATTTTTCACGATCGTGATAAAAATGTAACCCGTGACTATTAATGTATTCGGCCCCTCCCTGAAAAATATCTACATGCACTCATGACCATGCATTGCGGTGTTGATGGATTGCACTGTTGGTGAGTAGATCTGATAATGGAGAGAGGACTGATCACCTGGTCTTGTTAATTGAGATTGAGAAAGCAGTTTGTAGCACTGCCCCTCACTCGAGTCACAAAGACCGATTTTATGAATATGCAATATCAAGGTATAAGTAAAGTATGAGATAGAATCAAATCTATGACAAATAGATTGGTGTAAAACTGATTGATGTAAATCTTATAAGCGCAGAACTATGAATTGTTTATTCCAGAAGAAAACGTTTACAAAAGCATGTTCATGTTTTCAAGACTAGTAAATTTTATGAGCTATATAAAAAGTAGCCTTTATGCTTTTCAGAGCGGACATTGTGATAACGGAAACTTTCGACAGTGGGTTTTTTGGAGAGCACGTTCTATCTTCACTAAGTCATGCTTGGGACAACCTGATGAGTGAAAAGGTAACTGTTGTTGTCTTCTTGTCTGTTCTTGTCAAATGATATTATTACATAGAAGAAGAAGAACCTGTAGACCTTTAACACTTTAATGACAAGAGTGTACTAAAAGGGACTTGGAAACCACTGCAACTTGTTGAACATTACAATGTCACCACGAAAAGATACCCATGTTCATGAAGTGCTCAAAAGTAAATGTCTATATACATATATTAAGTGTTAAGATATGAAGACCAAGGAAGAGACGCGGAAGACCAAGGAAGAGATGGTTGGATGAGGTACAGGAAAAGTCTGGCATGAGCCTGGAGCAGCTAAGAGAGGCGACAAGAGAGAGGAGACACTGGAGAGGATACATCAAAAACTGTCGCCAGAGTTCTAAGAGCTGACGGCACCAGGTGACCAGGTGAAGTGTTAAGATAGTGATAAGTCATTTTTTACTGACTACAGTACCTACTTACATTATGTTCCACTGTGGTTTCTCACCTCTTTGACTTTAGAGTTTTTACCTGTTGCGAATGTATTTGATGTAATTTTTTAAACTGCCTCTTTTGAGGCCTAATATTAGAGAAATTTACTGTATAGCCTGAAACTTCGTTAGATTATCACTTACATGTAACAACATGTATTTCGTGAAGTTATGCTTCTGTAAATGTCACATTGATCATTACCATTTCAGTGTCTTGTGATTCCTCATGGAGCCATTGTCTACGTTGCTGCAGTGGAATGTAGTGCCATACGCCAACAGAACAGGTAACAGATGTTGTTCTTTAGATGTATATTGGAGCACGTATACATGTGAGGAATTTTAATTAGTGGACCATTGAGTGGAGAAGGTCTCCTTGACATCTCCTTTCAGAACAATTGCTGATTGTGCACCCGAGTTGGAAATTATTCAGATGCAGAATATTATTCATGCCTCACTTGAGCTGCTCATTTCATCTGTAATGTAATGTAAATCGTGAAGATTTGTCAGTGCCACACAAAAGCCATGTCAGATAGACCAGCTTATTTACTGGCCGCCATACATCAATGAATGATGGTTGTACACGACGCGGCCGACCCTCGCTAGAGGATGGTTGAGAACAGAACATAACGCTATATCAAATGAAGGTCACTATATGGCTAGGTGGGAAGTCAGAATCTGTGACTAGTGCATTGTGATAGGTTTATAACATTATGTCTATGATTTCTTTGATTTTATTAGATTAGTTAACAGGCGTTCATAGTTATAATTGTTGACTCCAGGATGTTGAAGCCACATGGATTGAGCAAAATGGAGCTGGTGTATGGAGGGGGCGAACCCGTACGCAGAACATTTTATATAACTGAATCTCATTTGTTGCATTTTTGCGTACAAGCAGTGAAATTAGGTTTATAGAATATATAATCTTAATTTGAACTTTCATTCTCAAATTGTGCAGTCCATATTCAATACTGCGTGGGCCAGAGAAGCATTTTCAGCAGCCAGAAATGACCCATTAGCCAGAAATGACCTGTGGGCCAGAAATGACCTGTGGATCAGAAATGACCCGTGGGCTCGATCTTTGGCATCCTCTGCTTTATGCTGTCAGTCTTTTCGATGACAGTGTGTTGCAGCTGCATTAAAAATATTTTCTTCAATAGGCACTTTAAAGATCTCTCAGGTATTGCTGCGTATGAAATACTAACTTATTATGTATGTCTTTCTAAATCCTATATGATCTGAGACAATTTTCATTAAAGTAGAATTTTAGGTTTTTACTGACAGGTGATGCAATTTAGCTACTTGTAAGTGTTCTGTTGTTTGTGTTTTCATAGGCTACTCCATAGGAAAGTTGATTGTGTTGATCTGAGTTGTCTCGAGGTGCTCTGCTCAACGAGTAATCGTGACCTCTGTGACCTTTATCAACGGAGCGTTGCTGAGCATAACGACAACTCGACGATCTGCGTGTCAGACGATACGGATTTTGAGCCGTACTCGAGCGAATTTCTGAATCGTCTTCGTCATGGATACCGGTGGTTGTCAAGTTCACAGATAATTACGACGTTTAACTTGAATGACCGTCAGGTATAGCAGATCTGTTTTGGTCGTTATATATGCTATTGGTAAAGCCAGTTGAAAAGCTTTTACTGAGTACAATTCCTATTTGCGTTGTGTTCTTTGGATCTCCTTCTGTATGATATCATCGACGGAGTTTATGTTGCTGAATCATGTCTTAGATGTGATGTAGCCAACTAATGTCAAGTTGATCGCTATGTCGATATGGTTCAGCCAGTTGTATGTATTCTAAGCATTTATATAGCACCTTTAATAGGGTGAACCGTTCAAAAGCACTCCCAGTACGCAAAGCCCCACGTGAAGAGAGTGGAGAAGGACGAAGAGAGACTGCAATCATGACTGAATTATTAATTAGTTGATGCAAAACGATTCTCTTTTCATATGTGATATATCTGATCAACGTGGAAGAGTCTGATTATTTTAAGTTTGTTTTGCGAGTGAAAAATTTACTTTTTTGTGTTTGTTTCTGTATTTGAAAGCAAGTGAAATTATATAAAGACGGATACAAGACAACAGTTGAGTTGGATGTGGCAGAGTGTGGCCAGCTGGATGCATTCGTTGTCTGGTTTGATGTTCACGTCAGCCAAGAACGTATCCTCACCACATCACCTGGTCCGATGACAGCTTCCGAGGCTGCGGGCGCTCAAGGCAGCTGTCAGGCAGTTTGTTGGGAACAGGCCATCTTTCCATTTCTGTCCAATCACCTTGACCGTGGCAATGGTGAGTCAGAAATTATTGGGTTTTTTGAGTGAGCATCGTGAAACTTGTTAACTGCTGAGTTAATTTCGTCTTTATCCATACACTAATTGCTTAAACCTAATTAACCCAGCATCGAGCTTTTGCTATTGTGTGTTCCTCGATGTGGAATGACCTTCCCTTGCCATATGTTGCATGATTCTGGTGGACCATTCATCTGCATCTCTTCTGCCTGAAGACCTTTCTCTTTTCGTGGGCCTGTCATGCTGAGAACGCTTCTGAATAGCTCTGCCGTGAGAAGCGGTTCACAAATGTTATATTAGATTTGATTTAATTCTCTTACATAAGCAGCTTCTGCATGTGTCTTTCATTCAATTGCGATGTCTCTCATTCAATTGCGATGTCTCACATATGTTGCTTCTAATATTTTTTCATTTTTCGTATTTGATCGCAAGCTAGTGAGTGCAATTTCTTGGAAACGCTAAATTATTCTAGAAACCAAATTGTGTTAAATATTGAATGAATTTTATTAAATATTGAATGAATTTTAATTGTTTTCTTCGTTATTTCAGCGTGTTGTAAGTCACAGAATTTTAGATCTGTTTGCATTGCTACTGCAAGGTTCTTATAAGGTGCTCTGTAAATATTAATTTACATAAATATCATGATTGTAATACCAGTTACTCAGTTGTGGGATGCGGTGGTGTAGTGGTGGCATCGTTGCCTTGAAGCCGGGAAGGTTTGAGGTTCGAATCCAACTCAAGTCGCCGTGTAGGGACCTTGGGCAAGTCCTTTACTCGCAATTGCTCAGCGCTTCGGCGTGAAACTCCGATGCAGTGTCCGCTCTGCAGTCGGGAGCGCCTTTGAGTAGGGAGCTTGAAGGGGCGCTATAACAAGTGCACATACAAACAAACTCAATAATTAATGTAAGTCATTTTGTATGGCCCCTTTGAGAGACCTTCAGCGTAATGCCTCTAAGTAGAGATCTTTAACAGGTGCTATATAAATTACAATTGATTGATGGATGCGTTTTTTTAGTCAGAGGTTTGGACTGCTTGTTTCGTTTGCTCCGGATTCTGGTTTCTATGACTTACATAATTATTTTTTTATATTTTCAGTTACGTTTTCGAGTGATGTTTCCGTTCGTCCTGGGAATAAGCTGTTGTTAGAAGTGCACATCCAGGATGCTCTTCATCTCACTTGCTCTCATGTTACTACTGACTCGAACAATTCACTGGATCACCCCAAACCATACGAACCAACTGGCGGTGACAGTGCTGCTCTACATGAAAACACAAAGCGTGAAGAGTTTGTTAGCGACACGAAAGGCACACTTGTAGATGCAGCTCAGGCATCTGTTGGTGCTGCTTCTGGATCGAACGATAAGATGCCTGATGTGGTTTTGTTCGTAGATAGGATGAACTTGTCTGCACTCAATGATACGGTTTACAACGACGCGTGTCTTCGTGCCATACGGGAGATTCGTGATGGTCTCGTTTCTGATGGAAAGTTGTTCCGGGTTGTTGCGATGGTGGCCGGATTTTCGTTTCTGCCTGTTCAAATGCTGACGTTGGGTGCGGATAAAGTTCTTGTGATGGGGCTGAATGCGTCTGGTGAAAGTGCTTTGCGACATCTGGCCAAGCACAATGGGTTCGATGATGACAGGCTGGTTTTTAGTGCGGGTACAAGCATGGAAATGGATAACGTTTGGCCGGTTCTCTTTGCTGAGGTTGTCGACGTGCAGGGCTGCCTGAGGCAGAGCATATTTGAAGATATTGCGTTGGCCAGGTAGGAAAACATTCTCTTCACTACCTGGATTATTATCATGTTTTGTGTCTTTGCATCATCATTTGCTGTATTCAAACATTTTATTTATGTTTTATGCTATCAGACATTTGTGAAGTGCCATTTGAATTTCTTCATGGCAGATTGTCTTCGCTATACGGGTTTTCCTTAGTATTGATAATATTGTGTACTTGTGCATATGTATATAGCCTTTCTTGTGCCTTTCAGATGACCATGCATGGAATTCCAGATCATCTGGTGCTATGCAGATCATCATCCCATCTCATTTTAAAATTTGTACCTCACCAAAACAATTCTTGAATCTAGGGCCAACATTTTAAAATCTTTTTTAGAGGGGCATTTAAGCTGTTGTGCTGCATTTTTCAATTGTGCACAATTATTAAAAAACGTATAGCTAATTAAATTAAAGTAGTAGCTGTTTGTTTCTCTAGAGCAACCAAGCTGTCACCAGGTGGCGTCATTGTGCCAAGCCGAGTCGTAGTCTTTGGGCGGCTCATCAACTCAATGTCGCTCATGGAAGACACGAAAGTCGTCAGCGATGAAAGAACGCGACCGTGCAAAGTCGCCGACTTCATCAACGAATTTCAGGTAAATATTTGAGTTTCTGGTCTGCTTCTGGGATTCTGACTTAACTCATTGATCTCTGAGTCAGGTTGAGTTTTATGTTGAAGTCCAGAGATGCTTTTGGTTGATGTCGATGCAGTGCCTCATTTCTGTTGCATGACTTGCGCATGAAGTAAAAAACAGCGTATCAGGTGATAATAAAAGCCACTGCAGGTATATTTTGGGTGTTTTTAAATTCTACATAATTTAATGTAAATCAATATAATTTAAATTGAGTATAATATTATGCAGGTAAAAAAACACTCTGTCCATTTACATGCACTCTGTCAGTGATTGGGCTTCTTGGTTAGGTTTGTTGGGTTACTACTGCAGACTTTTCTTAAATAGGTCTATTTAAAATTCAACTGCTTACTTATTTGCATATTGCCTTTTTAGCTTGTTGAATCGTTAAATTGAATTATTATCGAATTTTTATTTTTTAGTTTATCAGCCACAGTTTTTATTACATTTTACAGTTATTGTATTATTGGAGGCCCGGTAGCGCAACGGATAATATGCTGGCGTAGAGAGCGAGAGGTAAGGAAGGACATGCTTTGTAGGCTGCTATAAGCGCCTATTATTGCAGGCTGTCTGTTCTGTTAATATAGTTAAGATTTGTGTATCCTGTGATCTGCGTTCTTTTGAATTGTTTTAACTGCATAATTGTACACTGTAACCGGTTGCGGTCTGTCAACCGGATTATTGCAATAAACTGAAAATTTTAATTATTATTAATCATTGTTTTTTCAGATGATCAGTCATGTCGATATTGAACTGTCAACACTTGCGTACACGCCGGTGACCGACATTTTTGAGATGTTCGCGTTCGATCTGAACAATGATCAGATTTCACCAGATAGCAGTCTTATTGACTTGATGCTAGATCCAAGAGGTTCCTCATTCAAGGAGAGCTTTGTTAAGACAACATCCCTGGAAACAACCACGATAACTTCGCTCGTCTACTGGTTTGAATTGAACCTTGCTGGAGGTGTCCGGGTCAGTACTGTTGATGATCGGTGCCACTGGAAACAGGCAGCTGTGATTATACCGAAAGCGCCGTCAGTTAGAGCGGGCGATTGCATTAGCTTAAGAGTCTTGTGTAGTAACAGTTGCTTTAATGTTGACGTGGTTGTGGATGGAAGGCAAAGTGATGACTTATGATTAAGATGGGTGATTCCATTGTTTTTTTTAAATTTTTTATCTCCTGTGATGCTGCTTCTTGAAATCTCTTTGCTGTTGTTGTTATTATTACTATTATTATGTTTTTTAGCCGAGGTAGAAGTGATGCGTCAGGAACAGAAATTATGTTAGGGTCAAAATTGATTCTCCGAGAGATGAGGCCTCGTCCAGGTTTCACAACCATCTAGAAATGTGCCTTTATTATTATTATTATTACTATTGTTGTTGTTTTAGTTTATCAACCACAATTGCAATTATTACACTTCACAGTTATTGTACTATTATTATTTTTTACCCAAGGTAGTTGTAAACCCTCAGGAAAGGAAAAATTGTCCAGAGACTGTTAGCTGGTGGGTTCTGGAACGTCTACACTTCATCCAGTTGTGGCCAATCAAGGTCTTCTATATAATTATTTGACCTATTTATTATAATTAATTATATTTTTATTACTATCATGATTATTTTTGTTCAAACACGAACTTACACGGTGCTGAAGGCTGAAAATACAACTTGAGAGCATACCTACGAATAACAACCCTTAATAGATAAAATAAGACGACTGTAATCAGACAGTACGCAGCAAGAATGCTTTGAAACATGTGGCAATCTACAATGCTCCCATAAAAGACGTTAGAGTTTGCTGAGAACTGCAAGTGTGAGCACTTCCAAATGTGTAATAAATATTTGAAGTCTTGTTCCTTTAAGATAAATTTCTATGTGAATACTGGGCCTTACAGCGCAATGGAGAGAACGGCAATTTTTAATATTACATTTAAGAATATTTTGAATTCTTGACATCTTTAAAGATCTCCAAATGATGATTAAGGAGATGTAGTACTTGAACATTCCAGATCAAGTATCACAGATTCAACAATCAGAACATGAATCATAAACATAAATCTCTTATTATAATTATGGCACAACGTACATGGTATGACAAGATCTTGCTACCAAGAGCATTGTGACATTGATGTGCTGGATGTGACAGTGACATGACAGTCTCATGTACCTTTAACGATAATTAGAAAATTTGTCTAATTGTTTTAAATTTCTGGCTGATTGAGAGTTGAGTGCTATTATTAGCAATTCAACACGAGTTGTAGGCCTACTGATGAATTTTGTAGGCCTGCAATAACGGGCACAGCCATCTAGATCCTAGAGAATGCCACCTGCATAATGTGCATATGTTTCACAAAATTATGTTACGGTCCTATAATTGATGTCTCATTTTACATGACCATTGACTCATCTTCACGTGACGTAGCATCATATACGTAAGTAAGTAGGTGGCCTTTATTTGCATTTAACGACTTTACTTGCATTGTAAGCCATTGTAAGATTTATAGCTACATATTTGAATGGATTCTAACTGGAAAGAGATGTTTTGCCTGCCTTAGATCCCTCTTTAGTCTTTATGGGATGGACTTCCACCATCATTTCTCTCTGGTTTTCTCTCTGGTAGGCCAAATCTTTACACATCTTTCTCTCACTTCAGATCCTGCCTTTTCTCTCTTGGTCGATCGCACTGGGAGCGCCTCTGAAAGGCGTAGGCCCTATATTGCTGAGAGAAGAGCCTACAATATACAGTTATATATTTTAAGCATAGGTCTAAGCCTACATGCACAGCGAAATCAGTGGCGTAACAACTGAGCCGGGGGCCCGTGGACATTCTCAGCTTGGGGGCCCCCTATTCATAATTAACGAGACTAAACAGTGAAAACAATTAGATGGCTATTTTAAAACAAGAGCGCCTATTATAATCTGAAGTAATTTTGGTAGCGCAATAGTATAGGCCTACTGGTGAGTTTTCGTAAAGCTTCGATCGCTTTATGAATGTCAGTATTCAACGCTGTCATCAATAATCCATTGTTAAGACACATTAATGGTTCAATGCAAAACAAGAAAACGGTTCCACGACAACTGGTCTACAGACAACTCGTCTAACGACAACAGTTACTGGTCTACAGACAACTGGTCTAAAGACAACTGGTTCAGTGGCGGCGCCAGAATTTCAGTTTGGGGGGTGGGGGCTGAAGCACTGCGGCGGAAATTTCCCATTTTCATCCTCCGAAATTTCTGACGAACTTTTTTTAGTTATCGGCCGAAATCTCATAAAAAAAATTCATTTTCGCCGCCAAAATTTCTGACGACTTTTTTTAGTCATCGGCCGAAATCTCATGAAAATTGTCCATTTTCGCCGCCAAAATGTGTGACGACCTTTTTTAGGGGGGGTTGTGCCTCTTATAGGGGGGTGTCACGACAACTCGTCTACCGACAACTCGTCTAACGACAAGTGGTCCCCAGACAATTCGTCTACGACAACTGGTCTACAGATAACTGATCCAGCGCTTGAGAAATGGAAGCTGGCTGAAAGTTTTTACAGGTGATATGGAGGTTGGATTGATGAAAAAAACGCAAGAGAAATGGAATCTGGATGATGGATCTTTTACAGGTGAAATAGAAGCTGGATTGACAAAAATAGCGTATGAGAAATAAAAGCTGGATGAAAGTATTTCTTGATCTGAAATAGAAGCTGGATTGATGGGAAAACGCTTAAGTAATGGAAGCTGGATGAGTGTATATTTTATATCGGAAATGGAAGCTGGATTGATGAAAATAACGGGTGAGAAATAGAAGCTGGATGAAGGTATTTTTAGATCTGAAGTAGAAGCTGGATGCATGTCGAAATACACGAATAAAATAATCAATTCAGCTTTCATTTAGGCTAAAAAAAGTTTTCATAAATCCAGCTTCTATTTCATCAATACTATTCGTCTGTAGACCAGTTGTCGTTAGACCAATTGTCCGGAGACGAGTTGTCGGTAGACGAGTTGTCGGTAGACCAGTTGTCGTGGAACTCTTATAGGGGTGCTTAGCCCCCTCCTAGCGCCGCAACTGAACTGGTCTACAGACAACTCGTACTATTGATGAAATAGAAACTGGATTTATGAAAAAACGTTAAATGGTTTTCTAGCTTAAATGGAAGCTGGATTGATGACTTTCACTCATGTATTTCAACGTGTATCCATGCAGCTTCTATTTCAGATATAAAAATACCTTCATCCAGTTTCCATCTCTTAAGCGTTTTCCATCAATCCAGCTTCTATTTTAGGCCTAGATCTAAAATTTATACCTTCATCCAGCTTCTATTTCTCATGCGTTATTTTCGTCAACCAGCTTATATTTCACCTGCAAAAGAACCTTCATCCAACTTCCATATCTCTTGCGTTTTTTGATCAATCCAGCCTCCATTTCAGCTGTACAAAACTTTCATCCAGCTTCCACTTCTCAAGCGCTGAACCAGTCTGTAGCCTAGACCAGTTCTCTTTAGACCAGTTGTCGTTAGAGGAGCTGTCTGAAGACCAGTTTGTTGTCGTGACACCCATACAAGGTCCATAGCCTATGTATGTGGTCGAGTGGGTTGGTAGCCCGCTCGCCGCGCCGGCGGCCCGGGTTCGATTCCCGGTCGGTCAGAGATTAATTTCTCGGATCTTTACTGCGGGTGGCTCGGTCGCAATATAAACGTGGAGTAGCGGTGGTGAAGGATCTCACCCTCAGGGTCGAAGCCATAACACAGCCGCTATATAAATATGCGATTACATTTACATTTTACACACACGTATACGTGCCTGTAAAGTATACTCACTGTGGTCTGTTACAGTAGTTCTTCGTAGAATTACTTCGTGAATTTGGCTATTCTGCAGCCTTACTGTTCGCAAACACAGCAGCCTCAATTTTTCGATTTCCTCAGCTCGCTTCTGACTGCCAGAAGTTCAGAACTGTACGTGCGTTTCATATGGCATTCATCTTATATGATGATTATTTTCGTTTAGGCACCGCAAGAGTGATAATCCAGATAAAAATAAATGAATGACTGTTATTATGAGCGCGAAGGAATGAACCCTGCAATGTGCAGTGTGTATCAGTCACTTGAACACTTGGCTCGTATAGACACACTGACAGAGACAGAGACAGGTACACACAATGCACACACACACGCACAGAGTGACAGAGAGAGTGAGAGACAGACAGACAGACAGAGACAGACCTCTTTTTCTCTCTGTCTGACAGACAGACAGAGAGACAGACAGACAGACAGACACACACACACACAGCCAGCTAGAATTAGTCAATTAGAGGGAGCGGGGGAAAAAGCAGATACTATTTCAAGCATCATTCCTTAACGCTGCGTCGGGTACTCGGATGACCTCCACGAATGAACGTATACCCCAACCGAGGACCCCTCGCCCTAACCGTCGACCCGCCCCTAACATACAACTAAGTGTTGATGTCTACTACGGGTCAAATGCTCTCACATCCGGATGACCCATACAGTCCCGACAGACACGACACAAGCGACAGACACGACACAAGCGTATCATTTATCATATCCGTCGGTCGTATCCAGGCTAGGCCTAGACTCTACAAACTAAAACTAACTATAAAACGGAAAAACTCCGAAAAAGTACATGACACTTTTTTACTTAATAAGCTTGGGGGCCCTTTGGGTCTCGGGGGCCCGTGGATTTTGTCCACCTTCGTTATATGGTTGTTACGCCACTGAGCGAAATGCAACTGATAATTTAAACAAGTTGGCTTTAACACACTGCTCTGTAAATATAGGTAGCACATACACGGTACCGGTACATGTAGACATCGTGGAGATGACCTTCCCCAGCGCCTATCCCTAAAATGAAATTGATCATTATTTTATTAGAGACAGCGATAGCTGAAGAGTCAATCGGTATGTTTTGGGAGAGCCATGTTTGCCTTCCCGCGGATATTGGAGACCGAAACTATGCCACGAATTGATGAAGGTGGGGGATCTTGGGAGTTGAGGGGTCCTGTGTGGACAGTACAGAAGGATTGGAACCGGCGTTTAGCCTGTTAGAAGTTCACTGAACAACATTTTAACAGAGGTCAAAACTCAATGGCCATTATAGCTGATACGTCGATTCGCGATATTCGATCCTGAACAGCATGGTTTTTTTCGTATTATCTATATGTCAGAGTGATGATTATGATTATGATAGTGGGAGACATGTTGCCTGCGATTAGATCAAGTCGTTGTCATTCCATAGGCTACAGCCGCTACACAGCTAAGCCTTGGAGCTTCAATCGACCAACGATAACCTCGAGCGTGTGATCATCTGCTGGGCAAAGTGACAGACGAGTAGGCTTAATTGACGAGTCGTTTGTTCTATGGAAAACCGATTTTCATTTAATATAACAGCCACGATACAATAGCCGCGGTAGGCCTTAATTGTATGTGATCCGGAAGGGAAATGGCCCATCGCTCCTAGCTTAATGCCATAATTTAGTCCTTAATTAGACTAATAATAATAATTATAATAATAATAATAAGAATGATAATAAATAAGCCTCGTTTGTTTTTGAAACATGCAACGTCTGACCTATAGGCTACCATGAGTAGCGAATAATTACTATGAACGAATGATCACATAAAAATTATTATTATTGCAATTAAGTTATTACAAGAGTTGAGTTTAATTGTGGGCACGGCATTGGCAGCCGTGCAAGGCGCTAGCAGCTTAATTCTTGTTGCTCAGTTTACCAATGCTATAATCAAATGGAGGTCTCAGTTGACCTTATGGGGGGGGGGGGGGGGGGTGGTGGAAGCGATCCCAGATTCGTGCGCTTTTCTTGCCAGAGTGTTTACCATTACCCTAAATCCACCCCTCTGTTGAACGGTTTAAGAGACAGGGCAGCGTTGTGTCAGCCATTCAGCGAAAACTATGGTAAAACATTTTAAAATAGGAAGATTCATTTGAAGGGGTTCTTCTTACACAGATCCCGACATCATCCCGTACATCTTGTGAGCCACTGAGAACGCTTATTATAGGGCTACAGCCTATAGTATACAGATCGACTTGCTGTAAGATTTAGTCTACTTATACTAACGGCGTTCCATAGTCTACAGAGCTGTCCCTATAGAAGGCATGCTAGTTAGTACTGGTATGGATAAAAGCATAGGCCTGCTGCAGTTTGTTTTCGTTTGCCCTAAACTGACGTCAGCGAACTGCTAGGGCACTTGGAGCGACGCGCTGCGTTTGGGGCGCAGCCATATTTACAGAGGAGATTCATCCCAGCATCTTGCAGAGCAGACGCATCTCAACTAAGTCTACTCCAGTCAGTGCATAGGAATAGGCCTAGGCCATACCGAACGTCATGTTAGGTAGCCTACTGCATGGCCTGAATAACTAGGTCTCAAGCAAATCTCTCCTTGCAGGTTTCAGTGCAGGTTTAAAAACCATCAGATGGCACTATAGGGCCTAGTGATTTTTGCCAAGTTCACGTTCTTCACATCTGTCTTCCCACCAGCCATGATTAGTAATCAGAGGTGGAATCAAGTCTTGCATGACGTTTAATGGGCGAAACCGGATTTTTACCAGTAGGGCAAACTACTGATAAGAGAGTAGCTTAATTAGGCCTAGGACTAGGACTAAATGCCACTCCTCAAGTTTAATTAAGGAGCAGCATACGTCCGTTATGCACACAGCGCTCGTGAATAAGCGTACGTGTGCCCTGATTCTAGTTTTCAAGCGGCGTCAAATAGCCTAAATGTGGAGTTTGCAATTACGTTACCTTATCTGGATGCCCAAACCACTCGACCGATTGCTTATGAAAGGAACTGGCTCCCCGGCCGTCAGTACGAAGAATTTAGACCTTCGATTGGAAATCGTCTGTTTCACGTAGAAACCTAGTCTACGTGTAGCGTGGTCGAGTGATATGATGTCTTACACAAGGATTGAAATAGGACTATTCGTTCTCGACGCGCTGTGGAATCTATGCGTGTTGTTTCCCGTCCTTGTCATATTCTGGAGCGGATCATGGGACCTGGTCGATATCTACATGGACAGTCTCTTTCCGAAGCAGTCCGTCAGCAACGGTGTGTCCATAGCTGTCGGAAGCACCTTCTTGCTCATCGCCTACTTCGTGCTTCCACTGCTGAAACAATTCGTCCGTCCTTTCTCGTGCTGGTCGCCGAAACACCTCGTTGTGTCCAGGGTCTGTATGTACGTGTCTACCATTGGTAACATACTCTTCTGGAGAGGCGTGTGGAACGCGGTTTACATTCTCGTCGGAAATGACATCCAGGTTGTGACGCTGATGACCTTGGTCGCCCTCTTCCTTTTGATTCTGCTCAAGGCGACGGTCAGTCCCATCGGTTGTCCGTTTGGAATTCACCTCGACACGAGTCCAGATTTCTACGACACGTCGCCAAGATTTCGGCAGCAGGTAGGCTAAGTGTGCAAGATTTGCTTGTATACACCTTGATGTACTAGCAAATCTTTACGTATTTTACTTCTTCCTTGCCTACAGGCTACTTCCTTCTTAGCTTCGTCCTTCCATATTTACAACCATCTTTCCTTCCTTACGCTGTCTTTTTCTCTTTCAATCAAAGCCTTCCTTCCTTCCTTCCTTCCTTCCTTCCTTCCTTCCTTCCTTCCTTCCTTCCTTCCTTCCTTCCTTCCTTCCTTCCTTCCTTCCTTCCTTCCTTCCTTCCTTCCTTCCTTCCTTCCTTCCTTCCTTCCTTCCTTCCTTCCTTCCTTCCTTCCTTCCTTCCTTCCTTCCTTCCTTCCTTCCTTCCTTCCTTCCTTCCTTCCTTCCTTTCTTCCTCAATTTTCTCCTTCTTTTCTCCTCCCCATAATTTTTCTTGCATCTTTTCCTCCTGTCCTTTCTTTAATTCTTTCTTTCCTTCTTTTTCTCCTTTCCTAGTTCCTCCTTTTTCTTCCCTCCCTCCACCCTTCTTTCCATCCCTCATATTCCACTTCTCCCATCCATCTTTCATTCCTCTTCCCTTAAAACTTCAATGCTTTAGAAAGGCAGTCTGAACTTTAATTGGGAAAGTTTGACGCAGCCCTAAGAGCCTAAGGTTGGCAGCAAAAATGTATGGAGAGCATAATCTTGTTTTCATTGGAATACAGCAGGAGCCAATTTTCCTCATTTGCTTTAAATATTACCCTTTCAGTACGTAAACATTTGGAGCCGGTAATTGAGTTCACCCGACCAATGCGCTCTGGTAAAATTCCAGTTGACGTAAATGATAGTTGATGAATGATAGTTCCAGTTGATAGTAGCCTAAATGAAGTTTTTAAACTTTGGCACATGGTCGCTGATGCAGAGCTGGATACTTTTTAAAAACAAATGTTAAGTCGTGCACTAGGCTACATTAAAACCTACTCACGTGGTAGGCCCATATTATATGAGTCGTGATTGAATGTTTACTCTAAGCTGCTCCTATGTGTAAGTGTAACCTTGTAGTCATAGTAGGCCTATGTCTTGAATGTAGCATATGGTTTCGCACGAGAGTATTACATGATGCTCGCGCAGTGGACACCGAAGATGGAAATTTTTATGCCTTTAAAGTTGCTCATTAAAAAAATATTTCAATGCAAATAAAGTTTTTCTTCCCGAACTCATGGCGTTTTTTAACGTGCAGTTGTACACAAAATGTGCAGTTCTAAACGGATTCGTGCAGTTGTAGAAGCACTTCTGTACAGTTAAAACTAACAAAAAGGTCATTCTTCTCCGATTGGAAGTAATTTACCGTGGAGGATGGGAAAGGAAAGAAGACTCGAGTTGTGTAGTTAAAAAAATTCCTTAAAAACAGCCATGCCCGAACTTATCCTAAAACTTACCCAAAAACACAATGTAGGGGCCTACCGGTAGCCTGTATTTTTCACTGCACAACCTCTTCGTTTCAATCCTCATTTTTCTTGATTTTCACTGCACAAGTTTGCTTTTAGACCAGTGCCTAAAGTGTGGAAAAATAAGTGCCTGGATGGCCCTTACCTCTCCAAAAGAAGTGCCCCTGCCTGTGCTCGCAAATAAGTGGCTGTACGGCGTTCAGATTTTAAAACAAGTGCATGGACGCCGTCCATGGCCGTCCAGGCACACTTTAAGCCATATTTTAGACTACAACTGTACAATTCATTATTTTACAACTGAACGTTTTGTGTAAAACTGCACGTTAAAACTAGCCCTGTTTTTCCTGTGTAACAGTTCTGCGGTTGCTTCTTTATATAGTTGGACAAACCGTTGCTCTACACACTGGACGTGCTATTCAGCGTCTGCGTGATGTCCACTCTCACCGTTGTCGTCTGGGCTGGGCTGATGAAACTCGGTGACCAGTTGATCTTGCCCCATGACAACATTCAGTCTCTGGTCGTGTCTTTGGGCGTCGGTTGTGCCGCCAGTCTAATCATCTTTGCTCTGATGCTTCCACATCGCGCTGCTCTCAACTACATCTCAGCTAACAACAGATTGTTAGCGCATCTCTTCGAGGCAACCTTCAATGTTGTGACGATCGTTGTGGTGTTGTTGCTGTGGAGGGGACTTTGGGGTCTGATAAGGGAACAGCTGGCAAGTGTTCCAAACAGGATCGGCATGGATTGGATCTGCCATGCACTTGGATTCTTTGGGATGGTCTGTCTCCAGGTGAGGCGGACATATATTCACTGCTAGGCGGGCTTGGCTTACATGATGATCAGGATGGTGACGTTTTGGGACGTATACTCATAATGGAGATAACGCTGACGACGACGACGATGATGATGATGATGAGGATGATGATGATGATGATGATGATGATGATGACGACGACGACGATGTTAATGTCTATGATATATAATGATGATGACTATAGCAGCATCATCACCGTCAATATCATTATTCGAATCGTCGTCATCATCATCATCATCATCATCATCGTCATCGTCATCGTCATCGTCATCGTCATCATCATCATCATCATCATCATCATCATCATCATCATCATCATCATCATCACCATCGTCATCACCATCGTCATCGTCATCGTCATCGTCATCGTCATCGTCATCATCATCGTCATCGTCATCATCATCATCATCATCATCATCATCATCATCATCATCATCATCATCATCATCATCATCATCATCATCATCATCATCATCATCATCATCATCATCATCATCATCATCATCATCATCATCATCGTAGACGTCATGACCTTGTGTAAACTGTGTGAAATCAGAATGGAAGCCAGTGCACTGCGAACTGCACTTGCCCTGGAACCTGCATTATTGTGTTATCTGAACGATAGTTGTTTATAGACGAACAATTGTTATTCTTAGCGAACTTTGACGTTCGTTAGAGTCAATCACGTGCAGCGCTTCTGTGACGTGCAGAAAAAATTCTGTGTATACAAAGCTCTCTGATGTATACACACACACTTGCACAAGGCTGAAGAGAGAAATTCCGGGGGGCCTGGGCAAAGCAGTCGCGGGCCCTGAACTATCTTAAAACTTTTTGATAAAACATTTTGGGAAAGAAATTGTAAAAATAAAAGTGCAGATAATTATGACCTACAATTTTAATATTTATTATATGACTTTTCAGCTGTTAATTTGAGGTTTACTCTGATTGTAGCTGAGTCTCAGCGATATTATATTTTAAAAGGCACAAATCATCAACTTTATATATATATATATATATATATATATTTATATATATATATATCAACTTTATATAGGCCTATATATATGAATGGCTGCTTAACCAACAGCTTTATAATAAATCAATGGCTACTTAGCCAGTGTCCCTAAAGTCACTTGACCCCTGGGCATTTCCCCTATCGACAACCCTCTACCTGCATTCATATCTTTGTCTGTATGTATATATGTAAATGGCTATTTATATAGCGCCTGAAAGCAGCCTGAAGCAGGCGATAACGGATTATGTAACATAAATTAGAACTCAGCTGTGAGTCATTGGAAAACGTTATGCATGTGATGTGTTCTTAGCTCATCAAAACATAGAATCTTGAGAGCAGTTGAACTTTGAATCGGTTACTTAGGAGTGTTGACGGTTGACCAGCTGTTGACCTAGAAGTACGTATGGTTTAATCTTATGGACAGACTCCAGGAGGGTTTGAAGGGGGGGGGGCACGTAAATAAGCGTGGCCCCCTTTATCACCGTGGATTATTTTAAACAGTTATTTTCAACGGACCAGGAAGCTCGTCAATTTGGACTCGGGATCAATTGGGTGAAAACAGAAATCCGGACCACAGTATCCATGGACTCTTGCTGCATGGCCGTTATCGGATCACGTGCGGATGGCGGGATATCCAGGTGGAATGGCTGAGGGGTGGGTGTGCCCTATACCTCTGTTATCATCACATCAAGGCTGATGGTGAGATTCCATTCTATGCAACACGAAGTCTGCATAATATCTCGAAGCTATATACAACAGCCGGTCAGAGAGAGCATCTGTTTATTTACCGGCGCTTTGTTTAATCAATTGAGTCCGTCATGTTTTCGGGATGTTTGGTTCGTTTCGGTGTCAGGCCAGGATTCAGGGAGGTCAATCTCCGGAGGCAGGGTTTGCATATAATAATTATTATGAACAGCCTTTTCATAGGCCTACATGGAACATGGACATCCTTGGGCAGGAAGCACTTTAACCCATGAGCTGGATTGACTTCCCAGTCACTTCCAGTGTATACACTCTCGTCGGTGAAAGTAATGGAGATACGGTAGGCCTACATAGACTCTGCTGCTGATTCCGTTCTCCATAGAGCCAGGGCCGCATCAAGGCTAGTGCGGCCCAAGTGCTATGATGGCCGTCTATACATGTATATATAATGACCCCTCTGACAACCGACCGGTCCGTCATTTCTACAACTGTGTGCCTCTGAGAACTGCATGCGGACCCGGTGACTGCAGCATCCCCTTGGCACCCATCCTAAATGCAGACTTGCGTAGACCAGATAACCGGACGCCTTCCATGGTTCCAGAGTTGGTGCTTCAGTCCTACATTCCTAACACAGCGCATGCATCTCAATGAACGCGGACATGTATGATAGCTATAACCTATAAGGCCTACATTGTCGGAGGTGATTAACACAGAAACCCGGTCTAAAATGTATGCACGCATGGCACTTGCTATAGCGTCCCTTCAACATGCTACTCAGAGGCGCTCCCGACTACAGCGCGAACACTGAATCGGAGTCTCACGCCGAAGCGCATTTGCAATTGCAAGTAAAGGACTTGCTTAGGGTCCGTATACGCGGTGACTTGAGGTGGATTCGAACCCGTAACCTTCCGGCTCCAAGGCACCGAACATACACCTACACCACCGCGCTCTTCAAATGATCCTATAGCAATAGCTGCTCTTTCAGGATGAAGAGGTTTGAATGCGTTAAATTAGCATATTATTATTGTGTGTTATTTTAGATCGGTGTATTCTTTCGCGGGGTTGGCTGTGACGTCGATGGTGAACAACCGTTTGTTGATTGGCCGATGGAATATTTCATTGTCTTGTACCGACTGAGACAGAACGAGGGAAGGGGTCAGGTTAGTAATTATCATCATTCCTCAAACTGCATTGGAACCTCCCAGAACATGCTGAGTGACCGACAGCACATACCGACTTTGATTGTCACTGGCGTCCGCGAATAATCTTGTTTGCGCTACTTATAATGCAATGTAGGCGTAATGTAATGTTGTCAGCAATTCGAATAGCGCCATGGCCACTCGGTAGGTATAGTTGGGTGTTTGGTGCTAAAGATATCCGATACGATTTTGCTGCGTAATCTTAAATTACAAACTGCAAATTTCTAAAGTGCAACTCGAAAGTTAATCGCAGGGCCCCTGCTTGTTCACGAGCGCTTCGTCATATCAGATGGGTTGTCTTGACACTGGCACTGCCAAAGTATTAACAGTGGAGGAGTTTCATTGAATCGTTAGGCTTGATGATGTTTAACGACACTGCTATTTCAAAGATGATTAGCGTATCCCTCCTCCTTTATTCAGGCTTGGGACTGGCACTGACAGAGTGCAACTATATTGGCGGAGTTGTTGCATAGAATCATAGAATCGGTACTTCGGGCTTAACGACACTTTTTCATTTCGTCGGAGGCAGAGTACAACCTCTCACTCCACGTTTATATTGCGACCGAGCCACCCGCAGTAAAGATCCGAGAAATTAATCTCTGATAAACCGACCGACCGGGAATCGAACCCGGGTCGCCGGCGTGGCGAGCGGGCTACCAACCCACTCGGCCACTCAGGATCTCTACATAGAAACGTTTTGGTTGTTTGTTTATATATAGACAGCCATCCAGTCGGACTTGGAGGGCGATTCGGACGCGGACGTCGAGAATGAGCCTCTGTTGCGTTCAACGAAGATCAACCGTTACATGCAAGCGACACATCATCAGCCATCAGAGATCTACGTCGCTTGTTAACTGCAGCAACACACTCTGCTGCTTGCAGAGGGTTAATATATATATATATATATATATATATAAAGAAACAAGAAGTGGCTAGAATGGCACAGAATATTATAACTACCATATAGGTTAATGCATGCTTAGCAATAACTTGTCGGTTCTGCACAAAATAATATAAATAAATGAAATATCAGAAGAAGAAAAACCAATGAAGAGAAGACTACACACACACACACACACACACACACACACACACACACACACACACACACACACACACACACACACACACACACACACACACACACACACACACACACACACACACACACACACACACACACACACACACACACACACACACACACACACACACACACACACACACACACATATATATATATATATATATATATATATGTTAGGTCATAGAAAGTATTGCTCCTTTCTTCAAGAAACCTGCTGAGATCAATAGTGAGATGAATTAGAAGTGGTTCTAACATGAACTGTAGGTCCTTTAAACCAATTGAACACACATATATATATGTGTATATATATATATATATATATATATGTGTGTGTGTATGTGTGTGTGTGTGTGTGTGTAGTCTTCTCTTCATTGGTTTTTCTTCTTCTGATATTTCATTTATTTATATTATTTTGTGCAGAACCGACAAGTTATTGCTAAGCATGCATTAACCTATATGGTAGTTATAATATTCTGTGCCATTCTAGCCACTTCTTGTTTCTTGGCCTCGGCATATATAATGAGGTCGGATGGCCAATCAATCATCCCAGTCGACGTCAGTTCTTCTCATCGACAGTGTGGGGTCAGTGCGAACGCTGGTCGAACAGAAATCTCCATTCGTCCATATATTTCTGTCCGGATTTGAACTGCAGACCTTTCAATTGACAGTCCAGCATGATAACCACTAGACTGGCACGACCCAAAGACGGAACCTGCCTCGCAACATTTCAATGACTGTTGCCTACTCTTCTCTATGGCATTTTTAGAGTGCAGTTTTACACAAAATGAGCAGTTCTATATTGATTATTTTGTGCGGCTGTAAAGCATTTTTGTGCAGCGAAAAATAACTAAAATTGTCGCCCGATTGGCAATAATTTACGATGGACGATGGAAAAGGAGAGAATGAGGGTTATGCAGTTCTAAAAATGCCATCAAGGAAGCACTGCAGTTCTCTCACTGTTTTGTGATCATTTAAAAATAGAAACGTTCATTTGCTTGGATTCGGCGGTACGCGTACACGACCCACTTGTTAGGACTCAAGGACTGGCATAGAAGTCTGCTCTCACTCATTCCCTTTAGGTCGTACCTCCACTTAGATGCATAACCGTGCCTTTGCGGTAGTAGGACCATCGACCTGGAATGGCCTCCCCTTAACGCTCCGCTCCCTTTCTAAAAGTCCTTCTCAGGCATCTTAAGACAGTTTTATCTGACCGCGCACAGTATATTGCTGTGTTTTTGAGCGCCTCTGAGTAGGCCTAGTCACCTTGAAGAGGCGCTATATAAATTCACTTAATGAATGAATGAATGAATGAATGAATGAATGAATGAATGAATGAATGAATGAATGAATGAATGAATGAATAGTATTGTCCCCGTATGGGGAAGACGGGGTAATTTCGGCCATGGGGTAAATTCGGCCAAGGTGATTTCCAGGAAACCAGCGGGCATAGGAAGATTTTAATGCTGCCATCTAGCGTATAATGTCATATTAAGTATGTTTATTGAGATAGTTTTGCTTTTATGTGAGTATAATTTGCTAAAAGCAAAAAAACGAGTTCGAGCCTAACCCACTTATCCATACTGTGGCAGTAAAAGCTAGGAATTCAAGGTAATCTTGTTCAAATGTTAATTATTTGCTTTTTATTCTGCAAATCACGATATTTTTTGCCAATTTGGTTATCCAAATTCATGACACAAAAATGCGGTCCATGCTCGTTTAAATTGTTTTGGAGGGTGGGTGGGTCGGGGTAAATTCGGCCATGTGGACGAATTTACCCCAAAGATGTTAGGAATGGTATATAGTGCCAATTTTAATACAATAACTTTATATTTTGTACCAATATACCCAGTTTTAATTTAAAATATAACTATAACGCATCATTTCATACTATATGTTGTGTTTTTAAAAAATAATTTTTTTTATAAAATTATTATTTTTATTAAAATCTTTTTAAAAAATTTTAAAATCACAACCATACAACCAGGTATTCCCTAAGTATCTCTGATGTGTAATTTCCGACTTAATGCTGATTTCGGTGTGAACCCCCACACATACCTCATTTGGTTTGTTGTGAGGATCAAATTAATCTTGTTCGCCGAATTCTCTGCTTCAGCGCATCCATTACAAAATTGTTTCTCTAACCTACAACGCTCTTCAAACCTCTCAGCCCTCCTACATTCGTCAACTAATCACCATCCAACCGCACAGGTCTACGCGCTCATCATCATATCTTTCTCTCTCTCGGCCTCCAGTATCATCCTCTCTGAAATTCTGCGACCGCTCCTTAGTCTATGCTGCACCAGCTCTTTGGAACGGACTCCCAACATACCTCCGCATGTTCGCTCACCCTCCTATCTCTCCTGCAGTCTCACCTCCAAACAATAATTCAACCTCTCCTCCGCTTGCACTCTCCTCTGCTGCATTCCATTCACGACTGAAAACCGAACTCTTCAACCTATCCTATCCAGATTCCAATCAGGTTCCATCACCCAACCACCACCATCACCGACAACCACCGTAGCACCACGCTGTCTCCTCGGCTTGACCTCCCCGGATTTTGACCTGGCACCGGAACGAAAACGGCAGCTCTGGCTATTGCGGACTTGACTTGATATAGCGCCGGTGAATAAGCTGGTCTCCCTGACGTGGCTTTTGTGGGCGCTGAGAAATTCTCGAAGATTTACATTACATTACATTACATTACATTACAATTCACCCCGTATACTGGGGTAAAACCGGCCAATAATTCACTTTAAAAAACAATTTTTTTCTCACAAATGTTTTCCTCTCTCCCAAAAAGTAACCTTGCAGTATATTGTCCCTATCTCGCTTTATTCAGTTGTGATTTTATTTAATTTTAGCAGTCAACCCGTTTCAATTTATTATAAAAATACGAAAAATGGCCGAAATTACCCCGGCTTCCCCTATATGTGTTTGACATTCAGTGTCAGTTTTATCTCATTTTCAAAGCTCGGTTCGGTTTCCGTCTCTGTAATCTTTATTGTGATCAGAGTCATCAGACTAATTATTATGCATGTTGTGTCTAATGTTCTCTGCCGATGTCCAATGTAATCGTAATCATGAATTTATATAGCGCCATTTCAAGAAACCTCCTCAGAGCATACACGTCATCAACCAAGAGTCATTAAAACACCGCAATCTGCCATGGCTAACATTCGAAAAGCTGTTATAAGCTTAAATGCCCAGAATAGCCTACCAGAGCCTTCTATTACTCTTGCGCCAGAACTTTGATGAGTAGGCCTACCATTGTTAGGTTCTTGTTGCCACGTGGAGCCGGCGACTATGGTATTCTATATAAATAAAGAGAAGAATCTGTAACTCGTGTGTCTGTTTGTCAGCCTGTTTGTCTGTCTGTCTGTCTGTTTGTCTGTCTGTTTGTCTGTCTGTGTGTCCGGGATGCATTTAAACAGTTTTTGAGCTTTTCACTCCAAACCTTCACTACTGTATCCATCTCGGCATGGGACACCCAGTGGAGGGGTTCGCGAATCTCTGCCACCGTGGGGGCCAAGTGGGTGGCAAAACCCCTCAATTTTGCTACTTTTTCAGCTGATGCCATGCATATTTTCACACTTATTAACCTGAAACGTCACAGCTAGACTGATTTTTACACAGGCTACCTCGCCTCCACCCAACACACACCTCGGCCCGCAGGGGCCGGGTGGGAGCAGGGGGTGTAGACCTGTGTAATGTGGACTGACAAACGTGTGCATGCATTTAACGGAGAGCTGCATGGTCGATAAATCTTTTTTTCCTTCACTCATCTCAAATCATCTTTCTTTGATTTGGTTCGCTTAGCTACATCGGTAAGAGCGCTAACCGCGCGTCTGTAGGCGTCTCTGTGAACGAGAGCTTGCGGGACGCGGTTCGCTTCCATGCAGAATGGCGGTTTATTTCATAGATGTAAATCTTGGGATACACTCTCCGTGTGACCAAAAGGGTGTGGCGTCCATTCAAACGGACGAGCGGTGGTGAATGATCTCACCCGATCAAATTCATTGAAAAATGAACGGGTTCGAGGCGCTATATAAAATCCGAGTACATTTACATTTACGTTCTTTTAGAGCGCTTTGAGCATTGGGAACGCTTCTGATCGATTTGCGTTTAACTAGAAACCCCTTACAAATGCTCAAATATATTATACAATACAATCATAGGTGCAATCACGTCCTAAAAGTTGGGGGGACCATAATGAATCACGTCCTAAAAGTTGGGGAACCATAATAATAAAGTTAGGGGACCACTCAAAAGTTGGGGAGACGCGTCCCGTGGGTCCCATAGGGTGGTTGCGCCTATGAATACAATACAAAGGACAGTTATCATTCACAAAACATACAGACCTTCACACAAGAATCATAACATCTAAGTAAGTAGGCTAAGTATGTACTCCATTTGCCAACGCACAATGTGATACCAAAATAGACTGCAGACTAAAACACAGAAGCGATAGTAAGACATAGCAATAAAGCAGCGCGCGCCATACAAAGGCGCCATCCGTCAAGTTGATGATGTTAAGCGATGTCACACGTCATTCAGGTACAAGTTACATGCAAAATAAACCAGGGGTTCTCAAACTTTATTTTTATTGTACCCCCAAGTAAAAAAAATCGAATGATGGCGTACCCCCAGCAAAGTCAGGGCATAAACAAAATACCATTGCGAGGTCCCCTTGCGGCGACAACTTAAAGTTCATTAAATTTAACCATTGGTGGCATCGTTTATTGGTGTAGTTATATATAGGGAGCAAAATTTATTTTGAATCATAATCTTATCAATAAAATTTAATCTAAAAGGGAAAATTGGTCTATGACCACTGTAAGAAAGAGCCAACCTATAGTGCCGTGGGCGTGTTTAGACTAGCACAGATTTAAAATATCTGGTCTAATATTTGTCAATTTCAAACGCAAATTAACCCCATGTTTGTTTTTGATAGCAAGAATAGTTTAAAAGCCAGCAGTACCCAGATATGACGTGCTGAAAGGAATCACAAAATTTAAAGTTCGATCAGAAACTATAGAATCCTTAGGCCGATTCAGCTCTCTGCCATTTGAGCACGATATACAATATAGGCTGAGAATTTATGACTTTAGTACAGTGGTTCTCAAAGTGGTGGTCCGCGGACCGGCGCCGGTCCGCGGAGACCTGATCACCGGTCCGTGAAGAAATCTGAGAGCGAAAATAAATTATAAATGTTAAATTGATATATGTTTCAAACTGTGAAATTATTTGAATTGTTATTCAAAATTTATTCGAACTTCTTTTCGATTTAAAAAAATACATTACCAGTGCCTTATTTTAACTTGCCAACCGTGGTTTTTAAAACAATTTGTATTTTTTTATGTTAATTATCTACGTCTATTACTGCAGTCAGTTTCGTTTTATTTCTGTTGATTCTTTGGTGTGCGATAGTTAAGTAAACGCTGATCATTGTGATCAATCAAATGTGTTTTGTGATTTTGGAAATTTGCAAAATGTAAACAAGCTTGTCTGGGCATTTAAAAAAAAATTAAAATGAGAGAAAATTGCTTCAGCGTGGCCGCTCAGACACTCTGACCGCATGAAATGATAATTCTAAACTGCATGGTTTCCTATGCGAACATCCAAGTTAAAAAGGAATCGACCATTCCCACGAAAATATGATCGACTATATATAAAATATGGGGATATTCTGATTTCTGTGTTTTATTTCGAGCAGGTGTTTCCATCATTAGCGCAAAATCTTAGTAATGTGTCATTATCTATTTTTGCAGATCCTCTTACAGGGTAACATTTACAAACTTCTAATCTTGTTTGAAACTTTGAGTTCATATTTTAAAAATGCAATTAAATGACAATTAAATTGAGAAATAACTGAAATGCTCTTAGGAATAGGTTCTAATTAATGAAACAAATCCCTAATTACGAATAACCCTGTAATAGTCTTTTTTAAAATAGGCCTACAATTTGTTTTTGTTTGCTGATGCCATTAAAGTTAGTGGTCCGCGATCATCCAACAAAAATTATTGCCGGTCCGTGGCCTGCGGAAGTTTGAGAACCACTGCTTTAGTACTTTCAGGTAATAATTTACATATTATTTTTTTCAAAAATATAGCACTTGGCCTAAACATAAATCTGCTACATGCACTGTATTGTATGTGAGTCTAATTATATGTTGTGAATGAAAGAAATGACGATGATGTTACATTTAGCAACGTTAAAAATCATTGCTAATCAAAGAAAAATGGCCACAAAGTCCATAAACTGAAAGAAAATGTATATTTCTGAAATTTTCGCGTACCCCTTACCGACGCCTGGCGTACCCCTAGGGGTACGCGTACCACAGTTTGAGAACCCCTGCCTTAGACCTTAATCCATCCTGTGCAGATCTACACATCGGGAAACGCAGTTTCTCCTCTCCACTCTGTTACAAAATAAGACACAACACACAAAACAAATAAAAGCTGACAGCCATAGGCGTAGGGGACATTTCTGAAGTGGGGTGGTGGGGAGAAATTTAATTTTTGCCGGAAAAATCTGATGACTTTTTTAGTCATCCGCCCAAAATCTTAGGATTTTCTCGTCCGAAAAATCTGATGACTTTTTTTAGTCATCCGCCCAAAATCTTAGGATTTTCTCGTCCGAAAAATCTGATGACTTTTTTTAGTCATTTCCTGTAAATCTTCAGAAAATTTAGCTTTTTACCTCTGTGTGCCCGAAAAAATCCGCCTGTACCTGTTTTTCACCGTCCGTACCTCTTTTGCCCGAAAAACACATTTGCCCGAAATTTGGGAGGGCATTTGTCCCCTCTGGACCCCTACCTCCTATGCTGGCAGCCGAGAACGCGGCCTGTACCAAAACTATAGTCTATGATTATGCAGACAGTCACCACGACAGACAGAGCCATCTACGAACAAAACGACGCGTAAAAAACAAGGACGAGTGACCATGCAGCGACGAACTGCGATTCGCACTTAAGAGTCCAGCCGACAACTTCTCCGTTTCCAATCTATCGCAGTAAACCTTGAACAATAATATTATTACACACACTAACAGTAGGCCTAACAGAAGCTATTACATAAGCCTAGTACACGAAAGCCATAATATCAACACAAAATAGTAAGCAAATAATAATAAAATAATAGTTTAAAATAATTATAATTTAGCGAAAGCAGAGAACTTAACATTGATCGCAGATATCCACTCTCTTTGGACACAGAGCAGTCCATGCATGCATAGGTCAATGGTGGCTGAAATAGCAGACCAACCTTGGATGCATAGTCATTCAATGTTGTGTATCCACACGGCTATCACAGAGCTAAGAAACGCCTGAACTGGCCGGAAATAATTCTGTCTACTGAAATATGAAACACTAGGCGATCGCACCACGCCTTATTCGTACATAAACAGATGCGGTATACGACTTAATTTCTAATTATGTACTTATTGACAACCATTCCACGTTTAGGTCAACAATGGTAGGGCACCCAATCCACGAACGTACGTAGCTTGATAGTTACTCATCCACTTTAACTTTATAGACTATATTATGAGAAGATCATTCCGAGGAGACAAAACGTTGAGCAACTAGAAAAACGGTCTGTCATGTTGCAATGCGGTTCGTCAGTTGTGTGTGGAATGGATGGGAGACACTTCAGAGACTAGTGTTGACCATCTCGACCTTCCTCCTCCTCATCATCGCCACCTTTCTTAACTAAGGCACCACTGTATTGCGGTTGGTCCGCAAACGGATTCGGCTTATTTCGCTTGAAGAATCCGATCTACAAACACACCCATAAGAACGTCTACATGTCATATGACGGTTTGGTTAGACTATACAGTGCACATGTAGCTACATAACCAGCTTACCCGCTTATGTTGAGCATTCTCGTTGTTGTAATAATACCATCTAAGTACTCCGTTCATTCTTCGCTGAAGCTGTGATTCTGAAGAACTTTGAGCAAGTTTCTCATCGTCATCATTCGATACCTTCTCATCAAAGCGGAACTTACAGAAATACTACTACTGCTGCTGCTGCTGCTGCTGCTGCTACTGCTATTGATATACTGCTAAGTACAACAACAACAACAACAATGATAACAAAAACGACAACTACCACTGCCACTACTACTACTGCTACTACTACTACTACACTACTATTGCTAATAATAGTGATGACAATAGTACTGATAATAACTACGACGACGACGACGACGACGATGACGATGACGACGATGACGATGATGATGATGATGATGATGATGATGATGATGATGATGATGATGATGAAGAGTGATGATGATGATGATGATGATGATGATGATGATGATGATGATGATGATGATGATGATGATGATGATGATGATGACGATGACGATGACGATGACGATGACGATGACGATGACGATGACGATGACGATGACGATGACGATGACGATGACGATGATGATGATGATGATGATGATGATGATGATGATGATGATGATGATGATGATGATGATATGTATTACCCTCCACATTAGAATGATGAGAAGAACAAGTAGTAGGATTCCAGCGCAGACGGATAGAATGATGATCCAAAGCGCCACCTCGTCAGGCTTCTTTTCTGAACTAATCAACGTCGTTCCAGCCTAAAATTTAAGTCATCGGAAAGAAAACAAGAGAGACAAGTTTCATCAGGGATTTTTTTGTAGTTATACAACGACCAAAAATACATAAACATACCAATAAATGAATAAATAGATACATGTCATTGTCATGCATGCATAGATGCACATGCATAATACATACAATACATACATACATACATACATACATACATACATACATACATACATACATACATACATACATACATACATACATACATACATACATACATACATACATACATACTTACATACATGAAATAAAACGAATACATACATACATACATACATACATACTTACATACATGAAATAAAACGAATACATACATACATACATACATACATACATACATACATACATACATACATACATACATACATACATACATACATACATACATACATACATACATACTTACATACATGAAATAAAACGAATACATACATACATACATACATACATACATACTTACATACATGAAATAAAACGAATACATACATACATACATACATACAATACATACATACATACATACATACATACATACATACATACATACATACATACATACATACATACATACATACATACATACTTACATACATGAAATAAAACGAATACATACATACATACATACATACATACATACATACATACATACATACATACATACATACATACATACATACATACATACATACATACATACATACATACATACATACATACATACATACATACATACATACATACATACATACATACATACATACATACATACATACATACATACATACATACATACATACATACATACATACATACATACCTACATACTTACATACATGAAATAAAACGAATACATACATACATACATACATACATACATACATACATACCTACATACTTACATACATGAAATAAAACGAATACATACATACATACATACATACATACATACATACATACATACATACATACATACATACATACATACATACATACATACATACTTACATACATGAAATAAAACGAATACATACATACATACATACATACATACATACATACATACATACATACATACATACATACATACATACATACTTACATACATGAAATAAAACGAATACATACATACATACATACAATACATACATACATACATACATACATACATACATACATACATACATACATACATACATACATACATACATACATACATACTTACATACATGAAATAAAACGAATACATACATACATACATATATACATACATACATACATACATACATACATACATACATACATACATACATACATACATACATACATACATACATACATACAATACCTCATACATGCTTATATGCATATCATACATTCATACATACATACATGCATATATATACATGCATACATACTACATAGTATACATACATACATACATACATACATACATACATACATACATACATACATACATACATACATACATACATACATACATACATACATACATACATACATACATACATACATACATACATACATACATATATTCATACATACATACAAATCATACATACATAAATACATACATACATAAATACATATATGCATACATACATATATACATAAATATACATACATACTGTATATACAATTATATATGCATAATTGCATATATAGGCCTACATAAATATGTAACCTACATGCGTCATAACTGAAATCTCAAATTAATTCCGAAGCCGGATTACTGCATGTGTAACGCTGATGAAATAGTCCGCCAGAAAAGAGTTCCGTGCGTAGATATACATGTACATGTAGTACAGTACACGTACATTGTACAGTTGAATGCTTGAGATTACATGTTTGTCTACCTGTCCGATGTCGTTCATTGAGTTGCTCTGTTTGATGTTTAGTCCTTCTTGTTCGATGACGATACGGGCAGTTGATCGCAGCAACAGTTCGTAGGCATCGGGAAATGTCTGCGACAGAATTAGGGCATATAACTCTAGTATCGGGGACCTTAGTGTCGTTTATAGTCAGGCTAGGCATCATGAGTGGCGCTTAGGATCAGGTCAGACGTCGTGAGGGGCGGTTAAGGTCAGGCTATAGGCGTCGTTAGAGTCCTTCAAGATAAGGGTTAGTGTCGTCATTAGATACTGTCCAAAGAAACTGTTTAGGCTTCGGTGCCGGATGCCACAGTTATGCCAAAATTAGCACCATTGCTACGAATTACTAAAGCCAAGGATTCATGTCAAGGGCGCTCTCGGAAATTTGTGCAAAAAAGGGAAAAACATAGCGGACATGGCTAATTTTTTAGCGCAAGTTTGAAGATGCAAAGTAAGATATTATAAGAGCGTGCGTATTTTTCGCACAGGTTTCCAAATGTAAATTTCTCGTTTTCACTACACGTTGGTCATTAGCATCTTCAGTGTCTGAGTGCAACGATATTTGTTAAAAGCCAAAAAGTACTAGTCAGCAAAACTAGGTGTAAATTTTCCTTGGGAAGCCAAATGTCCTTTCTTACTCCTAGTTGCAAGCGCCTAAATATTATGCACAGTGCATTTATGTATGTGTAGTTGTGTACTCATGTATATATATATACATATATAATGTATGTGGGTAGGTATGCATGTTTGTATGCAGGTATGTTTGAATGTATAGCCTACATGCATGTATGCATGCCTGTTTACACGCCTTTGAGGATTTACTGAGCACTTTAGAAAACTCTGAAAATGGGTGCATTCTTTCGCATAATAATCATGATAAAAATGATAAAAAAACACAAGTAAATATAAATAAGTCTACAGTTTCAGACCTCTATGGCTGAAGTTTAGCTTTTGCACTAAGTTCATTTGGAAGAGAGGGCATTAAACAGAGAACATGAAAGCCATGACGTCAACAATACCGCTAGGTCTATGGTACGACAAATACTATGACGTGCACAAAACATAACCTCTATGACGTAGGCTACATGCTAGTCAACAGATACTGCTCTTGCGACGTACGTAAACGTAAAACATACACAATCATAGTGTGCTGACGTGTGAGGTCTGATGTTACAGTTGCTGCAGTGACGTACATGTAGGCCTGTGCAGCAAAAATAGTGTTGCGTTTTCACGCTGTCTAGCAGAACAATGATTGTGACGTCTACGCCGAGATAAAAGAGTGATGCATTCAGCAACACGAAATGATGTGACGTAATGGGCAGCACAAACGCTATGACGCACTCATCGTCGTATTGCGGTAAGACAAACATGATACTGACAAGTACAAGGACATAATGCGATGACGTATGAAGCAACAATAACGGGTCTAACTGTCTGTCATGTCAAATCGCCGTCGTTGATTCGCGACGGATGGCTACACGAATGAATCGTAAAAATTCCCAGTAACTCCATCACTGTCCAAAGTCTCCGGTTACGAGCCGCGTTCAGCAGGTATGGGCCCACGAGGCCAGTGTATTGCGATGGATGTTGTCAAGTCACGAAATCCTCGGTCTACTTCATTCTCCGATTCCCTCCACGAAACCTGTCATCAGGTTGCTCTCGATACTGTCGTGCGGCTGTCTTATGATGTGGCCAAAATATCGCAGTTTTCTAGCCTTGGTCTGAGCTAATAGTATCTAACTGTTTACTGCATGACAATCACTGACTCAGACTCTTAGATCGAAAAGAAGAACATACCGAAGAAATGGTTCTGTTCCAAAGCCTTGACCTAATGGAGATAAGAACACTCTCGGCAGGTCGAAGTTCGAACACTTTGCATTTGATCGATGTACATACGACTGAAGATGATTTACCGCAGACCTAAAAATACACAGTAATTGTAGCATAATATATAATATCTATCGCGGTCTTAAATTTGACCAGTTTAACTCCGAACAACTTTGGCACACGAAGATCAAGAAGATTATAACATTGTTTGGAAATCAGAATCAAGGTTGTACGCTAATAAAATCACCGGAGATACTGGGATTATTATAAAATGTAATATTATAATTTATTATATTGTATTGTGATGTGTCAAGTCATCTCATATTATATTATATTATAAAATATTATTTTATGCTATATCATATTTATATTACATTACATGTACATTATATTTATATTACAATACATTACATTATGTTATTATATACATGTATTGCATATCTATTATACAGACAGACATAGTTACTATCAAACCGACCCAGTCTCCAATTCCTGGTTCGTAGTTCTGCGCTGCTTCTCTCTTCCTTCGCTTCACTTGCTTCCCATCACCTGAACCGCCTTCTCTGATGTAATCCGGATTGGAAGCTTTCATCTGAGAATCACGAATGAAATTCACGTAAACAATAGTTATTAGTACTTTTAGTAAAGCAAGGATGATGATGATGATGGTGCTCTGCCCGAAGGCAGGTTCATTGGCTTTACGCCCCTGGGGATGAGATGAGTGAGGTGGTTTCCCGTTGCCTTCCCCACAGACAATGATGGGTAAGCAACTTGCCCAAGGTCGCTCCGCAGGAGCTTGCGCCCCTGCGTCCCACACGTGCTATAGCCCGAGATATCTAAATCTCTGAATGTCAACTCCCAGCCCGGGGCTTGAACCGCAGTCCGTTGCAACCAACAGACGAATGCAGCTCGCACTTACCGGTGTAGCTAACTAGGCCAGTGTAAAGCAAGGAATATACTCAAATTGCAGCGTCATTACCTTAGACTGATCGCAAAGCATTCTTTCCGGATATACCTGCAATTCCTGCCAAGCAGCTCATCTTCGTGAAGCCAATGCAGGATCCATGACAGATAATAATCCATGACTATGCTGCCCATATAAGACCCATATGATTATGCTACAGATCCCTCGTCGATTCCAATTGAGGCCAATGGAAACATTGACAGGGTTAAATGTAGCGTTTTATTAATGAAGAAGTAAGTAAGTAAGTAAGTAAGGAGGGAGACCAGGTTACATTCAACGTATACAGTCAGTTTAAGGCAGATGGGTAAGAATATGTCGTACGGGCAAGTTGAAACAGATGGGTACCGGTATTAAGTAAAGACAGAACACACAGACTACTGAACTGCATGAGTAGCCAATTCAAAAACTTTTAGCCGGATCTCGAGAACGCCCGAAAGTAGAAAAAGAGTGACCGCGTGTATATCCAGGGTATGTAAGTGTGTATGAGTGAGTGTGAGTGTGTGTGAGGGTGTGTGTATGTATGGATGCGTATGCGTGTATGCGTGCGTTTGTAACATGGGACGAGGCACAATAAGAAACGAAATTCAATGAGTAAGCTTATATACTATAGGCGCGATTAAATGTTTATGATAATTATGACGATTATCAAGGAAGATTAATATCTTTATAGTCCGATCTACAAAACGACACAAATAGGGGATCATTCATTATTAAGTCAGAATAATTATGTTGTATCTGATGACGACCAAAATTCCTACACTATCACACGTTGTATGGCACCTTGTATAACATGGTGCATGCATGTTGAGTCTGTTATCGAAGCAGGCGTGGATGTCACAGGATATATTCTGCTCAAGACTTTTCTTTTTGACCGGGCTTGGGTCGGGAGCGCCTCTGAGTAGACTCCTTGAAGGGGCGCTATATAAATTACATAGATAGATAGATAGATAGATAGATAGATAGATAGATAGATAGATAGATAGATAGATAGATAGATAGATAGATAGATATATAGATAGATAGATAGATAGATAGATAGATAAAAGTAGTCCTTCTATGAGGGTGACACGAAACGGAGTACCCCCTGAAAGCTATCCGGGAGGATGAATTAATCTAGCCCCCGGATGGAATTAACCGGTCTATACTATCCGGGGGGAGATAAGCCATTCTACCCCCTTTTTTGAAAAATTCGTATAATTAAAATTTTTATGCACTAATCAAAATTTGAATTGATTCTTATTGTTTCAAGTGTCCTATGTAGTATGTACACTGTT